>SJYA01001120.1:0-78927 GCA_006410615.1 Neotragus moschatus | reverse complement strand
CCCTCCCCTCCAAAACGGAAATAGCACAACTTCTCCCGACTGAGATACCCCTAAGGCCCAGGCTTGGATGAAGATGGGAAATCCCACTTTGGTGTAGTGGACTGTACAGATACTTGTGTTCAGGCCTGTGGATGAGTCATGTGCTTTTACTGTGTGGCTGACCTCTCTTTTACTCAAGATCACGCAATGAATTTTGAAGGATTATTTTTGTTTATTCATTTAACGTTTTGTGCAACCTGGTCCTGTGTATGGTCTTGGCCTTTGGGTTACTTTTTATATGTGTGCTGGATGCAAGAAGTAACCTCTTGGAGTCTGCGCCTCATGAGAATTAAAGTGCCTTTGCTTACCTTCAAGAGGGTTTTTTTCCCTGCCTGTTGTTTGCAAAGACCATCAGAGTACCTCTAAGACAGTGGCTCTTCGGTGCTGTAATAATGTTTGAGAGATTTCTATGAATGGGGCTGTCAGGTTCCTTAAATTGTTGGTTCTTGGGATTTAGTTCTTGGAGGTTGTAAAGAAAGGAATTCCCAATAGGATTTATCAGTGTTACTAGTTTCAAGAAGTTTTTGGATGGCACAGTTTGTTTTATGACCTTGCCAGTCATATGATAAAACATTACTTTCTGTTGAATTTGGATAGGGTTTATCTTTCCACCAAGGTTTTAGGTAACTAACCTGTTCTCCCTGCAGTCTTAAACCTGGGAAAGGTAAACTTCTCCCATGATTTCCCTCAACCAAATCGAGAAAAGTGTGATCTGAAACAAATGCATGGCTCCCTGTTACCTGCCATACCCACTTAACCTTAGTAGGAAATAGTATTTAAGGGCTCAAGCTGTGGAGTGAGTCTCTTAAGAAGCTTTTAGTTTGTCTTATCTGAGGACATGAACCCACATGTGTGCATCTTGCTAGAATTCAGCCCCAACCAAATTGCTGAAGATAAGAAATTTTGCCAACAGATGAAAGTTAGAACGCGAAAGTGACTGCATTTTAAGGATGGGTTGGCTGTTTTGAAATGTCTTTAAGGCTACTGTCCCTGGTTGAGAGGGTGATGAGAAAAAATATTACTTAAGAACTGCAAGAGAATCATTGCCCACTTTGTAAAATTTCCAATAAATTATTGAATTGTTTAATGGAATTTAGACTTTGTCTCCAAAAGTTACCCTTTTGAGCCAGTTGTTTTGATCTTTGAACTAAATTGCACTTTTGCTTTTGGAGGTAGAGGAAATGCAGTATTTCGTGTTACACAATTCAGGTTATTGAATGACTTGAGATTATGAATTTTAGAGGGAGATTGGAATCTTTTTATTTAGATTTTCAGTAAAAACCACTTGGTATCAATGATTTGAAGACCTTGGGCTGTTAAATCTGCTCTGAGAGCCCACTGTCGTCGTCTGTATCAATAGACGTTGTCTGTATCAACGTTTCAGATTCTGATTTTGAATAAAATTGTAAGGTAGACACGTTTGTCTTTATGTTCCAGACACATCTGTAAAACGGGGGAAAGGGGACTTGTCATGGAAAACTGCTGCTGATGTTTAATAGATCTTTGTGATTTTTAGTGTTTAAAAGAGACTGAACGTTTGCAAGGTGAGAATTGGGATTCTTTGCTGATGCTGACATTTAATTCATAAGACATGAGTTTGTTAAAATAAAATTTCGTTAAATTATACTTTAGAAACAAAAAACTCGAATGTGAGTTCTATGAGGGCAGGGTTTTGTTTGTCAGTCTTTGCCTATTTTTATTCTTTGGTGAATCCTCAGCACCTTTGAAGAGCAGCTGTAATATTCTTTGAGTGAATAAACTGGAGAGATAATTGAAGAATTTGGCATGCCCATAATAACAAATGCAAATAATTTTTCTTAAATCAATAAAATATTAGCAGTGGGCATAATTAGTAGTTACTTTCAGGGAATGTGAATTTTAACTAAGGTAACATTAAGGTCTCTAATTGTGGTAAACGTATTAATAGTTGAAGCAGCATGGCATGCAGTTGCCTCCGAGCACTGTCTGCTGTACATTTCCCACTTTGCAGTTTGAAATGTGGTGAGTGGGTTTGGGTTGTGGTTCAGTCCTGACCTGGGAAAAGTATTTTAAGAGGGAGATGAAGTGGGTAATGTTAAGTATGGGTAGCATTTCTTAATGTGAATCTCATTTTGTCAGTAAAAATAATTTTTTTAAAAAAAAGCATTGAGCCCTGATTTCGCGGGATTGACCAGTCTTGTTTCATCAATGATTTTTTGAGCTTCTACTATGTATAAAGGAAGACAAAAAGATATTTGCACGATGATTTCTTTATGGCACGTATAATTTACCCCCAAACATTTATTGAATATAAATTATGTATATTTTGAGCGTTATACTGTTGTAAAATCTTACTGTTTTGCTGTTAGTTGTTTTGTAATAGCTTTACTGAGATTTCACAGATGATAGTTCAGCAATTTATAGCGTACAATTCAGTGGTTTTTTAGTGTATTCAGAATGGTGCAGCCACCACCACAACCAATTTTAGAACATTTTCATCCCTCCAAAAAGAGATCCCTATTCATTAGCAGGTACTCTCCATCCCTTCAATCCATGGCAACTACTGACGTACTCTGTGTGTTTATAAATTTGCCTATTCTGGATATTTCAGGAATTGTACAATATATATAACCTTTTGTGTCTGGCTTCTGTTACTTGGTGTAATGTTTTCAAGGTTTTACATGGTGTAGCAGGAATCAGTACTTCGTTTCTTTTATGGGTGAATACTATTTTCATATATGTATATGTCACATTTTATTTCTCTGTTCTTCAGTTGATGGGTATTTGGGTTTCCACTTTTTTGAACTATGGTGAATGGTGCTGCTCCAAACATTCACGTACAAATTTTTGTGTGGACATTTTGTATTAATTTCTGTTGGGTGGATAGCTAGGAGTGGAGTTACTAGGTCATGGTACTTAACCATGCTCAATGACTTATTGCAGTGATTTTTCTAGTACTTTCATGGAAGAGGTTAAAAAAGAAAAAATCTTAATGGAATGTGGTGTAGCTATCTAAAAGAATGGGGAATGGAAGTACAAGGATGTCAGCATGTTGACCTGTGGTACAGTCTGTATGGTTTGATCCCCACTTGATTTCTTAATTGTAATTGTTAGAGAACAGCACAAAGTGCTGATGAGGCACAGAGAACAGTCTGGAAGGTGCACCCCAGACTTGTACCGTTGCTGTAAAGTGTTTAAAAACACTTAGGGTTTTTTTTTTNGTATGGTTTGATCCCCACTTGATTTCTTAATTGTAATTGTTAGAGAACAGCACAAAGTGCTGATGAGGCACAGAGAACAGTCTGGAAGGTGCACCCCAGACTTGTACCGTTGCTGTAAAGTGTTTAAAAACACTTAGGGTTTTTTTTTTTCCCCCCAGTCCAAATAGGCTACAACTGATTAAACTTGATTAAACTGCATCCACGTCTCCCAGTGTAAATCATGGGATGTATTCCATTCTAAAGAAATAGATGGAGAGTGAGTTCAGTCTCAAAGTTAGGGCAAAGCAGCCATCTGTCCATCTGTCCTGTAATAGCACTGGTTGGTCCGCATCATCTGCAAAAGAGATTGTAAGGGTTTTTTGTGCTTAAGTTTTCAAAACATATTACACTGTGAACATTTCCAAAATGCTCTTTTTGAGTGGGTGTCTAAAATTCTGTTATGTGAACATACCATAATTCTGCTGTTTCTGGTCATGATTTTCAAGTTTTCCCCTTTTTTCATATCTAGAAATGAAATTACCAGACCAGAGGGGGTGTGTTTTTGGAAACTTGATACAATTTCGTTTTCTGGAAAAGTTCTGTGACTTTCCTTTTATCCAATCAAACTTTACAGTGTCTTGTTTATAAGGATGAGGCTTTTAACAGTCTCCCAACCCCCAACAGATAGCAATTAGGTAAAACCCAAGCGTGGTCTTTGTGTTCTGTGAAGCTTTCTGAGAAGCAGAAGTGTCTCTGAGATCTTGCTCTTTGACCTTTCTTCTCTCCTGCCCAGAGTTGGCCTTTGCTTCCTGAAATCAGGTCTCAGAATTCCTGACTCCGTGGTAGAAGTCCAGTGTAATATGAATGCACTGGGGAAGGCTTGAACAGCCTCTTGGCATCCAATCCTGTCTCACTTTTGCTGACCTGCTCCGAGGACTGATGCTGTTTGAATCCTGGCCCTCTTGCCTGCTGTGTGACCTTCAGCCTGTCACTCAACCTTCCCCAAACTTCACTTGTCTGTCTTTCAGTTAAGGATAAAGTGAGGTGGTGCTCTCTCAAGGTTATTTGCTGTCATTACTCAGGGTGAAGAATAGAAGTGGGGAGAGGTAGCCAGGTATTAGAAGGGAGAGCAGCTGAAGGTTTGGAAGATGTGCCAGCTAACATGCCTGGACACTGTGTCATCAGGTGATACCAAGATCAGCGAGGCGCCTTTCAGATCCCCCTCTGTGCTGTGTCTTCCTTTGAGTGAACTCTTGAGTAGAGCTCAGTGGGGGAGATGATTTAAAGTGTGGATTNGAAGGTTTGGAAGATGTGCCAGCTAACATGCCTGGACACTGTGTCATCAGGTGATACCAAGATCAGCGAGGCGCCTTTCAGATCCCCCTCTGTGCTGTGTCTTCCTTTGAGTGAACTCTTGAGTAGAGCTCAGTGGGGGAGATGATTTAAAGTGTGGATTGGGTTTTTTAAGTGAGGATTTGTCTTTAGCTGATAATGAGATTAAAAGTGGAGGGTAATGGGATTAATGGAAATTCAGCAAGCTCTGGAGGTGCCCACCCTGGGATATTGTTGGCTGCATAATTTTGGAGAAATGATCCAGCTGGGGAAGGTGGTCCAGTGTATTCTCAGTCCTAAGATGAAACTTAACCATTTCATTAAAACCCGGTTATGTGAACAATGGCAACAGTCATCCAAAGTTGCTGGTCGAGGAAGTTTTTCCAAAGCACAAGCACAGCATATATACCTTCCCTGCCTATTTTGACTCTAAATTGAAGTATGTTGACATTTGGACTTGGTGAAAGGATTCTGGTTTCCAGGGAGGTTTGTATCACAAGTCAGGGACTTCTTGGAAAGAAGGCAGGCAGTAGTATGGTGGGCCAGGAAAGTGGAGTTCCTGGCTGGGAGGCTAAGTCCCTGCTAATGGACTCTGGGCCTGTTGACCAGAAGAAAACCAGTCAATGCCAGTCACCTTTACTAGGGGCTGTCAGGGTCCAGTTCCATGTGGAATGCGTTTTGTGTGTGAAACCCAATTGGAGAGTCTGTTTTTTTCAGAGATTGAGCAGATATGAGCATTAAACTGAAAATTAAGAGCCCCTAAATGAATATCCATTTCTTCTTTTGGATCTGACATACTTAAAAATAAAGGCTTTTTAAAGGTCATCCTAGGTATAGGTTATTCTGTGATCTGTTCCTTGACAAGTGTTGGCCTGTTCTCAATGTAGGAAGTTTCAGGACTTTGGGCTATGGCTAGCAGAGTTGGGCTTGGGTGGAGCTGTGTACTGAAAAGGGAGAACTGTGGAGTCCATGTCGGGGGATCAGTCCCAGCCCCACCTCCTTCCAACCTTGACCTCAGCCTCAGGCAAGTTACATAATTTCCCTACACCTCAGTTTCCTTATTGTTAAAATCGGATCTGTATGTTTAAGCATTGACTGGGTAGACAAAAGATGGGGGTGCCTGGGTTGTATTAAGATGCGGAAGGGAAGAGGGTCTCTGACTTGTACTGTATTTGTTTGGGGTCGGGGAGAGTGCTGCTTTTGCTCTGCCGAAGGGGTTCAAGAATAGCTGAGCGGGCCTCATTGTGCCTGTGGTCACTTCTCTTGGTGTGCACTTAAGGCTGAAACTATTTGTTTCTGGTTGCTGTCATTCCAAGAGACACTGGCACATTGTGGAAGCGCTGCCAGGAAGAGGTGTTGGGCTTGGTATTATGCAGTTTCTAGAAACAGGAATTCGTAGTTTCTGTGTCTTCGTGTATGGCTAACATCTCCAGTTGTCATACCCCAGGCAGTAACACATACATGCCTACAGGCGAGTTGGCCTTTGAGATTATTTTGTGTAAAACAGAGAGTAAGATAAATTGGGGGATGTTACACTTAAAATGTTTCCCAGTATGTTCGAGGAAACATATATTTCAGGTGAGCAAATTCTGAAGGTTGAAACCAGAGGGCTGCATGGGGTGTGAACCTGCCAGTGCCCGCTGTGCGGGCATGTGCTGGTGCCTCTGTGCACAAGAGGGAGAGAAGGGAGAAGCTGGGCTGGACTCTGGGTCTGCTGTGTGCCTGCCTTGGACAAGGTGCATCCTTCCAGACCTCAGTTTCTCATGTTCAGCCAGTCAGTTGTGTCTGACTCTTTGTGACCCCACAGACTGCAGCACACCAGGCCTCCCTGTCCCTCACCAACTCCCGGAGCTCACTCAAACTCATGCCCATTGAGTTGGTGATGCCATCCAACCATCTCATCCTCTTGTCCCCTTCTCTCGCCTTCAGTCTTTCCCAGCGTCAGGGTCTTTTCAAATGAGTTAGTTCTTTGGCATCAGGTGGCCAAAGCATTGGAGTTTCAACTTAAGCATCAGTCCTTCCAGTGAATATTCAGGACTGATTTCCTTTAGGATGGACTGGTTGGATCTCCTTGCAGTCCAAGAGATTCTCAATAGTCTTCTCCAACACCACAGTTCAAAAACATCAATTCTTTGGCGCTCAGCTTTCTTTATCATCCAACTCTCACATCCATACATGATTACTGGAAAAACCATAGCTCATATGTAAAATGAGGTAATAGATTTGGGCTCCAGTGAACTTTGACCACAGTCTAGGTTTTAAGAGAAAGTAATTCTTGTTTTGGGTCTTGTTTTTCAAACTCTGGTTTATAAAGTTAATTTAGTAGGTTGCAGTCATTGTTTAAAGGGGGAGAAAAAGGCAATATCAAAGGTTGTTACACATTCAAGGGTATTTCATAAAACCTTTGCTGTGATTCTTGTGTATTGTGTACACGGCAAAATCTGTTTCCTATTGTGAATCTTTTCAGACTAGTATGAAATAGCCTTGTTTTAGATACCACTCATTGTTAACTGTGGGTACCCTGAAATTTTTTTTTCTTTTCTTTTTTTGATGGTCATTTTACAATCTATTTCTTTATCATTTGCCTAAGGTGATTGTCCTGGATATGCTTTCTAGTGGCATGTGAACTGCATTGATCTTTAGTTTCTTTTCTTCTTTGTGCTGTGCTTGCTAGAAACTCTTTGGAGGGTAGAGTGGGATGGGGAAGTTGAGGAGGAAGCATGCGGGGAAGGCTGTCAGCAGATTGCAACAAGCAAAACAGTAAGTATGTAAAGAGTATTTTGTATGTGTGTTGGGGGGCAAGTTATTTTTACTCTTGAGATAGAGTCCTCCCAACTTTTTAGTCAAGCAAGAAGTTCTAAAGGAAATGGCTATATTGGTTACTTGCTTATGGTATCAGTAACAAACATGAAACAGAACAGGATTTGTTGAAACAAAATGGAATTTACTGGTTGACGTAGTAAGTCTAGAGTGGACCTCAGGCACAGCTGAAATCAGGGACTCAAATAGAGACATCAGAGCTGTTTTTTATCTCTGATATCCTGACTTCAAGGTCAAGAGTGATTCTTCCCCAGTAGTGCTCTGATGACAGAAGACACTGGCTTGGATTGTTGCCCATCCCTGACCATGTTCAGAGTGGGAATGCCAAGCCACTTCACTTGAACATAACATTCATTCATCTCTGCCCTCCACTTGCTCACCTCCAGTGGTAACCCCAACAGCATCTTGCTCCTCATTGTGAGTCATGCTAAATGGGATAATTTTTTTGAACAGTCTACATTTTATGTTTAAAGTAGAGTGTATCCACTATCTTGAAGCAATAAATTTTGGATGGCTGAAGGAAAGTTGATTTTCCATACTTGGTCATAAAAACCAGAATTAGCTGCAATCAGCTTATAACGAGTTAACTCAAGAAAAAGGATAAAATGAAGATAGTTAAGGATGTGGGTATTCCAAAACCTTGGTCCAGAATTAAATGAAAGACATGATTTATACTAGGTTCCGGTACAGAAGAATTTGCTATGGGGACTCAGGGAGGAGTCAAGCCAAGTCTCAGTAGTCTCTTGGGTGGGCAAGAAGACTCCAGCCGCTGGTGATAGAGCCTAATTTGATCAGTAAACAGCCCTCAGAAAGCACAGGGGTGAGATACGACTATAACATGGAAGGAAGTGCAGGGGAAGACTGGGTTAAGAGACCAGGTAGGTAAACATCAGCATATGCATTCATGAATGAAATTATAATGGAGAATGTTTCAGTAGACTGAATTCATCTTGTCCACACAAAAACTACATTTGTAATTTTGCCATTTGTTAAGCTGTTTCTATACTTAAATTCTTGTAAAGTCTGCTGCTTGGCATTCCTCTAGTATTACAGAAAGCTTACTCAGATTTCCATAATCAAAAACAAGTGTTAAACATTGCTAGAGTAATCATCTTCCTACAGTTCTTTCTGTTAGATTTATTCAGTTTTTTAAGGGACTCAAAATAATTGAGGATCCAGTGGCGAAGGATAGATCAGCTCTGCTTCTCATTAGAGCATCAGTTCTTAACTTAAGGGGAGGTTGGAGGTCCCTTTGAAAAGATGACAAAGCTGTGGATCCTTCCTCCAGAAAAATGCGTATGTGTGAACACTGAATAGTTAGGGGTAGAGGCATTTCTTAGAACCCTAGAGCCCATCCAAGAAGCATGTACTAAAATGAAATTCCTGGAGTTTACTTAGAGAATGAGAAATTATTATGTTATTAAATGACCCTTGATGATTTTGAAGACTTTTGTTTTTGCGTGTATCCTGCTTTTCCAAACATTTGCAATTTTTTATGATCCTAGGAAACAATGTGGAGCACCATTTTGGTTTATCCTTGTGGAGAATCCTCCAGAGACTTTCACAGAGCTGTCAGCCTGCATCAGCTGTGGTGCAGATCTGCCCAGGGGCCTCTACACCCCTCTTTTTCAACTTTCTCTTTCTTGGGTATGAGGAATGTCTCAAAGTGCCAGACGGAGCCTATTGCAGTGGCTGCAGATGAAGGAAGGTTTTTGCTCTAGGGCTCTTCACTGAAGCAACTTCTGCTGTTCATAAAACTGTTTTCCAGGATTTGGTGTTGGCTTGGAGCCTTTGCTGCAGAAGGTAATCCAGTGGCCTGCTAGCTAGCCTGATCATTTGGTTGTGCTGGATATGGATAGACTTAGAAAGACTAGTGGCTGTGGTCCCTTATGTGGTTTAGCGCCTTCTCTTAGCTGTGAGACCTTTTTTCCATGTTTGTATTTGAACTTGCAGACTGAGGGAGACAAAACTGGTGGGATGAGAAAATTCCATTCTTCCGCATGATATGTTTGTGCTTAGGGATTGAAACACGCTGCACAGGTGGTGTGCATGATACCATTCTTCTCTCTTCCAAATCCTTTGTCTGGTAGAAGGAAGGAGAAATTCAGTGTCATTAACTTGAATAATTCATGCTTTGTAATTGGGGCAGAGTTGTCAAAGGATGGAAATCAACTATTACTTCTAGGAATAGTGCGTATTGTTTTAAAAATTCAGTGGAGTAAATTTTAAGATCTTAGTGACTTTCTTCAGTGATTTGTGAATGGGCAGCATCCTGTCTAGCAGATAGGGAGGTGCTCCCACGGAGCTGTACAGAGGAAAGACAGAGAGTGTGGTGGGGGAAACTAGGCCATCGACAAACAGATTGCTTGTGGCAAGGTCACTTTCTTTTTAGGGATGGCAGGGGTCTGTCAGGCAGATTACCTCACTAGTGCTGACCAGGTGATTCCTGATTGACTGGTTTTAAGATTGCATTTCTGGGAGAGCCGAAATGAATTAAGCTGTGGTTTGTTGACATGGGGCTCATTTTGGGCCTGTNACGGAGCTGTACAGAGGAAAGACAGAGAGTGTGGTGGGGGAAACTAGGCCATCGACAAACAGATTGCTTGTGGCAAGGTCACTTTCTTTTTAGGGATGGCAGGGGTCTGTCAGGCAGATTACCTCACTAGTGCTGACCAGGTGATTCCTGATTGACTGGTTTTAAGATTGCATTTCTGGGAGAGCCGAAATGAATTAAGCTGTGGTTTGTTGACATGGGGCTCATTTTGGGCCTGTTGTCCTATTTTTAACAATATCAAAACCTCTTTGCTGCTAAGTCACTTCAGTCATGTCCAACTCTGTGTGACCCCATAGACGGCAGCCCACCAGGCTCCCCCGTCCCTGGGATTTTCCGGGCAAGAACACTGGAGTGGGTTGCCATTTCCTTCTCCATTGCATGATAGTGAAAAGGGGAAGGGAGGTCGCTCAGTCGTGTCTGACTCTACATGGCCCCATGGACTGCAGCCTACCAGGGTCCATGGGATTTTCCAGGCAAGAGTACTGGAGTGAGGTGCCATCGCCTTCTCCACAAAACCTCTTTACTCTCCCCTAATCTCTAAAGTTTGAATTAAATTTATATGTGCTAATGGATTTTTTTCCCCATTCATTTTCTGTGGGTCTTTGGCTGTAATGAATTCCTTTGCTCTGCCCAGTTGAGTTACATGTGTAGGTTGTTTTCATTCATAATCTTCATTTAAAGTTATTTAGCTCTGAAGTGCTTTCAGTTATACTAAAAAAAAAAAAAAAAAAAGGCTAAGTAGTGAAGTTTGCATATTTGTGTCTTCATTTTCCTTTTGATTCCAGGAAACTATTGAGCTCAGATTAGTTGTCTGGAAATAACACCACCTTCATGTTCATCTGTTTGAAGATAATAGCTCACATATATTTGTAATCCCAGGAGTGCAGTTTTGAATTCTTAACATTGGAGCTGATAGCCTGCTCTTAGCTTGCCTGTCCTCAGTGTCATTTCTCAGGACACCTGGAGTCCTCTTTGCTCTGGGAGCTCATCTGAGTACCCTTTCTTTACACTTGTGAGAGCTGGGTGCCTTCTTTGGCCTCTGGCTCTTTAAACACCCCCGCCCCACAATTGTTCACCTTGAGACAGTTGCTTATCTTTGATCATTGACTCTTTGTGAAAAGGACTTTTAGCAAGTAGTTGCCTACGAACAGATTTCCCTTCAAAGGGTAGAAATACCTTTTCTGAATAGATCTTATTTTGTTTTTTGTTGTTACCAAGTTGTGTCCAACTCTTGTGACCCAATAGACTGTAGCCCACCAGGCTCCTCTCTCTGTCCATGGGGTTTTCCAGGCAATAATACTGGAGTGGGTTGCCTTTTTTTTGTTCAGTTCAGTCATGTCTGACTCTGTGATCCTGTGGAGTGCAGCGTGCCAGGCTTCCTTGTTCATCACCAACTCCCGGATCTTACTCAAACTCATGTCCATTGAGTCAGTGATGCCATCCGCCCATCTCATCCTCTGTCGGCCCCTTCTTCTGCCTTCAATCTTTCCCAGCGTCGGTCTTTTCTAGCGAGTCCGTTCTTTGCATCAGGTGGCCAAAGTATTGGAGTTTCAACTTCATCACCAGTCCTTCCAGTGAATATTCAGGACTAGTTTCCTTTAGGATACAGTGGTTGGATCTTCTTGCAGGCAAGCAACTCTCAAGAGTCTTTTCCAACACCACAGTTCAAAAACATCAGTTCTTCAGCGCTCAGCTTTCATCATAGTCCAACTCTCACATCCATACATGACCACTGGAAAAACCATAGCATAGCTTTGACTGGACGGACCTTTGTTGGCAAAGTAATGTCTGTGCTTTTTAAAATGCTGTCTAGGTTGATCATAGCTTTCCTTCCAAGGAGCAAGCGTCTTTTAATTTCATGGCTGCAGTCTGTTTCTTACTGCTGGCCTATTCTGAAGCGGTAGATTTGAACAGAAGTCACTCTGCTCACTGAGTCCGCCTTCATGTATGGAACTGCAGTGTGAGTCACTCCCCTTTCTCCACTATAATCCCCTGCGCAGATGGAGCTTGTGCATCCATTTATGGTCATTCCATTTTAGTGAATATTTGCGTGATTACTGTGTGCCAGGTGTACCGTTGAATTCTGTATTCCTAAAGGCCTCTGAAGATAGGTACTGGTGTCATTTCTGTCTTACGGATAAGAAATTTGACGTCCAGAGAGCTCAGTCACTTGGACAGGGTTGCTGTTAAAGTGTCAAGGCCTGGCTCTAGAGCCCAAGTGTTCATGACTAGGGAGGAAGGAATGTAATGTATACAGATGGTTGAAATGGTACCTAATAGCGTAAGGTAGATGTGGAAGTACTCTCTGAGAGGTACAGGCCAGGTAGTCCTGGAAGGAAGAGTCCATCCAGCTGTGAACATTGGAAAAGAATGGATGTTTAGGCTGGTCTGTCAGTGAGGATAGCTGAGGCTTGAATAGAGACCTGGATAGTGCTGCAAGCAAACACTTGTCCTTTGGAGGTAGTCCGCATGGCAGAGAATTATCAGAGGAGGGTCATTACTTTCCCTGGACAGATCTTTTCATCCAGAATTCTGTGCAACTCTCCTGAAGAGTCTTATGAGGAAATTCAGACAAGTGGAATTAAGCTGCACCCTGAAAAGGTTTCCACCAGTGCTTTGATTTGATTTCACCTCCATTTTCCCCTTGATACTCCAGTGGAAGTATTATGAGTACAGAAGAGGAATTTTGGGGGAGTAGTAAGCTGGAGTGTCACCTTTAGCCCAGGTACTCCACCCAAGCTTGTTAAATTGGTGTGAGCTGGATGACCTCTTAAGATTACTGTGAGCTGCACAGTCTTTAAGCTCTGCTTTTTGTAGAGTGAAATTGAATTCCAGCTCTTGGGTGCTTATTTCCCACTTAGGCACTCTTATTTACAAGGAGTTTCCTGCTGGAAGCAAACTTGCCAACTTGGATGATTCCTTCATTGTGTGCACATGGGACTTCCTACGTAATCAGGTACTGTGTTCAGTATTCTGTATGTACAGTGCAGATTCAGTGATGAGTGAAAGTCTCCCATGTGTGTCTCCCATGTGTGTATGCCATGTACATTTAAAGTGTGATTGGGGCTTGGGGGAGTGAGACAGGTGTTTCAGAGATCTTACTATCTTTGGTGGTGAGCAGCAACCCAGTGTTAGAATGGTGGTGATTCATTTAATTATTGTGCCTTGAAGAAATAGATGTTCCATTTACTTTTAAAACTTTTCTTCCAATTTGTAAAACGACAAATGATCTCATTAAATAAAGGTTTGGCTCTGAGTATCTGTGAAAAAAAAATCCAGTCAAGAGAAAATGGTAGATGTTAAACAAATTGCCTGCAAAACTTGACTAGTAAGCTAGTTGGAAAGTACCGGGTTGGCCAAAAGGTTCATTTGCTTTTTTCCATAAGATAGCTGTAGTAGTGGTTAGCTGTCTTTAATGTCATCCAAAACAACTTTGTAGATTGTATGGTGACGGTGGTCATATCAGCATGCATTAAAAAAAAAAAATTAATGAAATTGGTTAATTTTTGTGTAGTCATCTTAATATTGAAGATGAAATAAAAAGCAACAACATTTTCAGCATATTATGGTTTATTGTTTCAAGAAAGGCAAAAATGCAACTGAAAAGCAAAAAGATTTGTGCAGTTTATGGAGAAGGTGCTGTGACTAACTGACTGTGTCAAAAGTGTTTTCGAAGCTTTGCTATGAAAGTTTCTCACTGCACTGTGCACCATAGTTGGGTAGACCAGTTGAAGTTGCTGACAGTTAAATTGAAACATTAGTGGAGAATAACAATCAACGTTACACCACGTGGGAGATAGTTGATATACTCAAAATATCCAAATCAAGCATTGAAAATCTTTTGTACCATTTTGGTTATGTTGATCACTTTGATGTTTGGGTTCCACATAACTGAAGCAGAAAAAAACTTTCTTGACAGTATTTCCGCCTACAATTTCTCTACTGAAATGTAACAAAAATATTCTGTTTTTTAAAACAAATTGTGATAGACGCTGAAAAGTGGATACTGTACAGTAATGTGAAATGAAAGATTGTGGAGCAAACAGAATGAAGCACCAGCAACCACAGCAAAATTCGGTCTTCACCCAAAGAAGGTGATGTGTCTATGGTAGGATTGGAAGGAAGTCCTTTTATTACAATCTCCTTCTGGAAAATCAAACAATTATTTCTAACCAGTACTGCTCCCAGTTAGACTAGCTGAAGGCAGCACTTGATGAAAAGCATCTGGAATTAGTTAACAGAAAATGCATAATCTTCCATCAGGATAATGCAAGACCACATGTTTCTTTGGTGATTAGGCAAAAATTGTTACAGCTTGTCTGAGAAGTTCTGATTTGTCTGCTGTGTTCACCACACATTGGACCTTTGGATGTCCATTTATTTTGGTCCTTATAAATTCTCTTAATGGAAAAAAATTAAATTCCCTGATAGGCTGTAAAAGGCACCTGAAACAGTTCTTTACTCAAAAAAGGTAAGTTTTGGGAAGATGGAATTACAAAGTTGCCTGAAAAGTGGCAAAAGGTAGTAGAACAAAATGGTGAATACATTGTTCAATAAAGTTCTTGGTGGAAATGGATAATGTCTTTTAGTTTTACTTTAAAAACCGAAGGAATCTTTTCCCAACTCAGTACATTATCAAAATATAATAGATTTATTGCTGCATAATTCTGTTGCTCTAAAACTCTAAAATTGCATATAGGATAAAATTGAAATTCCCATCCTGTGGTACTGTAAGCTCCTGGCTTTTTTCCCAAGACCATTGCCCAATTCCATGGCTTGATTCTTTGCTACTTCTGTACTCCCTCCATATTTTTAGGGTCCAGTTTGGAGCATTCTTATTTTACAGTGATCTGCCCAGTTTCTAGGGTTTCTCTTGTGGCTCAGCTGGTAAAGAATCCACCTACAATACGGGAGACCTGGGTTCCATCCCTGGGTTGGGAGGATCTCCTGGAGAAGGGAAAGGCAATCTGCTCAAAGCAGTGTTCTCCAGTGGAACTTTATACAGTCATAGAAACATTTGTTTTCTGGGTTATTTAGTGTGTTAATACTAAACTCATGTAGCACATAAGGCCTTGAAAGTGGCTGGAAGACTACCATTGTGCTCGGTTTGACAGATGTTAGAGAAGCTGGACTCATTTTAGTCCCATGGTGCTTTGAGGTATCTATGTTAACACTGGCCTGTGGGCAGGTGGATGTGCAGTTCTAGAATTCCGGGGAGGGTTTGCCAGACTTGGAGGCTTTGGGCAATTGTCAGGAAGGTGCGAGAAGTCTCCCTGGGGCTGTGGGGGAGAAATGAAGGACCTGGGGCCAGCATTTAGATGAGAAGATAGTGGGGACTGAATCCTGATTTATGGATAGGCAGGTTTCTCCTCTTGGAGAAGGCCGTAGCACCCCACTCCAGTACTCTTGCCTGGAAAATCCCATGGACGGAGGAGCCTGGTGGGCCACAGTCCGTGGGGTCGCTGGGAGTCGGTCACAACTGAGCGACTTCACTTTTAGCTTTTCACTTTCATGCATTGGAGAGGAGATGGCAACCCCCTCCAGTGTTCTTGCCTGGAGAATCCCAGGGACGAGGGAGCCTGGTAGGCTGCCGTCTATGGGGTCGCACAGAGTTGGACACGACTGAAGCAACTTAGCAGCAGTAGCAGTAGCAGCAAATTTCTCCTCTATTCCTCTCCCCCACCTCTAGGAGGTTGGAAGAGGAATCCCAGAAAGGGCCTGGACTTGAGAGCCAAGCCTTCCTCTATTCCTCTTCCCCACCCCTAGGAGGTTGGAAGAGGAATCCCAGAAAGGGCCTGGACTTGAGAGCCAAGCCTGTGCGGGATGAGAACTCAGAGAATTAGCCCTCATAAGGGTGAGGACTTTGTCTTCGGAAACTATTCATCCTAGAGTTATCTGGAAAAGATCATATTCTCTAGTCTCTGCCTGTCTTTATAGCTTAGAAAATCCCCCACCTCTCTTTGGAATTTGCTTTATCTGTCATCTTCCCTTCCACTCTCATTTTTCTGACCTTTAGGGGCAGGACTGGGTCATTTGGCCCCATTACCTGTGTGTGGAGAATGTGAACTAAGGTTCAAGCAGAGACTGAAGACTGAGCTGTGACTCCAGAAGGTGCCGGTGGTGGGTCCACCTGGAGTGAATCAACTGAGCAAGGTTGGCAGAAACCTGCCCACTGAGCTGTTGCTAGGGGGCTGCCTTTGGTTTTTCATGTTTCGTGGTTTACAGCTCGTGAAACGTAAATATTTTCAGAGTTAATAGTGTTTATCGAGCACTTTCTGTTGCATCTTATTTGGCTCTTACACAAGCCTTGTAAGGGCGGTATTTCCATTTCAGAGTTGAGGAAGCTGCAGTGACGCCATCTGCCTATTTTTTCTGGTCAAAAATGCATAAGACAATTTTGCCATCTTAGCATTTGTAAGTGTACGATAGTGTTAGCTGTGTACATTGTTGTGCAGTAGATCCTGAGAACTTTATCATCCTGCAAAACTGAAACTGTAGCCACTGAAAACTCTCCTCTTTCCTCTCTGCCTAGCCACTGGCAACTACATTCTACTTTCTGTTTTTAATAAGAGTTTGACTGTTTCAGATACTTCATACAGTGGAGTTATGCAGTATTAGTCTTTTTATGACTGACTTGTTTCATTGAGCATAATGTCATACAGGTACTAGTCCAGTGTATATACACATACCCCATTCTCTTTATCCACCCAGTTGTTTGTTGATGGACATTTAAATTGCTTTCATCTCTTGGCTATTTTAAATATTTATTTATCTGATGGGTCTTTGTTGCATTACGTGGGATCTTCATTGCGGCTGGTGGGCTCCATAATTGAGGCATGCGGTCTCTGGCTGGTTGCAGTGCATGGATTTAGTTCCCCACCCAGGGATCCAGCCTATGTCTCCTGCATTGCAAGGTGTATTCTTAACCACTAGACCACCAGGGAAGTCCTCACAATTTTGAAAATAAGTTAGAACTTGAAACAAGCTTGCAGAGGACTGTAAACTTGTCATGTTCTAATTTTGCTGTGAAACTGATTTGTGGTTGGGGGATTTTTATCAGGCAGCTATGAAAGATGGTCAAAAGGTATAGGAGATGGTTCAAGCGGTGGCACTGTGGTATTCAGCCAGCTATCTTTCAGGATATCCTAAAAGAAGCGACTGGTTAAAATTGAAATGGATCCCACCCTATCTTGGTTTCTCAGGGTCTGTCAGTTACCCCACAGCCCTGGCTTCTCAACCCCTAAAGTACAGACAGCCTTTTCCACAGCAATTGGTTTGACTTATGTCTTTTTTTTTTTCAACTGTGGTATAGTTGATATACATTATTATATGTTTCAGGTGTACAACATAATTCACACTTTCAAACAGTTATATTCCATTTATAGTTATTATAAAATATTGGGTATATTCTCCATGACTTGTGTCTTGATTTCAACCAGTCGAACCCTAAAAAGACTCACAGAATTATTGTAATTGAGCATTTCTCCATGCATTGCCTCAAAATGTGACCAGAGCAGCTTACTTTTTAAATCCTGCGAGTGGGAGGGCCCTTACCAACTCATGAGCAGACATATCAGAGTTGAGAAGTACCTATGGCACCACGTCTCTGCATTCAGTGTTCTGTGTCTTAAGCCTGGACAACTTTAGTAATTTGTAAATTTATCTTTGGGTGTGTTGGGTCTTAGTTGAAGCACACAGGATCTTCCTTGCAGCACGCAGGCTCTTCCTTGCGGCTCATAGGCTTCTCTCTTGTTGTGGCATGTGGCTCAGTAGTTGTGACTCGGGGGCTCAGTTACCTGCTGGCCTGTGGGATCTTACAGGGATGGGGACCCGTTTCCCCTGTATTGGAAGATGGACCACTGGACCACTGGGGAAGTCCCAAGCCCGGGTAACTTTAATTGTTTCGTCCTGTGTCCCTGTGCCTCCTGAGTACCAAGCATCTCCTTCAAAGGGGAGTGCAATAAGCTAGACAATTTGCTCCCCCAAAAGGAAGCAGGTTAGATTCTCCCATTTTTAGGAAATCTGGTTATATCCTTATGAATACGACTATCCATTCATCAGTTCATGAACATTTCAGTTTCTATCTTTTGGCTTTTAGGAATAATGCTTCTGTGAACATTCATTTGCAAGTTTTTGTGCTTTTCTTTCTCTTGACTGTATACCTATGGTAGTATTTCTGCATCATACGAACTTTTGAGGAGTTGCTGGACTGTTGTCAGAAGTTGCTGCCTCATTTTACATTCCCATCAACAGTGTATGAGGACTGCAAAACCCCATATCCTTGCTGGCACTTAGGAATGATTGTTTGATTATAGCTTTTAAACCTAGCAGAAGTTAAACCTAGCAGCTTTTGTCTTTTTTTTTTTTTTTTTAACTTTCTTCTGACCTGTGAGTTGAACAGCAACTGCAGGATAATTTGTTTTCTCAATGTTGTTGAAGGCTGCTTCCACCCAGATGAGTCTTGTCATGTGACACAGAAGGTACAAGGTGATTCTGAATGCATTTGAAGCCCCTGGATGCATGATGTAAAAATAGGTTGAATTTTAAGTGTTTAATGGACTCACTTTCTGTAAACTTTTACTCACTTTTTGTAAACAAGTCTAGTAGTGTTTTGATTTTTTTTTTTTTTTTTTTTTTTAGATAATACAGTGTTGGGAACTTGGGGTGAGGGGTCCAATCCACACTCTCCCTCCTGGTTTTAGTCATAGGCACACATGTATATCTGAATATAAAGATGTGTTTCAGAATCCATCTTGTCGTACATGTTGCCAAACAGCTTCTAGTCAAGGACAGAGAATGCAGACTGTGCATCAAGTGTTGAAACCAGCTGTAACTTGGAAGTCACTTTTTTAAACTGTTAAATTGCCAGTGTCATTTCTTGTCCTGGGAAGGGAGTGAGCTAGTCACTAAGTGTTTATGCTTAGCTGAAGTTCTCTGTACCTCCGATGTTTTTTATGCTAGCCATTAGGGCATGCTGAAAGTGGAATGTACTACGTAAGGANAACTGTTAAATTGCCAGTGTCATTTCTTGTCCTGGGAAGGGAGTGAGCTAGTCACTAAGTGTTTATGCTTAGCTGAAGTTCTCTGTACCTCCGATGTTTTTTATGCTAGCCATTAGGGCATGCTGAAAGTGGAATGTACTACGTAAGGAGGTGAGCATATGAGCTGTGACTGATGGTATTGAAGCTGAAAATGGACTCAACGACTTTTGGCAGTGATCTGGCAAAGACTGCTAAACCTCTCACCTCTGTTCCCCTATCAGTAAAATGGGATGATAGAAGCACTCCACCTGCCTGGAGATGGTGAAGGTTTGTCTGGTATCAAGTAGCCCTACTGTTCAGAGAATCGAGGACAGCAGATCATTGCTTCTGCCTACTCTGGGGTGGTCTGATTGCACAGAAGATACTGGAGTCATACTGATTAAAGCTGCAGTGGTTTTCACTTTAAATTTGAATGATTCTAATTTGTTTCCCAGCTCGAGGGGACCTGAGACTACCTCATTCATTTCTGGTTCACATGTGTTCCTTTCCCTGCACATTTTCTTGCCCCATCCTGAATTTTCAGGAGACCATCTGATACTTTTGTCTCAGTTGCTTGTATTGCTGAACCGTATGTTGTTCAGTCTTGTTTTTCAGCTTTGTTATCAATGCTGCATACCATTTGCGGACTTCTGCCACTTCTTCATTTAAAGTTCATCCATGTTGTGGTAGCTGTCTGGTTAACTTATTTATTTTCACCTAAGTGTGAGTGTATCACAATTTATTCCTGTTGATGGACATTTAGGTCAGTAGATTTGCTTTTATTGAACAGGGAAAGGAGGGTGGAAGAGGCACTATTAATAAGCATTCTTGCTATAGCATTCTTCTGCATGCTTGCATGCATACAAGGGGTATGCAGTTGTCTCAAGTAAGTGCCCTGGGAGTGGGATTACTAGGCCATTGGGGATACTTTAATGCCAGATTACTTAAAAAGAAGAAGCAGTTGCATCTGTTTAACTTCCCATGTAGGAAAATGTTGAACCATATTTTCACCAACATTTTGACATTAACAGACTCCTTATATTTGCAAGTTAACTCAGCTCTGAGCATCTTCTCATGTTTGTTTATTGCATTTGTTTGAAATACCTGTTTCTGACTTTTGTTCATTTTCCTTTAGCTTGTTTATCTTTTAAAATTGATTTGCAGCAGTTCTTTATATTTGACTACCAGATCTTTGCGGATAGTACATTTTACAAATATTTCCTCCTAGTTTGGTATCTCTACCACCGCCACCACATACACACACTTTTTAGAATCTTTAAAAAAAAAATTATTATTTGACTGTAACAGTGTTTAGTTGTGGCACACAGAATCTTTTGTTGTGGCGCTCAGACTGTCCAGTGTACTCGTGGCATACAGGCTTAGTTGTTCCAGGCAGGTGGGATCTTAGTTCCTTGACCAGGGATTAAACCCACATACCCTGCATTGTAAGGTGGATTCTTAGCCACTGGGCCACCATCTTCTAAAATTGATCCGGTTTTGCCTTTCATCCATCAGGAAATGATTTGGCGATTTAGGGTGAAGAATCATGCAGCCTCTGAATTCCTTGCTGGCTTGGTGGCCTCATGTAAATGTCTGATTTCTTCTACATCAGTGTCCCTAGCTTCAGAATGAGATTCTAATCCCTACTGTGTGCAGGGTTCTTGTGAGGTCAGACAGCAAGCCTCAGTAAGCATTCAGTAATTGCTCCTTGTTCTGAGTCCAGCTGCATTCCCTAAACATGTGGACACTCAGGGAAAGTTGGCACTTAACTGGGAAAGTTGTTGGTAGTACATTGCCTGCCAACTGCTACAGCCATCGCAGCCAGGCTGGGTGGGTTTGACTGCTCAGCAAATCCCCTGGCAGGGCAGTGGTGGCTTGCAGAATGTTCAGCAGCTTGCAGACTTGCCTGGTGCAGGCAGGTGCTTTGTCTTAGAGCTTATTAGTGTGGATCTGATGCATGGTAGAAGTGACTGCTTCCTAACTCTCCCATACAGTTTGAGTTTGGACATTCTAACAAGGAGCTGTGGTCCTTGAAAGGAGCTTAAGTGACTGCCAGTGACCACGTGTGCAGCTGTCCAGTGTGTAAGTCCTGTGAGCAAGCAGAAGGCTGGGGGTCTGGTGATATTTGGCATTTGTGTCACAGTATACTTTCTCTGACTTGTGGAGAGAATGGGCTGGGATTGTGTGGTGAGGTACAATTAGAGATCCCTGTGATCAAAGAGGCTTTGCTTTTTCCTCTGGAGGAGAGTAATGACAGTGCAGGATGGGTGGACATTTTTCCATGTGTTCTGGGAGGTCAGCTGTCAGAGGAGACTGCAGGCATGGATTTCAAGCATTGCTCATGGAGTCTGTTATGGTGGTTACTGGCCTCTCGAGCCGTTTCCGGTTTCACTCTCCAGTGTTGTGCTGCCATTTTGATCAGGGGCTTGTCATAACACCTTTCACGGAGGAGACCACTGAGCTGAGCAGGTAATATTAAGCCATCAAACATTTGCTGAGCCATCTCAGTCCTATAAAGTCCACACTTGAAAAACTAGAGGTGTCCCAGTGTAAAAGCGCTGAGGAGTAGTAAACTTTGCCCTTTGGAATGGCTGTCAAGGCCCATGTAAAAGTGATAGGCAGGGTCTATTCACGTGTGCCATCAACGCCAGAGCACAGTATGAGAGGAATATTGATGGTAAGTGACCCTGTGAGTTTACCTATGTGAAAATAAGTGTTCATGCTTTAGGGTGACCTTTCCCCTACTTGTGGCTTTGTTACATTTTATTATAATAATAGCTAACTGTTTTAATCAAGAGCTCTAAAAATATAGGGCAGAATTGCCCTGTTTAACATTGCTTGTTCCCCCTGAACTGGAAGCTGTTCTTTTCTCAGGGCTAGTGGGCCGTTGCTTGATTCTCTGGCATTTGTTGTCTGGGAGTCCCACTCCCAGCCCTGCAGCAGCAAATCTTTACTAGTGTTTGAGATTTAACCAAAACTGTAAAATTTGACTAAGGCCCTCAAGGAAACATTTACTATGAAAAATTGCTCTGCAGAATAGCTTTGTTCTATAAGGGTAAGTTAATTTTCTCAAAAGGTTAAAAAACTTTCTTGTACATTAAACACTCTTGAATAGCTGGGTATCAACTTTCTGAGCTAGGAATAGCCCCATGTCCCCACTGACGTGAGTGCAGGAAATGTTGTGGTTGTGCAGCCCACAAGGATTTTTTTATTACTCCTTTAAGATTGTTAGTCTCGGTGTTTTGCTGTCTTAAATGTAAACCACAAGTCATAGAACCTATTCTTTACCTTAAACTTTCCTTTCAGAAAAGCACTTCATAACACTTGGTTGTTAAACAGTGCTCCAGTAGCTGCTCTCATCTTGGAGGTGTTTCCAGTCTGCACAAGGTGGATGGATCATTCCCAGAAAGTAGAGCAGTTTGGGTCTTTCTCAACCCCACCCCCCTTCAAAAGCTGTGATTAAACAGCACTGGGCACTGCACATAAGGCAGGCACTGTCTGTAAGCCTTCTGATCTTGAGACAGTCCTAAGGATGGGGCCTGTTAGCCACTCTGTTTCACAGATGAGGAGTCACACGTCTAATGACAGTGTCTGTTGCTGAAAGTTTCAGAGATTAGCTCTGGAGGTTGACAAGGCTCAGGCCAGCCTTCTTTTGTTCTTCATCTGCAGGTCTGTCTCCGCGTTCCCTGCACAGCGTCAAGTCTGAAGTAGGTGGGGGCACAGACATGGTTTGTTTGTTTGTTTATTCATTTTCTCAAATGTGCTATAAAATTCACTCTGACAAATACACCACTGCAGTCAAGGTAGAGTATTTCCAGCATGCATCCAAACTCCTTTTGTGCTGCTTTGCAGTCAGCCTTTCCTCCTGTCCCCAGCTGTACACATGAGGGTTTAAAGCAAGATCCCTAAACAATTCTCTGTGCAGCCAGAGATGAGTGGCACTGCCTTATGAGCTCTCTCCAGAGTGGCAGTTATGTCATGTTTTTGCCTATGAGCCTGCTGGGTAAGATGCAGAAGGAGGTGACCAGTTGCTGTAAGGAGAGATAGCCCTGGAGTATTGAGCCTTGTTCTGAGTGGTGGCTGCCTGCCTGCTGTTGTCGCTGCCTTGCCTGGGGAGGGAGAAGGAAGCGTGAACATCATGCCACAGAGTGCACTCGTGCTGAAAGCTGTGAAAGTGTGTCCCTCTTGTGTGCCTCTCTGCATTTGTCCATATTGGGAGTTCTGCCTGAGACGAAGGCCTCTTTTGCCTGGAATCACAGAGTAAACAGCTTGTTAGCTGATACTGGCCATAGCTTGGATGCCCCAGGTCCTGTCCCATCCCTTCTGTCCACCCCATCCCCCCACCCCACCCCCACACACCCAGGGACTCTTGAGTTGGTTACTGTGCCTATGGAGCACAAAGAAAGAATTGTGTGAAAATTGCAAAATTCTCTAAGGAGAGGGTTTTTTTTTCATGGCGAGGAGGGGTGCTCTACCCATTCCATGCACGATGGTCCCCTTCTAGTAAAATGCTGGGTCCTTCTGCTGTGAGATAGTCACATGTGTCACAAGTGTGAGTGGAGCCAGTCCAGAGCCTAAGGCATTCAGGTGGGCAGTTGGAGGTAACTAAGCATGTCTGCTCCCCAAGGAGTGGCTTTGTCCACAGGTGTTTATAGTGCCCGGCTCTGTGCCAGCAGAAGAGGGCTGTTGGCGACGGTGCCAGGGGCACAACATACAGAAGTGACGACGTGAAGTATCAGCGGTAACCCAAGGGCTGGAGTCCCAGGAGGTAGCCTGGACTGCTTCGGGAGCTCTCAGTGTGGGACTGATTTTCTTTCTCGAGGCCTCGGGTGGAGTTGGACTGATTTTGTATTCTACTCGGGATAAATGATTTGGCTTTCTTTTAATTACGCCAATTTTCTGATTGTAGGAAATAGATTGTTATAATTGGGTCTAGTTCACATGTGTTAGGGAGGCTGTAGGGAAGTGTAGCTTCATCCCTTTTTCAGGGATGGAGTGAGGAGAGGAATGATGTGACTGCAAGCTTTTATATTAAGTATGCAATGAAAGCATTTTGTGGTTCTTTTCTCAACTACCATTGGAGTTAACCACAATCTCGTATAGACTTAGGCAAGATTTGGGCAAAAAGAAACCAAATATTCCAGCAGTACTTACAGTAAATATTTCCGTTTGTGGAATTTTATCCATGTTTGTGTGTTTTTGCAGAGCCCACCCAAAAAACCAGTTTAAGAATCAAGTCCCAGTTGGGTTGTGAGTCTTTGTGCCTGCCGTGTGCCCCAATGCCTTTGTAGAATAGGCACACAGGAACCTTTATCACAGTTAGCTGCTGCATACCTGGTGTCTGGCTGCCTGTTGTGCTGTGGCTCATAGTGGTTCTCCAATCTGGGGACATTGCTGGTTGTAACAACTCCCTGTTGTTAATACCTTCACCTCGAAGATGAGATTGCAGAAATACTTGAGATTGGGAACGAGGACCTGCAGACATCACCTCTTCCTTCCTTCTGTGAGGGTGTTTGCTTTATGGGCTGGGCCCATCTATGGTGCTGGTTCCATTTTCAGTTTCCAAGTGAACCAGCTGCTTTCTGCCTTTTGCCACCTCAGATGAGAGAAAATGAGGACTCTCCTAGATGGAGCCTACCTCTGTTTTCCCTTTATCAGCAAGTGGGGCATCTCCCACTAGACCCAAGCCCCTTATAAAGATAAATCTAAAAGCTAATGACTGAAGCCTTGAAATCAGAAGACTATTGCTCCTTAGCAGGAAAGCTATGACAAACCTAGACTCTGTAGGTTGAAAAGCAGAAAAGTTAACATTACTCTGCCCACAAAGGTCCATAAAGTCAAGGCTGTGGTCTTCCCAGTGGTCATGTATGGTTGTGAGAGCTGTACTGTAAAGAAGGCAGAGTGCCAAAGAACTGATGCCTTCGAACTGTGGTGCTGGAGGAGATTTCTGAAGGTCTCTTGGACAGCAAGGAGATCAAACCAGTCAGTCTTAAGGGAAATTAACCCTGAATACTCAGGGTTTGAAGAAATAATGCTGAAGCTGAAATTCCATTATTTTGGTCATCTGATGTGAAGAGCTGACTTGGTTGGAGAAGTCCCTGATGCTGGGAAAGATTGAGAGCAGAAGGAGAAGAGGGCATCAGAGGNTGAATACTCAGGGTTTGAAGAAATAATGCTGAAGCTGAAATTCCATTATTTTGGTCATCTGATGTGAAGAGCTGACTTGGTTGGAGAAGTCCCTGATGCTGGGAAAGATTGAGAGCAGAAGGAGAAGAGGGCATCAGAGGATGAGATAACTGAATGGCATCACCGATGCCATGGACATGAACTTGGGCAAACTCTGGGAGATGGTGAGGGACAGGGAGCCCTGGCTTGCTGCCGTCCATGGGGTCGCAAAGAGTCGGACGTGACTGTGTGACTGAGCAACAACAACAAAAGCTGATGAAACGTCAACAAGGCCCTGAAGGAGGGTTAAAAGTGAAATCGTTAGTCTCTCAGTCATGTCTGACTCTGCAACCCCATGGACTGTAGCCAGGAACCTGCCAGGCTCCTTAGTTCATGGAATTTCCCAGGCAAGAATACTAGAGTGGGTTGCCATGACTCCTCCAGGGGATCTTCCTGACCCAGGGATTGAACCCAGGTCTCCCACGTTGCAGGCAAATTCTTCACCATCTGAGCCACCAGGGAAGCCCGAAGGAGGCTTATTAACTATGCAAATAGAAAGTTCCTTGTACTTGTCCAATAGAACAAAGGAGAGTATGGGAGTGTGTCAGGCTTTGATGAGTAGACTTGAGAAGCAGCTGAAGCTATCCAGAGATTACAGACTTTGTGAAGATAGGTCTGGGGCGCTAAATATTTCTCTGTCTTGTTTGTGCATTGCTTGTTTGTGACGATAGGGGGGGTAACATATTCTACCCGACCTTTTCTTAGAGACCGAAAAGAGAAAAAGCTCTCATTAAATTTAGAACTGTGAAGGAACAGCTTGGAAAGTCCTCCCAGTTTGTGTGGCCTGGTCAGCAGGAGGGTGGCAGGATACCCTGGCCTTTCTGACATTTGAAAGTGACATAGTGCAATGATGCCAGACCTGGTTGCCATGCTGTGCCCTCCTCCCCTTTTTTTTTTTTTTTTTAAGAAGCAACCATTCTTCTTCTTAAAATTAATTTTTGTTTGCACTGGGGCTTCGTGCTGCGTGAGGGCTTTCTCTGGCTGCAGCAAGTGGGAGCTACTCTTCATTGAGGTGCGTGGGTTTCTCATTGCAGTGGTTTCTCTTGTTGCAAAGCACAGGCTCTAGGTGCACAGGCTCAGCAGTCATGGAATGTTCCTGGCATGTGGAATCTTCCTGGATCAGGGATCGAACCTATATCCCCTGCGTTGGCAGTCGGTCTCCTAGTCACTGTAGCACCAGGGAAATTCCATGCTATGTCTTTTCTGAGGATTATGACACTTGTAACTGAGGGCTACTAGTGTTTCACAACTTGTTATTACCTATTTGTGTGTGAGAGGGGAAGGAACTTTTTTTTTCTTTAATCTTTTGCTGGAAGCTGTGCTAACTTCTTATCCTTTTTAGTTTTCAGAAGAACACAAGAAGATAAGACAAAATCCCAGGAGAAGGCCCCTGGCTAAGGTGCCTGCCTAGGGTCACACACAGGCAGGATCTGAACCAAGGTCTTCCTGGCTTTGAAGTATTGATAAGTCTTTCACCTGGGGGAATCACCACCATCAGAGACCAATCCCCCAGGAAAGGGAGGCAAAGGGAGTTATGTGCTTAGATAACCAAATGAAAGGTGCCTTTCCCACACATTTCATTTGTTAAGTGGATTTTCAGAAGATTGAGAGTAAGTTGGTCCGTCTCCCCTTTGTTGTTTAGTTGCTCAGGCTTCCCTGTCCTTCTCCATCTCCCAGAGCTTGCTCAAACTCAAGTCCATTGAGTCGGTGATGCTGTCCAGCTATCTCGTCTTCTGTCGTCCCCTCTCCTCCTGCCTTCAATCTTTCCCAGAATCAGGGTCTTTTCTAATGAGTCGGCTCTTCGTATCAGGTGGCCAAAGTATTGGAGCTTCAGCATCAGTCCTTGCATNCTTGCTCAAACTCAAGTCCATTGAGTCGGTGATGCTGTCCAGCTATCTCGTCTTCTGTCGTCCCCTCTCCTCCTGCCTTCAATCTTTCCCAGAATCAGGGTCTTTTCTAATGAGTCGGCTCTTCGTATCAGGTGGCCAAAGTATTGGAGCTTCAGCATCAGTCCTTGCATTGAATATTCAGGATTGATTTCCTTCAGGATTGACTGGTTTGATCTCCTTGCAGTCCAAGGGACTCTCAAAAGTCTTCTCCAACACCGTAGTTCAAAAGCATTAGGTGTCTGGATTTCCCAAACTCAAATTTAAAGCTCTGTCCTTGGGTGAAGTGCTGCTTCAGAAGCTCGGTGTGTTTAGGAGGTCAGTACACTGCACATTGGGCTTCCCAGGTGGTGCTAGTGGTAAAGAAACTGCCTGCCAGTCCAGGAGACAAGAGAGATGTGGGTTCGACCCCTGGGTCAGGAAGATCTCTTGGAGGAGTCATGGCAACCCTGTTAGTATTCTGCCTGGGGAATCCCATGGACAGAGGAGCCTGGCAGGCTGCAGTCTATAGGGTTGAAAAGAGTTGGACACGACTGAAGTGACTTAGCATGCATGCGCTCACACTGCATATTGTGGCGCCACCTTGATGATCAGTGATTCTCATTGTTGATGATCCACCCCCCACACTGATCCTCTAGGTTCCCTGTTCACTTTAGCTGACATGTCATTCTCTCTGCATTATTGCTGTCTGAAGACACACTGACTTGTCTGCAGACCTCCNTCACACTGCATATTGTGGCGCCACCTTGATGATCAGTGATTCTCATTGTTGATGATCCACCCCCCACACTGATCCTCTAGGTTCCCTGTTCACTTTAGCTGACATGTCATTCTCTCTGCATTATTGCTGTCTGAAGACACACTGACTTGTCTGCAGACCTCCTGCCCTCCCTCTGGGGTTGGGAGGCCTCTGTCCCAGGCTTTGGGCTTTGCATAACTGGCAACTGTGATTGGTGTCTAGCTTTCTTCAAACTTTTATTGAGACCTTTCAACCTGTCAAACACTGACTTGATGTTGTCTATAGCAGTATGAACTTGGAGAAGGAGAACAAACATGATCACAGATCTGTGTGTGCTTTGGTTATAATTTCCAATTGTTCATTGCTGATATATAGGAAAGTGGTTGACTTTTGTACATTAACCCAGTATCCTACAACTTTGCTCTAATTACTTCTTAGTTTCAGGTGGTTTTTTTTGATTGAGTCTTTCAGATTCTCTGTAGACGCGATCATGCCATTTTCAAATAAAGGCAGTCTTGTTTCTTCCCAGTCTGTATTCTTTTTATTTCCTTTTCTTAATGCATTTGTTAGGACTTATAGTACAGTGTTGAAGGAATGGTGAGAAAGGACTTCCTGGTGGTTCAGTGGCTAGGACTCTGCCCTTCCAATGCAGGGGTCCCAGGTTCTATCCCTGGTCAGGGAACTAGATTCCACATGGCACAACTAAGAGTTCTCATACTTCAACTAAAGTTCCTACATACCACAACAAAGATCGAAGGTGCTGAGTGCCACAGCTAAGACCCAGTGCAGTCAACAAATTAATAATAAATATTAAAAGAAAGAAAAGAAAGGACATCCTTGCTTTGGTCCAAGATCTTAAGGAGAAAGTGTCTAGTTTCTCAGTAGTAAGTAGATCCTGTGATTGTGGTAAGACGAAATCTGGCCACAGGAACTCTTGGGAAAGCCACCTGTGGCACACTTGGGGTGGGCACGGGGTGGGGACTCAGCAAAGACTTCTTGAAGGAGAGTTGGTGTGCCAGGATGGCGAGCTGTGGAGGGCAGGGTGTTTTTAGACAGAGAAGGCCTAGTATAGTGAAAAGAAGAAGTCAGATGTGTCAGAATGGTACATATGTGAGTAGCAGCAAGCATCTTTTTGAGAAAGATGGGGACTAGGAGGTGGGTTCTGGCTAGAATCCTTGGGCTCCTGTCATGGGCTCAGTGCTCTGAGATGCCAGGGACAACACCTGCAGACTGCAGGAGGAGTTTAGTTGTGGTGCAGCTTCCTTCAGCATGCTGGTTCTCTGGAGTGGGCAGACTCTACCAAGGTTTGGCTTCAATTGTGTGGCTTGTTCCTGGGCCACTGGCCCTATTCGTGGCACCTCCAGTCAGGACCCGATTTTGAAATTCTAAACAAGATGAAGTAGTAGTATGGTATTAAGTGTTCAGACAATTGGGGAAACGATCATCACTGAAGAATAATTTTATCTTTTCTCATTTTAAAAGCAGATGTGTTAGTTGTTTGTTCTCTGGCCTCTGGGCTCTCCAACAGCCTGCCCCACCATTCATTAGCCTTAACTATATCCATGACTGCTTTGGCAATTCACCACGCAGGACCCAAGCTCCAGGCCTTGCCTCACACTAACTCTCTGCATCCTGGGAATGAATCTTGGATGTCAGCCAGATATTAGAGCCCTAGGCTCCACGGAAATCGGCTGGTTCATTTTGGATTAGTCCTGGCATCCAGCCATCTTTTACAGCATTCTTCCCTGGGAACCCAGCAGAGACATCCCCAGAGCTGACTTGATGAACCTTTGAAACAGGAGCCTGCCCTGGGTTGTTGTGGTATATTGAGAAAACTTTTCTGGAAAAAAACAGTGGGAAGAGGGAAATTCCACATCCAGAAATTAGCCCTGGAATTAGAGCCAAGTTTCAGTTGTATTCAGGGCTGACAGTGGAATCATATTCCTCTTCCTGTCTCCTTGGCTTCTGGATTGGAAAGGAAACGAGGACCCAGGAAATCTCTGCACAAGGTGGTTTTCCTCCTAGTTGGCAGAGATCACAGACGGTCTGACAGATGTATTTGTAGAGGCCAGCATGTCTTTCTCTTTTGTGAACTTGTACCTTCAGACCTTTATTTTGTCAGTTACAGCTGAAGAAATGCAGGGGGAAGGAGAACCTTAGATTTTGGTGTTTTCATTTGTGTTTTACTCAGCATATAGTTGGAGAAAGTTGTTATGAAGTACATTTGTGAGAACTCCAGACCACTGGTGTGTCCTGGCCTTGGCACCCCAGCTCTTGCTTTGTACAGTGGGTCAGTCTTGGCCTGAATGTTAAGATTCCCCTTGGGAGCATGTGAGAATCCTAATATTGGCCCTTGCCTAAGACTCTTGTCACTGGGCTCTCTGAGGAGGGGCCCAGGCGTCTTTATTTTCTTTCCTTTTTAAAAATGTTTTCCAGATGCTGCCAACAGTACAGGTCTGTAAACTATTGTTTACCCTTCACCCCAAGTCGAGTGCTGAGTATTGAGAATCTGGAAGCTGCACAGTCTTGTGAAGAGAGACATACACTGGGCAAGTCACAGACTCTTCTGGGCATTCTTGGCTTAAAGGCACTAGTTTAAATCTGGTACTGGATTTTTCCTTTGTTACCTTCATTGTAGAGCACCTTCTTAGTGTGAGGACAGAGGGAATGGTGGTCTGATTTATTATTAAAGCCCAGTTAACTATTTGGGCTATATTTGGGCCTTGTTAAAATTTGGGATGCAGGCCCCTGACTGACTGAAATGTTGAAGCCATTTCTGCCAGTCAGTTGGAGATGGACCACGTTCTGAACTGAACTACCAGAATCTTTGTCCTGAGGCAGAAAGAGCTGTGCCCTCTCCATTGCTCATACCGCCACTCCTCACAGTAGCAAAAAGCTAGAAGCAATCCAAATGTCCACTTGATGAATGGTTAAACAAAGTGTGGCATCGCCATATAATGGAACATTATTCACCTGCAAAAGGAAGGAAATTCTGACATGTGGTTACAACATGGACAAACCTTAAAGACCCTGCTAAGTTAAGGAAGCCAGACACAGAAGGACAGACATTGTGTGATATCACTTATGAGATGCCTGCAGCAGGCTTATTTGTAGAGACAGGAAACAGAACACTGGTTGCCAGGAGTTGGGAGATGGAGGGGAGTGGGAGTTCTTGTTTAATGGGGGGTAGAGTTCATGTTTAGAAAGATGAAAAAGTTCTGGAAGTGGATGGTAGTGATGGTTGAATAACAGTGTGAATGTGCCTCCTGCTATGGACTTTACACTTTAAAGTTGTAAACCTTACGTGTATTTTACCACGATTAAAACAAATTAATGTGTGTACCTTACCTCTTTCAGGTGACTAGCTATATGTTGATCATATTCACTGCAGACTAATGGCTTCTGGTCTGCACAGGTTGCCTAAGGCTGTTGTTCTCTGCCATGGTGGCAGTTAAATTGTTGGCTCTTTTTTCCTTTAGTAAAACGGCGTAATTGTCTCCTTGTGTGCTATCGCATTGCCAGCTGTTGCTTCCTCCTGTGCCTTCAACTGCTCCTCTCCGCTTTCAATGGGCTGCTTCTAATCTGGTGTCCTGTGAACGGAGATAAGCTTGTCTTCTCAGTGGTGTTGGGCTTTGTGGTAGCCTTACCCGATGCCACCCTTCTGGGCCTTTAAGTGGCCAGAACCACCTCCTTCTTCCAAATAGCCACTGTGGTTGTTGGGTTTCACGGTTTTCCCAGCTTCGGTTTTACACTGTTATCTGAGGTTCAGCTAATCTTGCTTTGAGTTAAAGGTGACTTTATTATTCATGGATTTTTTTTTCCATCTGGATGTCATTGACTCGAGTGGTGCTTCTCTTGGCCCCCTTGAGCTGCTAGCATTGATGGTAGATGGCTGTTGTCAGGACCCCCGGGTGTGCACTGGCATGGTGGGCTTGCACGAACCAGCCCTTGCAGGGGCACTGAAATCCAAAAGGAGGCGCTCGCCCTCCTCCCTGCCCAGTGAGGAGGACAGACGTGCTCGCCTTCCTTTGCGGGGATCCTCTGCAGCCTGAGACTGTGAAACCCAAGGCCTGGGCCACTTCAGGTTGGGGTCTTTGTGCTTGTCTCATGTGCTCACAGTGCTGTATTTGGCAGGGTTCTTCACAGCCCATTGCTTAGTCCAAATAATGACAAGGACTTTCCAGCAGCAAAGAGGAGACCCTTAGGGTGTAGATTAAATCCCCCGAGTCGTCAGTCGTGGATAGGGGTTGTGAAGGCACCTCCCCAGGTGAAGGCACACTTTTGCCTTTGGCACATGGGAGCTGTGAAACTTCTGAGGATTCTGAGATAGACGATTAGGATAGGGAATGTGTAACAGTGGCTTGTTATTACTAGGGTGCTCTCTTTGACCTGCTTTCCTAATTAAAGGTGGAATATGTTTGTGAAAGGAAAAGTCAGGCTTTGATCAACTGAGAAGTTGTCATTCGGCAAGGCTTACAACTGTGACATTTATTATGGAATCATTTTGTTTTTAGTTACTAAGTCCTGTCGCACCGCATAGTCTGTAGCCGCCATGGGATTTCCCAGGAAAGAATACTGGAGTGGGTTACCATTTCCTTCTGGGGATTTTCCTGACCCAAGGGTTGAACCTGTGTCTCCTGCATTGCAGGCGGTTTCTTTACCACTGAGCCACCAGGGAAACCCATCATTTTGTTATTGCCACCCAAGTAACTGGTGAACGAGAAGGAACTGCATTCTTATGGCTGTAACAAGGTAAACCTAGGATTTGCTGTCTTTGTTTCCTGCCTGAGGGGTGGAATCAAGGATGACTTGCCTCTCAGACATGGCTCTCTGAAGGAAAATATGCTTGTATAATAAATGTGAGTGGGCTTCAGGCTTCCCAGGTGGCGCTGGTGGTGAAGATCCTGCTTGCCAATGCAGGAGACGTTAGAGACCCTTGGGTTCAATCCCTGGGTTGGGAAGCTCCCCTGGAGGAGGGCATGGCAACCCGCTGCAGTGTTTTTGCCTGGAGAATTCCATGGACAGAGGAGCCTGGCAGGCTGCAGTACATAGGATCACAAAGAGTTAGACGCAGCTGAAGCGATTCAGCGTGCGTGCATGCAGTAAATGTGTAGGCAAAAAGTGAATTTGTAGTATGGAACTGGCTTAATGAGTTCTTTTGTCTTATATGTAAATTCTGTAAGGTAAATGAATTCTGTCCTTTTTCATTATCTTTAAAGGTGAGCCTGTCACTGAATGAAAGCTGTGGTTTTAAGTAAGCCATAAGCCCGTGTTCAAAATAGATACAGACCTGGGAAACCATCTTTAGAGTAGTTTGCACATGAATTAGGTATTTTAATGGAGAAAATGTGTCAGCTAGATTCCTTGAACACATAATATAGATGAAACAGGGAGAGCTCAGAAACCACAGTCTTGGTTTTTGTGAAAGTCCCAAGGAGTAATTACTTGTAAAAGCTCCAATGCCATATGCCCCTATCATTTCTTTTTTTGATATACATCACATATTTTTAGTTGTTATTTTAGTTCTTGGTTGCCTGTCTGTCTCCATTGCCCCACTTCTCAGCCAGAATGTAAGCCCATGAGGGTAGGTGTCTTCGTGCTGAATCCCAAGAGCCTGTAGAATTAAGAGATACACAGTACGGTGTTGAAAATGGTAGCAGATCCAAAGATTTCACCTAAACTAGGAACACCTCAAATGATGGGGTTATACCCAATCATCCCCAGGCCTCTGCTGCTTGGCCAGACTGGACCAGTTGGTCTTCACCTTGTTCTTAATCTTCAACATCATCTCCTTACATACTCACACAACACAAATACGTGTTATATTAGCGTATATCTGTGTAGTGAAGAAAGCAAAAGTAAGAAGCAGGACAGGCCAGATAGATGCTGGTTAGTGAGAAGAGCAGTAGTTGGATCACAGGAGCAAGTTAACAAGGAAGAGGAGCCAGCTCAGCCCTTTTCAGGCCCCTGGATCTGGGGTTCTGCAGGGTCTGCAGTACCACTGTGCCTGTCTCTTTCCATCTAGGTCTGCTGGGGACCGTTACCTTGGTAATGCAATAGGCTTTTCTCTTGTCAAAGAACACTTTTTAAAATGTTTCAAATCATGCCTTGGGTTGAAGTCAAATCTATAATAGCTTATATCTCTGTCCTTACTCACTAGAGGTAGTGAGCCTAACTCACTAGGGAACTTGAATCCACTGGGAGTTAAAGCTTATGCTTTCAAATATGGGTACATATAAAAATGGAATAAATCAAGAATAATAGAAGACTGGGCTTGGATTGGGAATGTGTGTGCGTGAGCTCTGTTGCCTCTGGTGTGTGTGCCCAGGCTGGGGGAGGGTGTGGAGGGTCCTGGTCAGGATAGTCGAGCCAGGTTGGCTGTATTTCATGGGAGGGTCTTCCACAGGCCTGGTGTTCTATGTTTGTGTTGAGTGAAATTTCCCTTTCTTCCCCAGACCTGGAGCACATCTGTTGGAGTTGTGTTCTTGGTATACTTGTACCCATTTATTTTTAAAGGGATTTGAGTTTGAACTGGGTTTGATAAGGGTTTTTCTTTTTAAGCACCTATGGTGCGTTTCTACACCTGAAAGGATAATACATTTTGATGCCATTCCTATGGCAACCAGTGAACTCCAAGGGAACAGATTCTATTTTTGTACTCTAACATGGTAACAGGATTAGTGAAGGCACATCAAAAATACCATTATAAGTTTGTTGCAGTTTGAAGAGAATTTAAATGGTCCAGCACCAAATTTTCAACATTGAGTTCATTTGAGTCCACTGCCAATAATCAATCTTCATGGCAGTGAAGTTAGTCTGGTTTTAACTGGGTGGGTGTTGGAGGTGTTGATGGAAGCTTATTTTTAATCCAAAATGGGTCTTCTGTAAAATATCCATTCTCTGGGTTTCAAAACTTTGTTTAGAGGCTTCTATCATTGGGGATTCTTGTGTTCAAGCATGTAACTCTCTTCCCAGCCTGAGCCTGGAAATCAGGTGATTTTAACTTAACTTATCCTGCCTCTCCAAGAGACAAAATAAAAATGTGAATTCTTTCCTCAGGAACCCTTCCTTGACCTGAACTCCTTGCTGAGGTGATGGTGGCACGTGGAGAGAAAGTGCCCTGGACCCTCCCCTCTCTGTGGATATGGTTTTGGCGATGGGTGGTGCCCCAGGGGGAGAGAGCAGGGGCCTCCACAAACCACACCTTTCCCAGCTTCCATTCTCTTGACTTCATCAGCTTGAGCTATCCTGTTAGCAGTTTGGGGTTGGGGAAATGATGCCTGCCTATTTTCTGATTTTAAGTTGGTAAGAAGCCTAGCTCTCTGCTGGAGTAATTTGGAGGCATCTTGATGAAGCACCTCTACCCTCGCTGGCTCTGGGTGCTAATGTCTAAGCTGAGAAACGGGGGCGGGGTGGGGGTGTGAGCTGGGGACGTGGAGTTGAACAGGGCAGCCAGAGTTGGAAGTTACGAAGCTATCCTGAGATGGCTCTGCAGTTTGGTTTCCCCGCTTGTTGCAGAGACTGTAGCTCACATGTTGCAGCTTCTCGTGTTCAGGCCTTGCCTGCTCCAGCAGCCTTGGCAGGGTGGAGAGCCAGGTGGTGGTTTTCACCCGACTCTGGAGGGCTGAGGACGCGGTGCCTGTTCTCTGACCTTTCTCTCCCCATAGCAGATGGCACTGCTGCACGCTCTCCTTTGCCAGTGAAAGAGCTCATTCATGCCATTCGTTGAGGGTGGACTCAGAGCTCTGCCTTCCTCCATCTGCCTGGGTCGGTGCCCTCCACTCTATTCTGAAGCCACCCTCACGGGCTGACTTCCTCACATCCGCCTGGTGCAGCACACAATCCTGCGTAGTACCAGCTGCTGAGGCCAGAACAAGGGAAATGCAGAATGGCTCCGTGTTCCTTTTCATTAGCGGGAGGAGCCACTCGAGTTTGTGGAGGGCTCAGGGCAGGGTCAGTAGTTCTGGCTGAATTCTGCCTATGTCTCACAAAACAGCCTCTGGGAAGGAGCTGAGTTTATAACTAAAACTTGTGTTCTAGTTCCCTCCCTCTAGTTATGAGGAACGTGGAGGCCCTGCAGGATCATAGCCCAGGCTCTGGAATCTTCTTTGAAATTTATTTTCTTTGGGATTTTTTGCCTTGATCTAAAACTCTCCTTCAGTGACTTTATGTATCTCTCATTTAACATTTTCTGACATATTTTCCACTTCCTCCCCTTTGACATCCATTATGCAACTCCTGGAGGACAAAATTCTATGGTTTGAGTCCCCCTACTCTCGCCCCAGGTTGCCAACCGGCTCATTGAAAACCCAGGAGCAGCCGTGATGCCTGAGACTGTGATCCACACCTGCTGCCTCCAACCTGTTTCTGTGGTGTCACCATTCAGGAGGCTGCTGATTCCAGGGCCTCTGTCTATCAATTTGGGGCACTCTCGTCTCTGGGCATAGTGTCCTGAATGGCCTCACTCAGCCTGGCTACTCAGCTCTGCTGTGCTCTGCTCCTGTGCCCAGATGCAAGTTTGTCTTATGATGGCTCATCAGTTAATTCTGGTCTTCCTTTGGGCCTCAACAGCTGGGATTTGTACCCTTAAATTATCTTTGGGTCTGACCCTTTCTTCCGCACGCGCCCGCCCTGCCCTGCCTTGGTCTTGCTTTGTCCCTGCAGTAGCCTCCATGATAAATTTGCTCTCCAGGCCCTCAGTAGTGTTCCCAAACTGTGGGACACCTAACCCCTAAGTGGAATGACTTTGGCGTGTGCCAGGGCTAGCAGTCCTCATGAGAGAGGGGCGCAGTTACATTTTCAGTCTCCCACGGTGCTTCTGTTCACTTTGTGGAGAAAGTGTCAGCTGTTGCTAATCTCCCTTGGTGCTCTTCTAATGCCAGTCAGAATCTTGGGCCAGTAGTCATGCCAACATTGCTTTCATTGTCCTTCATTTTACATGGACTTTCTCTTCATAGCAGCTGGTGCTTGTTTTTAAGTTAATGACTTTTTCTTTTACTTTTGAAAATTTTCATAGCTTCAAAAGTAGAGTCACCACTTAATATTTTGCCACGTTGTTTTATTTTTCATTGCACAGGTTTCCTCCCACCCCAGTCATTGAAAGTAGGTTGCAGATGTGATATTTTTACCTCATGTACTTCAGCAAGCATCTCTTTCAGAAGAAAGGTGTTTTCGTGAAAGCAGGGACTCCCAGCAGCTATTTATGTACCCATTTTCATAGAAGTATTGGTCATAATGGCCAAAAGATGGAAGCAACCCAAGTTTCCGTGGAGGGATGAATGAACAAATACAGTCTATCCACATGATGGAATATTATTCAGCCATAAAAGAAAGGAAATTCTGCTATATGCTACATGTATGAACCTTGAGGACATTATGTTAGGAAAAGCCAGTTACAGAAGGACAAATGCTTTGTGATTCCACTTACATTAGGTAGTGAGAGTAGTTGGTTTCATAGAGACGGAAAGTAGAATGGTGATTCCTAGGAGCTGGAGGGTGGAGGAAGTGGAGAGTTAGTGTTTAATGAGTGTGGAGTTTGGGTTTTGCAAGATGAACCACGTTCTTGAGTTGGAGAGTGGCGATAGTTGGCCAACTGCGTGGTTGTGCTTAGCGCCACTCAACTGTATGCTCGTGTGCATGTTTAGATGCTCCAGTCATAGACAACTGTTTGTGGGCCCACGGACTGCAACCCGCCAGGCCCCTCTGTCCCTGGGATTCTCCAGGCAGGAATACTGGGGTCGGCTGCCATGCCCTCCTCCAGGGGATCTTCCCAGCCCAGGGAATGAACCAGTGTCTCCCACGTTGCAGGTGGATTCCGTACCCCCTGAGCCACCTTGCAAATTGTTAAAATGGTAAATTTCATGTGTATTTTGCCACAATAAAAGGATAAATAATATAAAAGGCTGCTGAGGTTTTATTATTTTTAATAAGGGCATTGTCCTATTAAACCACAGTAAACATTATGGAAAATCAACAGTAATGGTATTCCATATTAAGAATTCCCATGTTGTCTCAAAAAATGTCTGCCTCCCATCCAAATAGGTTGACACATCACATGTGATATGTTAGCATGTTCTTTTAAATAAATATATTTAAATTTATAAAAAGCAAGTTTATGTAAAGTGCAGGTGGATCTGTGGGTGAGGAAGGTGATGGGTTTGAAATGGCTAGGGTCAAACCAACCCTGAATGTGTAGTGATCTGGCCTTTTTGGCCCCAGAGTTGAGTTTCTAACATGAATGCCCCAGCCTGCCTCGCTTCTACAGGAGGAACTTTCTACATCTTCACAGTCAATGTCAGTACTAACCTCATTGGGGTTTTAGGCCTCATCAAAATGTGATACTGCGACTGAGGAGCTGAATTTTAAATTTTTAATGAATTCTAATTAAAACTTTAAAACTGGTGCTACCGTTTCATTTTGGAGAACTTTTAAAGTATGTTTGAAACATCTTGGGCACGTGCACCTATCTTTTTTTCTTTCTTTAGCCATGCAACATGGTATGCAAGGTCTTAGTTCACCGACCAGGGATTGAACCCGTGCCCTGTGCAATGGAAGGATGGAGCCCTAACCACTCGACCTCCAGGGAAGTCCGTGAATCCACTTTAAACGTCAAACTTTATAAAATGTACACACAGACCAAATATTTTGAGTGAAAATTTAGCTCCTGAATTGAGATGTGCTGAAGGTGTGGAGTGCACACCAATTTAAGCCATTTAGTATGAAAAATGTAAAATGTACCAGTTTATTTTATAGTTACACATTGAAATGGAATTTTGAGTATATTGGGTTCCACGAAATATACTGTTAACTTCACCTTTTAGCATTATAATCTGGCTACAAGAAAATGAAGGTGCTTGAATGGTCACATTTATTCCTGTCGGACACATGTAGATAGGATATGTAGGAGTGAAGAATCTCTTCCTCTGTGCGGCAGCCTGCACTGCCATCTTCTACCAGGTCCTTCTCTGACTTCTGAAGACTCTTGAAAACTTTCAGGCTCTGCTGTTTTTTTTTGGTGAATTCTCAGTGGATTCTCATTCTCATTTCTGTCCTTCTGCCTTAATAAGGCCTGGGAGCACCTCTTGAAGCCTTTGCTTCTCCCCTGAGTGTTAGACTGGTGGAGGGAAGGGGCCCAGCCACATCTCATCTGTGTAAGGCGTGTGGGGGGTGGGAATTACATGGCAGCCCATCTGTGTTCCTGGTTAAATGGGAGGAGAACATTTCTTTGCTCCTCTTCTGTCTAGCTGTTGGCCCCAGGTCCCAAGCTGCACAGAGTTGTGGGGATCATTGGTGGGAGCGCACTGAGACCCCGGAGAAGATAGTGGGGTCACTGCCCTGTTCAGCTTCGCTCTCTCCTGGGTGAGACATACCTGGCATGGAGTCTAGAAGAACTCAGAATTCCAGAGAGTTATGTGGAGAGATGGGGAAGGGCGACGGGCCTCAATCTGTCCAGCATGTGGGTTTCTAGCTTTCCCCATGTACTGGGAAAACCAGTTACTAAATCCAGTGAATGCAGGTGGCATTGCCAGCCAGAGACGTGTGTGCACACATTTTTTTATTCTGTCATTCTGTGCACTGGACCTTGGTTTGAAGCTTCATGTGGGATGTATGTTAGTTCCATATCCTTAAGTATTTTTCCTGATATTAATAGTAAAGTGGCAGAGAGTTCCAGGAAATACCGTGGGTTCATTGGGAGTGTGGTAGTCTCTGCACTGGGGCAGGGGTTTTGGCTTCTGATGGGCTGAGAGCTCCTCACCAGTGAGCAACCCTTACTTTCCTAAGTGGACACTGGGGACAAGCTGACCTGACCGTGTCTTTCAGGGAGTAAACTTGGGCTGTGCAACAGGATCTCAGCCTGTCAGATTCTGCTGCACCTGAAGTCCCCCAGGGCAGAGCACTGCCTGTGGCAAGGCCCCTCTGCCCAGAGCACAGTGGCTGAAGAGATCATATGTGCTTGGTGAGGTTGGACCTTTTCTCTCCAGCACCTGTATCCACCTTCCTGTCTGTCAGAGTTGGGGCATTTGACTTCTGTGAATCAGTTACTTTGGTGGAAGTTAGGTGGAATTAATGACAGACAAAAACATCAGTTTTTACAAAGAAACAGATCCCTGTCAACTTCTTCTTCTTTTTTTTTTTTTTGCTTCCCTCGCTGTTCTCATCTAAAGCAGTGTTGAGTTGTGTCCTTGATTGGCTTTGCACTCCGAAAGTTACTGATACCTAGAGGAGGTTGGTTGTTTAAATCCACACGTCCTTCTCAAGCTGACATGGTGAGATTGTGAGGGCAGAGTCAACAGTGAGTGTTTCCTGAGGGTAGAGACCTCGTTGCAGCTCATGGAGGTGGCTTGCCCTTGCCTGAGAGAAGCACCTGTCTGGAAATCAGTGCATTTTGGAGGCCAGGGTCCCTCGGCCTATTTCCCTGGAGCAGCTTGACTCTCAGAGCACCAGCCTTTGCTGTACCCTTGGCAGTGGATGTCTAGTTCAGACATTGTCAGCTCTTGCTATTATTTGAGTTCTGTACCTGGTGAAAGGTGAGGGAAACAGGTCATCCTAGCTGGATCCTCTTCTTGAGAGTGCCTGATAATGACCGATAATTCCTTTTTCTGAGATTTTTCTTTTAAAGTTGAGCTTCACAGTGAAGGTCAGAGGGTAGTATCATTAAAGAAGAGGTCACCCATAAGCATCGGCTCTTCATCAAGATAACCAGGCTCTCCCGCTTCGCTAAAGCCCAAGTCAGTGTGCGCCCTTGTCCTTGATCGATTCATCTGTTCCTGCCTCCTTTGAGGTCATGGTTGAAGATGTTGGGGTCATGGTGTCTTGGGAAGCTCTTGTGTTAGCCCTCTTCCTGAGCCCCTTTTGTCCCCAGTAAGTGTAGTTTTAAAAAAAATATTTATTTAGCAGCACTCAGGGTCTCTAGTTGCAGCATCTGAACTCTTTAGTTGTGGCATGTGGGATCTAGCTCCCTGACTAGGGATCAGACCTGGGCCCTCTGCATTGGGAGCACCGTCATAACTGGACCACCAAGGAAGTCCCAGTTAAGTGTAGTTTTGAGTCTCCCTCTCAGCTTCCATTCTGCTGCTTTGGAAAGAAGCTCAGAGCCATGATATGCTTTTGTGGGATATCTCCCACCTTGTTAGCTTGGCCTTCTTGTGGAGGCTACTTCTCATTTCAGAGAATGACTTTGTGGGAAAGTTGGTTGGGATGTTGCTGTTTCTACTTAAAGCAGACCTGTGTGCCTGTGAGCTGGCATGTTCTGGAGCATTTCAGCCACAGACAGTAGACTGTCTCTCCCCCGTGTGGTGCTTCCTGTTGCCTGTTGCAGGTGGTTCATCATCTGCAATTCATACCTTCCTCTTGGCCTCCCAAATTCCCAAACAGCTCGATTTTTGACCACTAGCTTGAAGGTTAACACTAACGTGTTTTCCTGGTGTTTGGTGTGCTAGAAACACCACAGGTGTCTTTCTTGTACTAGTTTTAGTTTCAAATTTTGTTCAAGAGGATCATGAACTTGCTTTTTATCTTTTTGTTGGAAATGGGAGAGTTCTAGAGAATCAGTGTGCCGGTGCCAGAGCGCCAGTGCAGCATTGCCCTCGGAAGCTTTATGGCTGCATGCGGGCCACACACAGCACTGCTGTCAGCCTCGTTTGGCTGATCCTGGTTTCTCACTCCTCAGACGTGTTCTTCGTTTCACACTTTCTCTGTGTTGCGAAATGAACACCATCTCTCATTCTTGCTGCCTTGCAGATTATTCAGTTCTGCATTGTTCCCTGTGCTTCCTTCCTACTGGGAAACTCATCTAGGCAGAGGAAGTGCCTGGCCTCTCTGCCTGCCTTGGCTTTGCGATCTGCATGTTTCTGGCCATATTGGAGTCCACCTCTCAAAGCGAGCAGGAATTTTCTGCATGACATGACGGTCTGTTCTGTTGGCATTACGCGTTGTAGTGTGGGTTAATCTTAGTGTTACATACATCAGAATAGCTCTTTTGGAAAATAAAATCACTAAAAATAAAAGGTTTAAAAGTAAAGGCAGATAGAATAGTAGGAGTAATAACTTTAAGAGGCAACCAGAAGGAAGTATCGCTCTTACCTTACATATGAAGGGCACAACCTTAGACCTAGGTCCGTGGGAATGGAGAGTTTGAATTAATGGCAGATTGTGTTTCTGTCAGTCTTCAGCCTCTAATTTGCAGACTTGGGCAGGTCAAGGCTGCTTTGAGAAGCAGTGCCTGGAGGCCAGCTCACCAGGTAAAGAGGCCGACAGATCAAAAAACCACCTCAGCAGAGGTCAGTGGGGACTTGTTGGGGAGAGGGCATATTGTTGGTTGGTTGGTTTTTAAATGTAAGTAGGTATAGTCATCCACAGAGCTGCCACCGTGTCTCACTTCCATTTTATGGTTTCGTGTACACACCCAGTTGTCTGTCTTTACCTAAGTTCATCTGTAATTGTGTGATTTCATCTGGTTTTCTAACATAGCACTCTTGTCACTTACAGTTCCTTCATTTTGACACAAAGTCTAGAGATCTATGAAACAGGGGTTGTAAACTAAGGCCTGCCAACTAGTCTGAATTTTACTGACACATAGCCACAATTCCTCATCCCAGGATTGTCAGCAGGCTGCTTTCATGATACAGCAACAGCAGAATGAAGTGTTACAAAGACTGTGTATCCTGCATAGATGACTATATTTACTCTGTGGGAAAAATTAGCCTCCCCTTGCTGATGTATGTTTTAGTAGTTTTAGTCTTGTCCACATCAAAGTTTTGTTTTCTTTTTAACTGCATGCCCATCTCAGGAACACTTTAAATTCACAAATCATCTGTCCAGATTTAACCATCAAAGCCATGATGTAAGCCGTATGTAACAATGAAACCTTTTATTGTACCTCCAGCTGCTGGCAGCTTTCATAGGGAAGTTAAAGATAGTACACATTTTTCACTGCCCCTAATGTAATGTGTCTGCCGATTGGTTTCTAAAGCAGAGCGAGTGGATTTCCGATTGGAGGGGTTGTGGCCTGCCCAGCCTTCTGGATCCTGATCTTCTGGCTGCAGGGTCCTCATGGGCCTAGTTCCCTCCAGTGGGGGACAGAGAGCATGAGTGAGTCTGTGCACGCTTAGCAGCACGGCTGACTCATTTCCACCTGGAGCTGCCGGGCTCAAGGCAACTGCCAGCTTGATTCTGAGGTGATGGGGCCCTGCTTGGCAAGTCCGGGGTTCAGGGCATGTTCAAGCTGCAGGGAGGAAGATTAAGGCTTCTGAGAGCTTCCTCAGTGCATAGCCACTGGCCAGCCTCCAGACACCTCAGTCTGGCTGATGACATGATTGCTGTTCTCACCAGCCTTCTGAGCCGGTCAGATGGAAGGGTAATCCTGTTTGTGCTTCCCCACTGACACAGATCGCACAGTGAAACAGGGGCCTTCACTGTGAACAGGAAGCAGCTTCTCCTCTGGGACCAGGAGGATCGTGCTTTCTGATATTGGTGTTCCATAACCATTGTAACTTAACATTTCAACAAAGATGTTCCTAGGACAGGCTACGATTTGCTGCACATTAACTAGTAATGAGAAATTGCCAGGTTTTGTTTGTTTTTTTAACCAGAATCAAGGTCCCCTATCGCCTTCTGTGTCTCCTTCTTATAGAAGAACCTTGTAGTAGTGAGGAGGGGATCTCCTTTGTCTGAAGGGTGCGTGCTGCCGTCAGCTTATACTTTCAAGAGACCCTGGGGTCATCTGGCATTGGCCAGCTTTTTTTCTTGGCATGAAAACAGTTAAAGCCACAGCCCCTCCAGCCCTGGCATGTAAACAGTTAAAGCCACAGCCCCTCCAACCCTTTACTGCTTGGGAAGCATAAATAATTTGGTCTCCACTCCCCCTTGACCCCGCTCCCCATGGCATCAGCAGGGGAGTGTGCTGCTGATTTCACTTATGATGTTGGCCAAGTCACAGATGGCCAGGTGCTGTGAGAGTTATCTTGACTTTGGTTCATTTGCAGGGGTGAAATTCTTTGGAAGCTAACCTCATTTACTTGACGGTCATGTGACATTCAGTTGCTTCTGCAAAGAGCAAGTCTGTTAATTAAAATACATGCCAAGGGCTTCCCTGGTGGCTCAGTGCTAAAGAATTCGCCTTCCAGTGCCAGAGACAGGTTCAGTCGCTGATCTGGGAAGATGCCACATGCTGCAGAGCAACTGAGCACCACTACAGAGCCAGTGCTCTAGAGTCTGGGAGCTGCAGCGGGAAGCTGCTGCGGTGAGAAGCCCACACAGCACAGCCAGAGAGGAGCCCCTGCTTGCCTCAGCTAGAGAAAGCCCATGCAGCAACGGAGGGCCAGCACAGCTCAGATGACTTTTTTAAGAAATAACATGCCAGGATATGGAAGGGGGGTGCCTTCAGCCAAACCACACTCTCTGGGCCCAGCAGTTGACTGGGCCTTTGCTCCTGCGCTTCCTGAACAGAAGCAGCTGTGAGACAGCACTCAAGAGACACAGCCCTGGGTGACCTCCTGCTGACCAGACCACCACCACCCCACCCCCCCTCCCGCCCCCGTCATGCTGCTTTGTTGCCAGGACGATGAAGGTGGGAATGCCACCACCTCCCTTGTATACTTGCCTTGAGGAATAAGTAAGTGTTCAGTACAGGGCATCAGCCCAGGAAGCGGCAGTTATCTACTGACAAGCTTTTCTAGGTCCTAGCATAGATGTTGAGTATTGTCGCTGTATCTCACAGGGGAGTTTGTGAGGCCTCCCAGTTAACCTGCCCTGCTCCTGCCTTCTCTGGCATCTTACTGCCTGTGTGCCATGTCACTTTAATTCAGAGGCGAGTGAATGGACGGGAAGGAGTCAAGATGGGGTCACTGGGGTTGTGGGCCCTCTGGGAGGCCAGGAGTTAAGGTGGAACTGCAAATACAAAGTGTAGCTGTCAGCCTCTCCCCAGAGACAGAGCTGGGACTGAATCTCCAGGAATCAAGTCTTTCTCTTGTCCTCTCTTGGTTACTTTCAGAAGCCTAGACCCAAGCCTCTCCTATGTCTGTCTCGCCTCCTAATCTCTGGGAAAGAAAATATTTCTGTTGAAATTTGAAAAACGTTACAGTTGTATTGTCTGCTAACCAGTGTCCTTAGATGAATTGGAATAATAGCAAGCNCCTCTCTTGGTTACTTTCAGAAGCCTAGACCCAAGCCTCTCCTATGTCTGTCTCGCCTCCTAATCTCTGGGAAAGAAAATATTTCTGTTGAAATTTGAAAAACGTTACAGTTGTATTGTCTGCTAACCAGTGTCCTTAGATGAATTGGAATAATAGCAAGCAATATCCTTCACAGCAGGAGTAATTAATCATGGGACTGTAAACATAGGAAAAGAATCGGCATTTTGGACTTCGCTGGTGGTTTACTGGTTAAGAATACAGCTGCCACTGTGTATTCAAGGATTCAGCCACAAGGATTCAGTTGCTGGCCCAGGGAGATTCCACATGCTGCCAGGCAGCTCAGCCTGTGTGCCCTAGAGCCTGTGCTCCGCAGTGAAAGAAGCCCCTGCAGTGCAAAGCCTGCACACCAGAATTCAAGAGGAGCCTCCGCTTGCCACTAGAGAAAGCCTGTGAGCAGCAAGGAAGACCCAGTGCAGACAAACATAGATAGAATTGACATTTTAACTTTTATTAGTCAACCAGAGGTTCCCATACTTTAGTTCACAGCGATGGTAGCATATCACTCTTTTAAATCATGATATTAGGCCACAGGGAATACCTAACAGGTTTGTTTATTGGCTAGTTAGGTACAAACAACAAAGTAAGTACTAATATCCCAACAACAGTTTACAACTGTTTGAAGAAAACACATGAATTGAAAGGAAAAAATATTCTAGTCTTGCATTACTACAGCCAGTTGCTTATGGAATATGTGTGCCTGTTGGCTACAGCACAACTTCATAAACCTTAGAACTGGAACCTAAAGACACATCTTTCACCCACATTTTCTATCCTGTGTTGAATTTTACATGGTACAGCCTTCCCTTGGGATCTGTTGAGGATTCCATTTTAGGACACATGGACACACAGTCACACCTACTGCCAGGCACCCAAATCCAGAGGTGCTCAAGTTTCTTACATTGCAGCAACATGGATAGACCTAGAGATGATCATGCGGAGTGAAGCAAATCAGAAAAAACACGAATATCATATGATCATTGCACATACCATTTCACTTGTATGTGCAATCCAAAAAAACTGATACAAGTGAACTTAGTTAAAAAATAGAAATGGAATCATAGATGTAGAAAACACACTTACGGTTCTCATTTGGGGGAGGGAGGGGAGGGTTAGATTGGAAGATTGGGAATGACCTACGCACTGGTCTATATNTCACTTGTATGTGCAATCCAAAAAAACTGATACAAGTGAACTTAGTTAAAAAATAGAAATGGAATCATAGATGTAGAAAACACACTTACGGTTCTCATTTGGGGGAGGGAGGGGAGGGTTAGATTGGAAGATTGGGAATGACCTACGCACTGGTCTATATAAGGCAGAGAACTTTTAAGGACCCACTATGCAACACACAGAGCTCTAGTCAGTCCTCTGTAATGACCTTTACAGGAAAAGAGCCTAAAGCAGAGTCAGGGACTTCCCTAGTGGTCTGGTGGCTTGGACTTTGCACCGCCATTGCAGGGAGCTCAGGTGTGTTCCTAATCAGGGGACTAGATCCCACATGCATCAGCTGGGAGTTTGCATGTTGCAACTAAAGATCCCACATGCTGCACTGAAGATGGAAGATCTGTATCCTACAACTAAGAGCCAACACAGCCAATAAGTCAGAATTAAGAAAGAGCTGGTATATGCATAAAGGGAGCTGATTCACTTTGTACAACAGGAACTAACACAACATTGTAAATCAGCTAGACTCCAATAAAGAAACAAAATTTGATGGCATAGTGTTTGCATATAACCAACTGCGTGTCCTCTGCCCTCTCCTATACTTTAAATCATCTCTAGGGTATTTATAGCTAATGTAATGTAAACATTATGAAAGTAATTGTAGACTGTAAATTCTGTGTTGCCAGTGCATACCAGTTCAAATTTTGCTTTTTAGAACTTTCTAGAATATCCCCCCCCCCCCCCCAATATTGTTGATCTGCTCTTGGTGGAATCTGCAGATAAGGAGGACCAGCTGTATTTGCTTTTTATGACAGTAAGTGCTGAATGCAGGCTTTGGCGGATGGGACATTGTTGAATATAGTAGGGTGTAACATTATCAGTTACCTTGCACTGATAGTTCCCACTGTGACACTCTGTGGTGCCTCAACAGTCAGTCTTTGAACCCGGGCACTGACCATCCAAGTTTTCTTCATCTTTTTCTTCTTATTCCTCTAAACTGGGAACATGCTGTAAGATACCTGTTGGGAGTAGATCCAGAATTGGACACCCTATGGGGTCTTTCAGCCTTCTTTGAGTTGAAAGCAATAGGTGAAATCCTCTTCCTGTCCCTTGACCTTCCCCAGTCTCAGCTCAGTATGTGGGGGCTCCTGGCTCTCAGCCACAGGTCAGTGTGGAAACAGGGGACAGCATTTTTGAATCTTTCAGCTGTAAAACTTTGGTTGAATTAGTTGAGGGCGATTTTACTTTGTCGTGAGAATTTAATTAATAAATTCCTCCATTTCTGCAGATTTATAAGTTTGACTTCTCAGCCACTTCTCTCTAAAGAGAGCTCTGGTGCTAAGAGCTGTTCATTTCCTGTAGGACTCAGCAGACAGAGAGCCACCCTGTGTTCACACTCATGATTTACCCTGTCCCCGCGCATCCCATCTTCTGCATCTGTAAACAGCATGCTGCTGTGTGTAGGTATAGTTGAGGATGAAACTATATTCCAGGCAGGAATGAGATTTTTTATGGTCTTTACCTCGTGGTGTCCCTAGAATCAGACCTCGGTGCCTCTTCCACCCCCTTGCTCCTTTCACTGTCTTCCCTGCCCTGCAGTCAGGGACTTAGGGAGGACACGAGGCCAGCGTGGCCACATGCTCCTGTGTGTCCTCCTCTCGGCTCTGCACATGCCTGGTGTCTCTCCTGCCCCCAGGCCTATGCCTGTGTTACTGCGTCAGTGGCACCTTCCTCAGGCCATCACAAGCCTTGTCTCTCTGCACCTTCCCCACCACAGGAGTGCCCATCCTCTGTGTCAGTGGTCACAGCAACCCTGCCATTCTTTTTCACAGTGCTTGCCCAAGTGTTGCTTAATCACTCGGAGGACATCATGTGGACTACAGAGTCCCCAAGCAAGGCTTGTAGCTCAGATGGGGTGCGTTGGCTGACCAAGTGAGACTATAGGAGTCACATTTTCCATGTGAGAATGCAAGCTGGTTTCCTTTTCCAGAGTTTTGAAATTGATCTAGAAGCCCCAGAGGGACCATTGTGTGTGGTCAGTGTAGGGTGACTTCAGTACTTGAGTCATTCAGTAAACACCTGCTGTGTGCTAGAAGGACAAGAGTGAAGTAAAGATGGCCCTGGGGCTCCCAGCTGCACGTATCGGGGAGGCTGACCATCAAAACCATGAGACAGATCAGGGAAGCACCAGATACAGCAAATGAAAGTTGTGAAGGTGATGAAAGAAGGGGCCCATTGTGGCCACCGTGGTGTTTGCAGTATTGATGTTAGGCGCTAGGACAGTGCAGGCTAGGGGCGACTTCTGTGGGACCAGTTTACTTGAGGTGGCAACCCAATTGGATGTGTATCTTAGAAAAGTCATCCTGGCTCTCACACAGCACTGCTCACCAGTGCCTCTCTTTCTTGGCCCATACAGATTAGAGATTATTGTTGGTTTCCCTGGTGTTCTTGCCACAGTATGAATGAATGGCTTCTGAAAGTTTCCTAAGGAGTTTACTTACCCAGTTCTTAAAGGCTCGAAAGGATGTTTTGGCTTCTGTCATAGACATACTGGTTTAAAATAGAGATGAAGCAAAGTTAAAGGGTCAGATTTTCTGTAGAAAAAGTATTCTTTTTTTTTTTTTTGAGCAGAAAATTTAACTTCCTTGGCCCGAAGGCGCTTGGCTTGAAGGCGAAGGAAAATGGTTGTGTCCAGAGCTCACCATCCTTTGGCTTTCCTGAGAGTCCACTTGAAAAGAGAAAAGGCACAGCCCAGCCCTGAAGCTTTAGAAGTCATTTACTTTGACTCCCTCTTGTCTTGGGGACACTGCTTGAAGATTTCCAGAATGTCATTACTTAATGGGAAATTTATGTGGCTGTTTTCCTCCTGGTGGGATGTGCTTGGCTCCACCCTCTGGGGGCCTGCATTCTTGTAGCTGACGGAGCTCCACTGCCCTAGAGCCAGACTGTCTCCCTCAGGGTGGGGTGGCTCCTGTCCCTGGCCTACTGGAGCTCACCTGGTACAGGCTTGGCCGTGTAATTCGCAAGCTTCTTTCTGGGAGAGATCTAAGAGGAGAAACCAGACTGTGCGTCAGTCTTTATCCTTATAGCTTAATTTCTCCCTTCATGATGGGGCCACAGTTAACATTAGTCCCCTTGTGCTCCTCTGGACATGTTGGTCCTGCTGCATAGAAACCCTCCCCCAGCCAACTCCACGTGTTTTTTTGTTTTTGTTTTTGTTTTTTAATAAATTTATCCTCCAGGTGTTCTTAAATCTCACTGACACATTTCCTTCTCTGTGTGCTGCCCCTCTGTCAACGCTTATGTCCCACATTCAGCATATCCTATATCTCTGTATCTTGCTTGTGGCCACCAAACTAAAGGCTCCTGGCCAGCTGCTGTGTTGCCTTTGTCATTTGTCCTTCTGTCTCCCCCGTATTGGCCCCAAACTCCAGTTTCTGTTTCTACCCAGTAAATAAATGATTACCTCCATTCACTTACCTGTGGCGGGCTTCGAGGGAACACTGCCTAGTCTCCGCCATCTCGGGGATGCCTCTCCATCCTCCCTCCGAGTCCAGCAGTTTCCTGCAAATTTTCCTAGCCTACTGGCTTCCCTGGGCTTCCCTAGTAACTCAGCTGGTAAAGTGTCTGCCTGCAGTGCAGGAGACCCCCAGTTCNCCATTCACTTACCTGTGGCGGGCTTCGAGGGAACACTGCCTAGTCTCCGCCATCTCGGGGATGCCTCTCCATCCTCCCTCCGAGTCCAGCAGTTTCCTGCAAATTTTCCTAGCCTACTGGCTTCCCTGGGCTTCCCTAGTAACTCAGCTGGTAAAGTGTCTGCCTGCAGTGCAGGAGACCCCCAGTTCAATTCCTGGATTGGGAAGATCCGCTGGAGAATGGATGGGCTGCCCACTATAGTGTTCTTGATCTTCCCTGGTTGCTCAGCTGGTAGAGAATCCACGTGCAATGCCAGAGACCTGAGTTTGATCCATGGACTGTATAGTCCATTGGCTCGCGAAGAGTTGGACACGACTGAGCAACTTTCACTGGCTTCCCCACCTGGAACCTGCAGTAGGTCTCCCCTGGCTCCCCTCTGAAGAGGATCACAGGGCAAGACCAGGTTGCCCTTACAACTCCCACTTGATTTTTGTCATGTCCTATCTTGATACTTGTATCCTTTACTGTATGTGTTTTTTTTTTTATCAGTTTACTGTTTTGTTTATAGTACCTTTATTTTGAAAGGAAACTAAATCAGGAGTCACGCGTGGATAATCAGTAACATTAGAAACCGTGAGAGCAAAACAGTGTTGTTAAATTTCATCCAGAAAATAGTAGTATTGTCTGCTGACACCTCTGAGTACAACCTTTAACACTGGTACAAACAGGAGCTTTTCTTATCAATGCTGGGGTGAGAATAAAAAGAAATGAAGAGGGGAATAAGTAGTTAAATGGCAACTACCTAAAGGCAGTCTGCACTCGCCTGCTGTCATCAGGGACACAGTTCTGGGAACTCGCCTGCCTGAACTTTGCCATGCCCTATTGCTCTGCAGGTGGCTGTAAGACCTAGCTTCTATGAGACTGAGGTCCCACTCTTTTATCAGCCAAACCTCAGAACTAGAGAAATTTCTTCTCTCTTCTTTGTCACTCACTTCAGGAGTGAAGGCATGCTTTTTGTGTGCAAAGTTCCACACACGACCAAATGCAGCTTCCAGGGGGCCGCCTCCCTCTGTCACCCCCTTAGGCCACCCTCCACATCCTGCTTCACCTGAGGTCAGCAGTGACGTGCTCTCAGCCAGATTCCTCCCTTTATAGTACACACTCAGTGTACTCCCGAGTCACACTCAGTATTGAGTGGTTCAGCCTAAGCCCTTGTTCTCTCCGCCTCTGTTCTCTGAGCACTCTTTCAGATGACTCCACACCTTATTCCCACCCAGCCTTTGGAGGCTTCCCCTCCCCAAGTCTTTATGTGGCCTCCTTCCTCCTTTCACTGGGGTGTGTTTACTCACCTTAAGGCTCCAGGGTCCACCCCATCCTTTCAGGCTCCCAGCCCAATGTGCTTTGTGTATCTCCTTCCCATTAGGGGCACCTCCATCCCCACTGTCCCACCACAGCGCATTGCATGACACGTGTTCAGGAGCACATGGCCCTTAGCTCGGGCCGTACTTGTGCCAGAAGTCCCCTTGGTGGAGAAAGGAAAGTGTCTTGTATCATCAAAGCCTGAAGCAGGCCTACCCCTGTCACGTCTGCCTTGGGAAACTGTTGTATCTCAGTAGTTGTGCTCCTGAGAGCTTGTTGTGCTATTGCGATGTTCACTGGCCCACCATCAGATTAAGTTGCTTCTGGAAATGCCCCTTCATGGTCCTCAGCTCCTAGCACACTGCTCTCATGGCTTGGAGGATGCTTTCTACAGGCTGCTGGCCCATCAATCTTCATCACATTTTTATGCCAGACAGCTGTCTGGTTTTAAATCTGGGTGCCCCTTCTCCATCTCCAGTACCATATGTGCAGGAGAGGCATCAGGAGTCAGCTTTGCACATGCAAAACCCCTTTTCCTGTCAGTGTTGTTAGAATTGGGTTGGTGTTCTTGTAGAGGACTGGAGGTTGCTGTAGGAGCGGTCCCTTACTTCTTGGGTCTTGGGAGTTACGTGGCGGGCATAAACCTTAAAGTCTTACTCCCATATTGGGAGCACTGAATAGATGCGTGACCACCTCCAGACACCTCACTGGCACTGCTGTGACACACCATCCTCTAGCATTGACAGTATTGACCTTTCCCGTGAGTTAAGTGATTAATCACTTATTCAGATGGGGTTTTTGTTTGTTTTGAATGATTGGTATCCCATCTCAGAATAGGCAAATGGCACTCTTCCCTGGTGGCTCAGAGGTTAAAGCATCTGCCTGCAGTGTGGGAGACCTGGGTTTGATCCTTGGATCGGGAAGATCCCCTGGAGAAGGAAATGGCAACCCACTCCAGTATTCTTGCCTGGAGAATNTGAATGATTGGTATCCCATCTCAGAATAGGCAAATGGCACTCTTCCCTGGTGGCTCAGAGGTTAAAGCATCTGCCTGCAGTGTGGGAGACCTGGGTTTGATCCTTGGATCGGGAAGATCCCCTGGAGAAGGAAATGGCAACCCACTCCAGTATTCTTGCCTGGAGAATCCCAGGGACAGAGGAGCCAAGAGTCGGACATGACTGAGCAACTTCACTTTCACTTTCACTCTTAAGTTTTATATCTATATGGTGAAAGGGGGTAGAGAACAATCCTTCCTCTTAAACAAGGATTCGGATCCCTAGGATCCACAGTCTGCCGTGTGATGGCCATGGGCTTCCCACATGGGTTCCTGCCCCCGCATCAGCCTTTTCTTTGGAGCAGCGCTCTCTTCTTGGGTTCTCTAGCCACTTGATAGCTAGGCCTGTAGTCAGCCAGAGCACCCTGGAAGGAAAGCGGTCTCCCTGGCAGTTTCGGCTCTGTCAGGCCTCAGACCAAGAGGTTCAGCTCTCCACCCCCGCCCCTCATGACGGACTTGACTACTACAAGTGAGTTCTCACCTTGTGCATGTAAAATTCGGTGATTTGCCAGCCCTTCCTTGGAAGGATTGATGCTGAAGCTAAGGCTGCAATACGTTGGCCACCTGATGTGAAAAGCTGAATCATTGGAAAATACCTTCATGCTGGGAAAGAGTGAAGGCAAAATGAGAAGGGGGCAGCAGAGGATGAGATGGTTAGATAGCATCACCAACTCAGTGAACTTGAATTTGAACAAATTCGGGAGATGCTGGAGGACAGAGGAGCCTGGCGCGTGACTTAGTGACAGAACAACAACAGTAACATTTTACCAGAACTGCATTTACGGAAACCATTGTGAAAACCTTGTTTTAAATTACACTTGGGCTGAACCAGAAGGCCTAGTGTGTGCTGAGCGTCTTCCAGAAAGAAAGCTGGGACAGAGCCAGCCAGTATGCCCCATTTCTTCTTGTCCCCTCTGCCTGCCAGAGTCCTGTGGTCCCTCTTTCCCTAAGCCCTTGCCTGACTTCCTCAGCTACAGAGGTTTTCTGACCCTCACTGAACTCCTGGGATTATTGCTGGAGTTGCTCATTGCATGCAGGCAGCTCCTGCATCACTTTCTGATTGTTCCTTCCTGCTAGTAGTAAAGTGTCAGAAAAGTACTGTACAAGAGTGCAAATGATGAGTACGCTTTTAAGCAGATGTTTCTTCTCATTAAAAGAGTGAAGAGTAAGGGGTGGGTTAGTGTGTTTTCTGAGGGGCAGTTTGACATTAAAAACATGAACCCACTGCCCTGTGGTTGTCCTGTAGAGTAACTGGACAGGTGCACAAAGCCACTGTTGCAAGAATATCTGTAGTATGTCTTGAAGCAGGGGTTGTTGGGGGCAGTGCATGGACAGAGTGCTAATAAGGCACTGATTGGGGTGGGAGGGGGTCACATGTACTGTCCCCCACCCCAAGCCCCCAAAGAATCACAGGAAGTGCCCCTCTATCCCTTTATAAAGAAACTTTGACAAGCTGGTTAATAAATCCAATAGGTCAAGTATGGATTCATTTTTATGTTATCAGCATTTACTGTGTGGTATTTCTTTATTCTCCAAACCTGCATTATTTAGGTTACCAAGAAAATATTTTTCGCAAGTGTGAGCACTCAGTAGTGGACTGTGTGCGCTAAAAAAGGAACAGGCAGCCTGGCCTTCCTGCGTGGCCCCCACTCACCAAGTGGAATTACTGATTTGGCTAGATATTTCATAAGCCACAAATACAAACAAGAATTTTAATGAAGAGATAATTTGAGGCTTGCAAATCATCCTCTCTCACAGTGTCCACTAAAAACTCAGAGGTGAAAACGGTTTGTTGTTTATTGTTTCCACCTTCCTCTGAACTCCTTAGCTCCCACAGTCCCTTTCAGCCCCTGGCTGACTCTAGATTCCATGGCCTCGCCCTCAAAGTTGATTCCTGGTCTCTTTTCCCTACTGGATGATGAATCTTTGAGGGGAGCAAACAGTGGGGCCCTTTTAGTCAGTGCCTGGAGTGTCTCTCCAGCCAGCCCAGTTGGTCTTCATCAGAGGTGCTCAGCCTTTGGGGGCCACAGCCCTGGAGGCTGTCTCATTGTGAATGGCTCCGCTCTGCTGCCTCGTCTCTGACAGTGGCTTTTCCTTTGTAGATTGCCCGGTGAAGAATGTGATGGGATCAGTAGCATGTCTGCGGAGAGCGGCCCTGGGACGAGATTGAGAAATCTGCCAGTAATGGGGGATGGACTAGAAACTACCCAGATGTCTACAACGCAGGCCCAGGCCCAGCCCCAGCAAGCCAACACAGCCAGCACCAACCCCCCTCCCCCGGAGACTTCCAACCCCAACAAGCCCAAGAGGCAGACCAACCAACTGCAATATCTGCTCAAAGTGGTGCTCAAGACACTATGGAAACACCAGTTTGCGTGGCCTTTCCAGCAGCCTGTGGATGCCGTCAAGCTAAACCTCCCTGTGAGTAACCTGGGTAGGGTCCAGGGCTGCCGTCCTCCAGGTCTCCTTCTCTGTTGCTCCTGTGAGGGTGGATTGATGGGAGGGTGGAGTCAAACTCCAGTATCTTTGAGTGAGTGGTTTCAACAGTCCTGATGAATGGAAGTGGGGAAAGAGAGGAGAGGTGCTGACTGGATTAAATAGTAACTGGTCTCTTTGATATTATGATTCTGGGACATATTGTGTGACGAGATTGAAATAGAAGTGGAGGGTTGCTTGCAGCTTGCCCTTGCCTCGGGAGACCTAAAGTGGGGTCACTTGGTGGTCCAGGCCCTCCCTCCTCAGACTTGGTTGGCCAGACCGACCCAGTAGGTTCAGCAGACGTGGTTGGTCAGATTCTGAGAAGAATCGGCTTGCTGCAGCACCTGTTCTGGTACTGGCATCCTCGTTGTCACCCAGAGCATGGGCAGGGAAAGGTGGTGGAATGGGGCCAGGCACACGGGCTGGCCTGGATTAGAGGGGGTGTTGTGGCCATGTTGCACCTGCTGCTGTTCTTCTGTGCCCCTGTTCCTCATCTTTTTGCTTTGTGAGCTTTCTGTTTGCCCACATTCCTAGCAAATGGCTCTGGTAACTTAACTTCTGCCTTTAGCTGAACCTTGGGGAAGAAACAGGATAAACGTGTTAGTTTTTCCTTTCTTCAAAGCATCAAGGACTAATTGTCTTTAAATTGTCTTCTGTCATTTGCCATATCCCACACACACCTGGACAAGGGCGTTGGAATTAGATGATAGTTGCAGCTGACCCAGATGTGAATCTGCGAGTCAGAGTTGCACTGGTGCAGGACCCCAGCCTCTGCTGGGCACCTGGTCTCAAGGAGGAGGGACCCATCAGTGCGACCTTCCTTGCTTGACCGTTGCTGTGTCTCTGACAGCTGTCCAGTACTGTCTGTCCATTGAATACCCATCGTGTGCACTCAGGAGGAGAGTCGGTGGGGGGCGCTGCAGGCTTGGGTCATGAACTGGCAGAGGAAAGGCAGTAGGAACAAAAGAAGGGTCCTCATGGAATCTGGGCTCCAAAGATCGCTCTTCTCATTGACCACACCAGGAGTAGAGGCAGTGAGCCCATCACTGGAAGGAGGTTCTTGGGAGAGCTTGTGATACCAGCTTCTAGCTAGACTAAGGGCTGGGCTGTGCAGGATCCACAGGTGAGGTGACCTTCCTAGAGCACATGCAAAGAATGGGGAGAGGAGGCGCTGCGGCTGGAATCCAAGGGGGCCCACAGCTTTTATAGCAGTGGAGGGAGCGGGAGGCTAGGAGGGTCACCAGCAGAGAGCAGCCCCTCAAGTGTCCACATCAGAGACTACAGGAAGGTCAGAGAGCTGAGGATTCCACCCTGACCCTTCTGTTGGCCTTTAGGAGGGCATTGGTGACGTTAGGAAGATGTGGCGCAGAAGTAGAAACCAGATTTGCAGCGGTGTGGCTAAGAAGGTGAATGTGAAACCACCGGTTCAAGAAGTTTGGCTTTGAAGGGAAAGTGTGGCAGGGCCAGGTGGAGGAGGGAGGGGTTGGTTTGTTCAGGTGAAGGCGGAGGGCTAAGAGGGTGAAGACTGAGCAGAAAGGGGGTCGGGGGATCAGAGATCCTGAGAAGGCGGCCTGCCAGCCAGTGGGACAGACAAGGGTGTGCGTGGGCTGGCAGGCTAAGGGGTTTGGGAGTTTGAGGTCATTCTCTGAAGTGGAGGCCAAGCTCCCCTAGGGTCCCAGTGTGACTTGGTGTCACCCTCAGCAGCTCCAGTGGAGGAAGAAGAGGCTGGGGGGTGGTGGCAGTGATCTGGAGTCTTCACAGAGGTGGCCAAGCTAGAGGCTAACCCAGAGGGCTGGGGCAGGGCTCTTTGGCTGGGAACAGTGTCATACTGAAGCCCAGTTTCCAGGGACAGCCCCCTCCCCAGGAAATGGGAATAGGACCATCTCAGGGAAGAGTTTATTCTTTTTCTACTTTCTGATCCCTTCCAGATCTTTACCTGTGTCTTGGCCTCTGGTCCCTGCTGTCCTTATTGGAATGCCTGCTTCTGTCATTCTGTACACGTATGCAGATGAATTGTCTTTCCCTTTAAGCCCCTGCCTCCCTTTCAGTCCCCCTCCCCCTCCCCCTCNTCACCCCTTCCCTGCCGTCACCCCAGACCTCATCGTCCAGACCCCTGTCATGACAGTGGTACCTGCCCAGCCGCTGCAGACCCCCCCGCCAGTGCCCCCCCAGCCGCTGCCCCCACCTGCGCCAGCCCCCCAGCCCGTGCAGAGCCACCCTCCCATCATTGCAGCCACCCCACAGCCTGTGAAGGTGAGCGTCCTGTGTATGTGTGGCCCAGCCTGGTCACTCTGTAGCTTCCGCCACATCAGCTAAAAGAACCCCCTCCCTCTCCCCAAGTTGCAGTGAGGCTTACAGGAGACAGTCACCCATCCTTGCCAATGCTTCTGGCTCCCAGGGCACTTGTGGGTATTTTGAGGGGGCATCAAGCTGTGTTTAAATCAGCACAGCCCCAAAGCTGCTGACCCAGAGATCCCGTAATTGAGTAACACCTCCCAGATGGTTGCTGCCCCCTTCCAGGTTCTCATTTAGCGTGTGTGTTTGCAGATGCTCAGTAGCCTCTGAGTGTGCCTTCCGTGGGTGGCCAGTGACAGGGGTGGGCTCTGGGAGAGGTCCCCGGCCTGTAGGAAATTGCTTGCAGAAGTCTCTTTGGCCTCTGGTGAGCAGATCCCACACTCGGTTATGTGCTTTCTCCTGCCACTGCCAGGGTCCTGTCCCAGCTGCAGAACAAAGTGGTGGGACAGGGTCTCCCTGTTTTCAGTCCTTCACTTTTGTGCCCTGTTCCCTGTGAGAATTGAGACCCTAGAAAGAACTTGGCTTCAGGACTGGCCCTGAGGGCCCGCTGTGCCAGCTGCTGCCTCTGACAATGCCTGTCGCGCCTGTGCTCTTGGCAGACAAAGAAGGGGGTTAAGAGGAAAGCGGATACCACCACCCCTACAACCATCGACCCCATTCATGAGCCGCCCTCACTGCCCCCGGAGCCCAAGACTGCCAAGCTGGGCCCCCGGCGGGAGAGCAGCCGGCCTGTTAAACCCCCGAAGAAGGACGTGCCTGACTCGCAGCAGCACCCGGGGCCAGATAAGAGCAGCAAGGTCTCAGAGCAGCTCAAGTGCTGCAGTGGCATCCTTAAGGAGATGTTCGCCAAGAAGCACGCAGCCTACGCCTGGCCCTTCTACAAGCCCGTGGACGTGGAGGCCCTGGGCCTGCATGACTACTGTGACATCATCAAACATCCCATGGACATGAGCACAATCAAGGTGAGTGGATGTGTCCCTGACCCCTTAGGACGGGAAAGGCCAGCACCTCTGAGGCCTGTCCAGGAGGAGGGCCCAGTCTCAGGAGCTGTCTAAATCTCCTCACCAACCCAAAGCGGCCCAGCGCCCCCTGCTGGAGGTGTGGAGGGCTGCAGCCCCGGAGATCCTGGGACCCTGCTGGTCATGGACAGCAGAGCTGCCCCTTTCCCCATCTGAGGCTTGCCCTCTTTGGTCTCAAGGCCCAGTGCCCACAGACACTCTCGGGTGGCAGGTGCTCCAGGAGGATTTGGAGAGTGGTGACTTTGACAGGCTCTTTAAGAGGCACGTGAGTGCTGGCGTTTTAAAGATACAGATATATATATATATATGTGTCTGTGTGTTTTTTCTTTGGTTGTGCTGGGTCTTAGTTGCAGCACATGGGATCTTTAGTTGCAGCATGCAGGAGCCAGTTCCTTGACCAGGGGTTGAACCAGGGCCCCCTACATTGGGAGCTCTGAATCTGAGCCACTAGACCACCAGGGAAGTCCCAGGTGCTGGCATTTTCTTGGCATTTTTGGTTTTGTTTATTTTAAGCCTTTAGCATTTTTTTCCACGTGGGAGTGGAGTAAACCTGTCCAAACTTGGGCAAGCAGAAGACATCGCTGTGTTCCTTTTGATTGGGGTCCTGTCCGACATCAACAGGACAAGTACAGGCCAGGTCAGAACTAGGCTCAGCCCTCTCTTTACAGTTGTAGCTTAAGCTTTGTCTCTGTGGATCCTGTGTACTCTTGCCAGGCACAGTGGGTTAGACACTAGCAGGGCATTTCCTGGCCTTGAGACTTGCTGTTAGAGTTATCTCTGTGTCCACCTGATGATGAGGACTGAGGTAGTAACTTCTCCCCACTGAGGTCTGTGTTAAACTCCGAGCCATTGAGAAGTTGACTTGCTCCTGCAGACAGCCCTTCTTGGAACAGGGGCAGCCGTGACTGACCAGGACCCGTCCTATCTTTTTAGTCCAAACTGGAGGCCCGTGAGTACCGTGATGCTCAGGAATTCGGTGCCGACGTCCGATTGATGTTCTCTAACTGCTACAAGTACAACCCTCCTGACCATGAGGTGGTGGCCATGGCCCGCAAGCTCCAGGTGAGGCTCGGGCAGCTTGGGGCGGCACCCTGTGGCAGAGTGGGCCGGGGTCCTGGGCCAGGCCTCCGGGGGCCTCAGCAAGTTTCACTTGCCCGCTTGCTTTGGTATAATGCTATGTTGCTTTGGAAGAGTGGACTAAAGTCAGAATAATACGTATATTTTACATTGGGATTATTTCCTTTTGATAAAGGTAGGGTGGTTGGTTTTGGTCTTGGGCATTTGGGTTTTGGGGTGTTCCACTGAAAGCCCCCCCACCCCCACCCCGCTGCATTCGATTCCCCTTGGCCGGAAGAGTGCGCATCCCGTGCATGGCCCAGCTCTTCTCCAAAACAGACCTGTCTCAAGTCGGCGAGGGACACTCTTGCCAGGTAGACACTTTGTCTCAGCTGTGAGCTGAAGTAACTGCTCACTTGCGGGCATTCACTAGAGCCTTGAAAGCCGTGATGTTTGCCTTCCTGCTGCAGGGCTGCTGCCTCTAGACATTCTGTGTAGCCGTGGAGCCCCAATGGGGTGGGGTTCTGGCCCCTTCAGGTTGATTCTAGGTGGTGTGTGCTGTGGAGTGCACACGTGGGTGGGGGCGAGGGGGCAGATTACAACATAAATATGTGAACTGGCTCCACTTTTCTTTCTTTTTTTTTTTTTTTAAAGGAACAAGGAACAACATATGCTCAAATTTCAGCAGAGACATGTCTTTTGAGTAGGAAGATCAGGAGTTAAAAATTGTGGAGAATAAAGTCAACATTTAGTACTGTTACCTGTTTTCACTATTATAATTTTTTGAAATCACATGTAATGAAAATGCCCAGCCTCTTCTCCCCAAGACCCCAGGTTGCACTTCTGCTTTCAGGGTCAGAGCAGGCTGGACCACCCGTTGTCACACAGTCCACGTCACACATCCTGCGACAGGCTCTCTCCTGGGGTCTGGGTGGGGCTTCTTCGCCCCAGGCTTTCTCTGTCAGCTGAGGAATGCTTCCAGAAGCGAGGTCTTGCACAGGGCCTCTGATGACCTTGGGTTGGTGTCTGTCGGAGGCCGCTCCGGCTCTGCTGCCCACCTGCCTCCCAGCTGCGCTGGCTTCACACCCTGTCCCACACTCACTAGCATGTTGTCTCCTATGTCATCATCTCAAAGCCCAGATGTTCTTTCACTCGGGCCTGTCTGGGTCAGCCTTTGGTGTCCTGAGACTCTTAAGTATTTAAAAAGAAAAGAAAGCCTTACTAGTGTGAACCTGGTTATTGTTAATTAAACTTGCACTCAGACTTGAAGGTTCTTGTTTCTGCTGACTGTTTATTATTCTATTTCATGTGAGGCCTTTTGTTTTTGGAAGGGGCACTCTCTTCAGTTTGGTGCTGTGTCATCTGCTTTCTTCACAGAGTTGCCTTTTCTACAGTTTACTTTTGCATTTGCCGTCCTCGCTGCTCAAGCGGCATACCTGTGCTGCAGTTCTCAGACATCACCACCAGGTGGCAGTGGTGCCCTCAGAGACACACCCACACACACACAGACACACCCACACACACACACACACACACACACACACACACTTTTTCTTGTTCTGGGAGTTCCATGAGCATGCCCAAACATGGGATTTACTGATAGCATGGACACCAAGGTGTTTGCCACTTAGGAAGTTTTGTGCTTATGTGGATTACCAGAGTTTTATTTTGGCAGAAAGTGCAAATTCATGGTGGTAAACAATTGTTTTACAGCAAGGGAAAAACATTAAACTGAGGAAGGTACATGCGTATGCAGGGCCCCAGTGCACCTCCAGTGTATGGTATATATGGTTGTCTGTGTTCATGTGTGTATCTGAGTGTCCCCTCATGGCTGCATCTCTAGCACCTGGGGCCAAGTGGGCCTCCATGGCTTGAATTCTACTTCCCACTTGTATGTCCCCAGCCCCTGAGCCTGGTGTGCCCAGGTATGGCTAAGCCTGAAAGCAGTATCCAGGCGGGGCAAAGACGGGCTGACTGGACAGTGCCTCCCCTTTGGTCTCCAACTGTGCTCAGCTGAAGGCTGGTTTGCCTGAGAGTCTTCAGACACCACCACCTCCCAGCACCTGAGCATCTCTGTCACTAAAGAGGGTGGGGAGCTTCCTCCATGAGTCTGATACGGCCCAGAGTAGATGGCCCTGGTCAACACTATAGTGAGAGGAGATAATTTGGTCTCTGAAGCCAGGGTTCTCTCTGAAGTTGAGAATTGCGATGTGGCCCAGGTCCTTGGAGTAGGATGGAGGTCATGTCATGCTAGGCAGAGTAGATGGGTTCACCTCAAGACACTACCGTCCTAGCACAGAAGGCCTGAGCCCTGCTACCCTGGTGCGTGCTGCATTGGGTTTTACTGTCTCTTGCCTGACCCCACGCCACTTTGACCTTTCTCTCGTTTGTACCATCCTGTGTGTCTCAGCCTTTGTTACCCTCTTCTCATTCTTTGTCTCAAATTCCCCCACAGGCTNTGAGCCCTGCTACCCTGGTGCGTGCTGCATTGGGTTTTACTGTCTCTTGCCTGACCCCACGCCACTTTGACCTTTCTCTCGTTTGTACCATCCTGTGTGTCTCAGCCTTTGTTACCCTCTTCTCATTCTTTGTCTCAAATTCCCCCACAGGCTCTTTGCCAACTCTTGCTGTTTCTGCCTTAGCACTTAGGACACATTATAACAATCTGTGTTTGCCCCTTGAGGACAAGGAGCACATCAGTCTTGTTTACCACAGAGCAGGTGCATGTTTGTCTCAGTCACTTGGGAAGGTTTTCTGCAGCAGCCCTTAGCTCACTGGCACACAGGCCCAAGTGTGTTCCTGGGATGTCCCTCCTGGGGCTAGAACAGACAAGGGATGATGGATCGTTCATCTGGGCACAGCCCAGGAGGCTGGCGGCCCATTTGGCCTTCTATCCCATGCTCCTTGCTGTTTGGTTTTGGGGCCTTGGTAGGTCAAGGACCAGAAGCAGCCAGGGAGTGGAAGGAGGCTTCATTTCCACAGCAACCATAGCCTGTGGGGACAAGAACAGGGGTGCCCTTGTGGTAAGGTGGAGCTGTCTGGCAGCTGGCATGGGGGGCTGGTTCACAAACTAGTGACACAGGTAGCTTCTGCTTGGTAAAGGATCACCTCCCAGCAGCACCAAGTGCTTACACCTCTTGGGGTCCAGCTGCCCTGCCGCCTTCTTTAACACATTTCTCCAGGTGTGGGCCCGGCTCTTCTAGATGTTTGTGGGGGGCAGTCGTGGGCCTCAGCCTGCCCACATTCAGGGCCCTGTGGGCAGAAATGGGCTTGCCCACAGGGTCTTATGCCTGGCAATCTGAACAATGATGGTGTCTGGTCATCTCTACTGTTTTTCTTCTTCATTGCCCTTGGATATGCTCCAGAATTTATTTCTGAATAAATATAGGAAGCTATTGCCCTTCTTAACCCCAAACCCACTCAGCAGAGTTCAGGCAGGCACCTTGTTTGAGAGGAGAAACTGCCTTGTAGGAGGTCAAACTGAGTGATCTGGAGGGGAGGGAATAGTACCTCAGTCTGCTGCCCAGATCATGCTTTCCCAGCTCTCTGGGCATGGGGAAACCTGAAGATGTGTTTCTAGACTCAAGAGAGTCTCCTAGGTTGCGCCCTGTCAAATACGCCCCAGTTTGAAATAGCAGCCTTAGAGTTTGACCCTGTGGCCCTTCTGGGCCCTGCTGTTCTCTCAAGCATCAGCTTGTGCTTGAGAAAGGTCCCCCTTTCTGTTGAGTGAGTTGCTGTATTAAACTGGGCTTAAAACAGGTCTCAACATCCTGCTGGGGAAGCAGCTCTGTTCCTTCCACCTCTGTCAGTTCTGAGTCATCATTGGATTTCTGGTGACAAAGCCCCTTGGGTAGAGAGGGAATGGCCAGCTGGCAGGCGAGGCAACACACAGCTGAACCCCTGGAGCCCAGGAAGGATTGCTGCCCGCCTGGGTTCTGTGACCCACGCAATTCCATCAGATTTCTGAATCTCAGACGTTGGAAGGTCTTGGGATCTCCTGGGGTGGGATCTGGTACTCAGTCCACCCAGGGTGTCTGCTCAGGTATCTTGCGCCTCACAAAGCCAACCCCTCTCCCACTGTGGTCCACAGTGCTCCACACCTCTTCTGTACTTTCTCGTGTTTCTTTTGTGTCTTGGAGACGCAGGCTGTGGGCTCTGTGCAGGGCACACTCCCACCTTGGGGCCTTCACTCCCTCTGGAACTCTAAACCTGCAGGCCATGTCTGCTGCCTGTGGGGATGTGAACCGTGAGAGAGCCTCCTGTTCTGTTCAGTGTTGTGTCCTGGTAGCCAGCCCAGCATCTGGCAGGCTCCCCTGGGGGCTGCCGACTGGGCAGCAGGCTGTCAGGAGCCTTAGAGCACTTTCTCTGTGAGTCTGTCCAGGTCTGCAGCTGTTGGGTCCCCAGCCTGATGTCCTCATTGGGCCAGCCATCCATTGTGAGATAGGTCCTTAATTGGGCCACATCTCTCAGGGAGTGGGCATCAGGCCATGTTGGGAGTGCCTTTCACCTCCAAGTGAGATTTGAGAGAGGAGTTTTGGAAGAGCTACTGGGAGCCCTTGCACACGCCTCAGCTTAGTGGCAGGAACAGGGTCACCGGTGACCCAGCCCTCTCTGCTTCCTGTCGAGTCAGCCCTCCCAGCCAGGAATGGCATGGTGTGGGGCCACAGTCCAGGCACTGCCCCCTCCTGCCCCCGCCCTTGGCACCCAGCAGCCCTCATGGGCACGGCTTCCCCTCCCTCTCCCGCCTCCAGGATGTGTTCGAGATGCGCTTTGCCAAGATGCCAGATGAGCCTGAGGAGCCTGCAGTGGCCGTGTCCTCCCCAGTAGTGCCGCCGCCCACCAAGGTTGTTGCCCCGCCCTCCTCCAGTGACAGCAGCAGCGACAGCTCCTCAGACAGTGACAGCTCCACTGACGACTCCGAGGAGGAGCGAGCCCAGCGGCTGGCCGAGCTCCAGGAGCAGGTGAGGACAGAGGCAGCCCAGTGTCCGTCCAGCCCTCACTTCTGGCCTTTCCAGCCCACGGCCCGGGGCAGCCCTGCTAGAGGGAGGTGTCCGTGTGATGCCCTTGGCTTTGCCTGCCAGCAGGTCCCCTGTGCCTAGTCAAGTGCATATTGTTCACACTTACATGTACACTGTGGATGTGGGCGTGGGCTGACATGGCCATTCTCTGGGCAGAAGTCAGCCTTCTGGAACTTTCTGGTGTCTGGAAGGAGCNGTGTGATGCCCTTGGCTTTGCCTGCCAGCAGGTCCCCTGTGCCTAGTCAAGTGCATATTGTTCACACTTACATGTACACTGTGGATGTGGGCGTGGGCTGACATGGCCATTCTCTGGGCAGAAGTCAGCCTTCTGGAACTTTCTGGTGTCTGGAAGGAGCTGGTTGAGCCAGTTTGTCTGTCTCCTGGGGCCTCCTGGATGCTCATCTCCGTATAGTTTGGCCTTTAGAGCCCACATGTGTCTATACACTTGCCTAGCCACTTTAGGGACCAAAGATGGTCATGAGGCTTGAGTGTCAGCTACTCTAACAAGGAGGACACTGGTCTGCCCTGGGGGTTCAAGGGTCTGGGTGTGTCAAGGGCTGTGCCCCGCGGATATCTGGTGAGACGGCAGGTCATGACGAGTGTGTCTTGTCTGCACCACAGCTCAAAGCCGTGCACGAGCAGCTTGCAGCGCTTTCACAGCCCCAGCAGAACAAACCAAAGAAAAAGGAGAAAGACAAAAAGGAAAAGAAAAAAGAAAAGCACAAAAAGAAAGAGGAAGTGGAAGAGAATAAGAAAAGCAAAGCCAAGGAACTTCCTCCCAAAAAGACCAAGAAAAATAATAGCAGTAACAGCAGCACGAGGTCTGTGGCCACCCCGCCTGACAAATGCCCCTCTCTGGGACAGGCCTTGAGGGGAGGATGGTAGGGGGTGGTGGGCAGCGAGATGCCTCCAGCTCACCGGTCTTGGTCTCAGCCACAGCTCCGCACTCACAGAGGGGCATTGCCAGTGTCCCCTGTCCCCTGTGAAGACCACTGGGAGGGGGTGTAGGAGCCTCCCCAAGCCCGAAATGAAGGGATGGGTGCCCCCCTTTCCTGCAGGGACCCATTCCTAACAATATCTGCATCACCCCTTCATAGCAAGAAGGAGCCAGCACCCTTAAAGAGCAAGCCCCCTCCCGCCTATGAGTCGGAGGAAGAGGACAAGTGCAAGCCCATGTCATATGAGGAGAAGCGGCAGCTGAGCCTGGATATCAACAAACTGCCTGGCGAGAAGCTGGGCCGCGTGGTGCACATCATTCAGTCGCGGGAGCCCTCCCTCAAGAACTCCAACCCTGACGAGATCGAGATCGACTTTGAGACTCTGAAGCCATCCACGCTGCGTGAACTGGAGCGCTACGTCACCTCCTGTTTGCGAAAGAAGAGGAAACCTCAAGGTGCCCTTTGGCCCTCTGGGGTGGGGCTGGGGTGTTTCCAATCCCAGGTGAGGGAGAGGGCTGGCAGGTGGGGCCAGGCGCTGCCCTTGCACCCTTATTGGCCAGGCCCCATTAGCATCTTTAGTTAACTTGGCCTTCCAATCCCAGCCCTCTCCCTCTGCAGGCGTTTAAATTTCTTCCTATGAAGTCTGTGTCCTCAATAGAAGCCTCTGGAGGGTTGTGACATCAAACTCGACCATAGGCTGGGGGTGCCTTTCTTGACCTCTCTGGCAGATGGCCCTTGGGGTCTTAAGCCTTGCTCTGACCAGCAGCAGCCTTCATCCTTAGTTGCGGCCTCTGAGTCTTCCCCAGAAGGCGCCCCCTCCCCCACCTCTTTGGGGTCTCTGAGTTGGGGGGCATGGCTAGGAGGAAAGCATTAGGTTGGCAATGCGCCTGCCTGCTGTCTTCTCTAGTTCCTTGTGACCTGCTCTGCACGTCTTCCAAGTGGCTCTTTGGTGTTATCAGTGCCTTGTCTTGGCTCATAGTTTTGTCTCAGGACCAGTAGGATTTAGGATCTGAGTCGGGGTTTTGCACACAGCCTTCATTCCAGCCCAGACTGGCTTGAGGTCCTTGGCACGCCCTCCCTTCCGTTCATGGTGTCTTGACACCCAGCCTCACTCTACACACTGCGGTGCTGGGAGGGCCCCTGGGGCCTTTTCCTTGTCTGGCTTTGTCTCTGGTTGTTGTGTCCCCTTTAGGTCTTCTCCCTGATGCCAGAAAAGTAGCTGAGGGAGCACACTCCCAGCAGTCCCTGTCCTGGTCTCCTAATCCTCAGTGAACCCTGTGAGGGGGTATTTTGAGAGATTGAAGGGGCCTTGAAAGTTGAGTATAAGCCAGGATTTCAGCTGGTGTGGGTGATGGTAGGCTAGCTGCACTCTTGGGAAGTGTGGGTCAGGCCAGGGTCTGGAAGGACAGCAGCCGGTCTTTGGGAGCAGCCCTCTGGCTCATGGGGCTGAGGGCCCTGCCTGACTCTGTTGTCCCTGTTGCTTTATTGCAGCTGAGAAAGTTGATGTGATCGCTGGCTCCTCCAAGATGAAGGGCTTCTCATCCTCAGAGTCGGAGAGCACCAGCGAGTCCAGCTCCTCTGACAGCGAAGACTCTGAAACAGGTTAGGTGTCTTTGATGTAGTCTCACCACACTCCTGCCTGTGTTCCACCCTGTGTCCAGGCTACCAGAGAGCAGAGACGGCAGTCATAAGAACCTGCTGGGCCCTCCCATCTGTCCATCTGGTCACCATGTTGACCTCTACCTGGGGTGGTGGGTATCCCAGCACCTAGCTCCACCCCACCCCTGACCTGGGCTGGGGGCGGAGACAAGTGGCCAGTGGTATTGACACTGCAGAGCCCTGGGAAAGGAGGAATGGGGGCAGATGATGGAATTGATCTTTGCGCGACCCTGCCCAGCCTCAGAGTCCCCAGCGGCACTGTTGATGCAACACGGCCGTTTCAGGTGATGTGCTTCGGCAGGTGTGGAGCAGCCTCCTTTTGGCCCCGCTGTTCCCGGGGCTTAGAGCACTGCCATTCTCCCTGGAGTTTGCTCGCTGCTGCATTGGCTGCTCCTGACTGCACGCACTTGGACATGCGTGTCCTGTACCTCTAACAGTTCCTCCTCTCCATGCTCCACGGGTGTGCACGTGTGCCCCTGGTGCGGCTGAGCAGCAGCCTTGACATGGGAAGCGGGGGTAGGTGGAGATGCCGAGAGCTGTGCCTGTGGTGGGGGGGGCAGGGGACCTTTCCTCCAGACCACAAGCATTTCTGGGTTATTCTCAGGGGAGCTAATGCTCAGACTGGCCCAAAGGAGAGGCTGGGAAGAAGCCTGGTGGCTAGACTGCTCTGTGAGGTGGAGCTGATTTCCGGTGTCTGGGTACATAGGGTTGTTGGTGGGCAGGCAGGTGCCTTCATTGGCTGAGTCGACAGTCTGCAGACCACCCTGAGCCTGCCGTGCGCCCTTCCCTCCAGGCAGGCTGCAGAGCGCGCATCCACAGTGGGCAGCAAGATTCCTGGTGTAGTTTTCCGTATACCTAGTCCTGTCTCTGATACTTTACTATAACTGGAAGGAAACGACAAGCTCCACTTAGTTTCATAGATAGATAATGTGATCTGGTGGTGCCGAGGAGGTATGAGGATTATTTGCAGCAGTTGAGAAGCGTGGTGCTGCTTTGAGGTGTGTGGGTCCTGTGGGGCAGGGGGGCCCCTGGACCTTGTCACTGTCCCTTTCCCCTTGTAAGGACACTATGTTTCCCAGGTGAGGGGGAGGGGAGCCTTTTCTAGGACATCAGTGCTCTGGACTACCTCCTTTTAGTGGGCCCAAGTGATGTGAAATCCAGTGAGGATATTCTGTATTTATTGAGCTCTTGTTGTATGCAGAGACTGCTGTGGGTAGTTTGCTGGTCACTTCTCTATGCTTTACCCTTTTTCTTTCTTCCTAACTGCTCCCTCTTCCAGTGCGTTTAAAAAATCTGCTGGCCAGTAGGGGGCGCCACACCCCGTGCTTGCTGAGGCAGAGTGGGGCCTCAGGCCAGAGCCCAGCCCGCTTGGCAGGGTGAATGGCTGTATTCTTGGGCCTAATTAGCATTCCAGGTGGCTGCTGACTTCTCACTCTCANCTTTGGGAGCAGCCCTCTGGCTCATGGGGCTGAGGGCCCTGCCTGACTCTGTTGTCCCTGTTGCTTTATTGCAGCTGAGAAAGTTGATGTGATCGCTGGCTCCTCCAAGATGAAGGGCTTCTCATCCTCAGAGTCGGAGAGCACCAGCGAGTCCAGCTCCTCTGACAGCGAAGACTCTGAAACAGGTTAGGTGTCTTTGATGTAGTCTCACCACACTCCTGCCTGTGTTCCACCCTGTGTCCAGGCTACCAGAGAGCAGAGACGGCAGTCATAAGAACCTGCTGGGCCCTCCCATCTGTCCATCTGGTCACCATGTTGACCTCTACCTGGGGTGGTGGGTATCCCAGCACCTAGCTCCACCCCACCCCTGACCTGGGCTGGGGGCGGAGACAAGTGGCCAGTGGTATTGACACTGCAGAGCCCTGGGAAAGGAGGAATGGGGGCAGATGATGGAATTGATCTTTGCGCGACCCTGCCCAGCCTCAGAGTCCCCAGCGGCACTGTTGATGCAACACGGCCGTTTCAGGTGATGTGCTTCGGCAGGTGTGGAGCAGCCTCCTTTTGGCCCCGCTGTTCCCGGGGCTTAGAGCACTGCCATTCTCCCTGGAGTTTGCTCGCTGCTGCATTGGCTGCTCCTGACTGCACGCACTTGGACATGCGTGTCCTGTACCTCTAACAGTTCCTCCTCTCCATGCTCCACGGGTGTGCACGTGTGCCCCTGGTGCGGCTGAGCAGCAGCCTTGACATGGGAAGCGGGGGTAGGTGGAGATGCCGAGAGCTGTGCCTGTGGTGGGGGGGGCAGGGGACCTTTCCTCCAGACCACAAGCATTTCTGGGTTATTCTCAGGGGAGCTAATGCTCAGACTGGCCCAAAGGAGAGGCTGGGAAGAAGCCTGGTGGCTAGACTGCTCTGTGAGGTGGAGCTGATTTCCGGTGTCTGGGTACATAGGGTTGTTGGTGGGCAGGCAGGTGCCTTCATTGGCTGAGTCGACAGTCTGCAGACCACCCTGAGCCTGCCGTGCGCCCTTCCCTCCAGGCAGGCTGCAGAGCGCGCATCCACAGTGGGCAGCAAGATTCCTGGTGTAGTTTTCCGTATACCTAGTCCTGTCTCTGATACTTTACTATAACTGGAAGGAAACGACAAGCTCCACTTAGTTTCATAGATAGATAATGTGATCTGGTGGTGCCGAGGAGGTATGAGGATTATTTGCAGCAGTTGAGAAGCGTGGTGCTGCTTTGAGGTGTGTGGGTCCTGTGGGGCAGGGGGGCCCCTGGACCTTGTCACTGTCCCTTTCCCCTTGTAAGGACACTATGTTTCCCAGGTGAGGGGGAGGGGAGCCTTTTCTAGGACATCAGTGCTCTGGACTACCTCCTTTTAGTGGGCCCAAGTGATGTGAAATCCAGTGAGGATATTCTGTATTTATTGAGCTCTTGTTGTATGCAGAGACTGCTGTGGGTAGTTTGCTGGTCACTTCTCTATGCTTTACCCTTTTTCTTTCTTCCTAACTGCTCCCTCTTCCAGTGCGTTTAAAAAATCTGCTGGCCAGTAGGGGGCGCCACACCCCGTGCTTGCTGAGGCAGAGTGGGGCCTCAGGCCAGAGCCCAGCCCGCTTGGCAGGGTGAATGGCTGTATTCTTGGGCCTAATTAGCATTCCAGGTGGCTGCTGACTTCTCACTCTCAGTTCCAGCCAAACCTCAGGTTTCCCTTTGCTTCTGGGGTTTTGTACCTCCTGTGTTTTCTAGCAGGCTTCTCCTACTAGGGGTTTTGCAGCCTTTTCCCCTAAGGATCTGAGCAACCAGAAAAAACCCCAGAGATTGAAATTGGCAGAGGACCTGAGGGCTAAAACCGCGCCACCAGGCCCCACCCAGCATATTGCCTTAGGGCGTCGTGACCGTCACACCCTGGTGTCCCAGTCCTGAGTCTGGACGACCGTGGTTTTTATCCCTGACTCCTGAGCTTCTGAGTGCCCTGCACCCCGCCTGATGCTGCCTCCTGTGGAGTAACCATGACGGCATTTCCAGCAGCTCTCTGCTGCTGCCGAGATTTTTTTTTTTCCTTCACATTTTTCCCTCCTTTAAAGAAAGTGGAAAGATTGTGCAACAAGTAATCTGAGAGTCCTGGGAACAGCTGTCCTGGCGGGAAAGAGGGCAAGATTTACAATCTCGGAGCCGCCAGCCTGCAGGCTCCCAGGCTCCAGCAGTCCAGCCCTGGCGGCTCCCTCGGCTGCCTCAGCTCCTTCTTCTCCCCAGGCGCCCGCCCCACCTTGAGTTTTGCGAGGCTGTCCTTTGCGTGGTTCTCGCTTTTCCTTTGCCATGTTTGTGCTCCAGGGACTGACTGAGAGCTTCTGTTCTCGGGAGGAACCAGCCCTGTAGGTTTGTGCCCTGCACCTCAGATGCTACAGGTCCCAAGTGGGAACCCGTGTCCTGGTTCCAGGGGATGGGCTGTCTGCCACTACCCTCCTGCACAAGAAACTGCTTACTTGCTGAGTGGTTCCTCATGTGGGGTCCATGGAGCTGGGTAGATTGCTATGACTAGGTACAGGTGGTTATGCCTTAGCAGGGAGGGGGTGTGGGGGCCTGGTCGGGGGCACTGAGGGTTTTTCTCTTGGTCTCTGGGGGCTTAACTGTTTCGCCCTTCTTGTTCTTGTGTTTCCATTTGGATTAGAGCCGAAATTCCTGAAGGGCCTGTATTTGTCAGTTCTGCCAACACAGCCCCAGGACTTGAATCACCAAAAGAAACTGACCAGAGGCACTAAACTGGGGCTAGGGCAGTGGTACGTGGTCTCATCTCTGGCCATTGTCCATAGACAAGAATGCTGCCAACCGCTCAGGACAGGGGTGCTGGCTGTTGGGACAAGGCTCCTGTTCAGGGATGCAGTGCATCCACAGACTGGGGTCGGGGGTCTTTCTGCCCCAGGCACCGCGTGCTCCTCCTCCCACGAGCAGGACTGTTGGCCAGACCCACCACATCTTTTGACTCCAGCTGTTACCTGAGTCATAGTCTTCCATGGAGCTTTGATTGCGGTTAAACCTTGAATCTGCTTGAGAGTTTTAGTATTGAGACAAAGACAGTGGTACAAGGGCCACCCTCCCACTGCCCCTGAGCCAGTGTAAACTTTCACCCCATCCCATTGCTGATGGATGTCTGGCTCCTCCTCAGTGCTACCCACAGGTTTTATGGGCACACAGGGCTGGACACCACCTCCTGTCCCTCTCAGGAGCATCCCTAGCCTGGGCTGGGATAGGAGTTCAGAGCAATCTCCTGGACTTGGTTTTGGTCTTCTACTTGCAGAGGGAGCACGCACCAGCTATTTTAGTCTCCTGGTTTCCTTTTCCCAGGATTGGAGCATGTGGGTGTTTCTTAATAGCTCCAGGGGGAAAAGGAATGCTTTATGTTTTGGAAAGATTTGAGCTGGAAAGTGCAGACAGAGGCCGTGGGGCATTCTTCCTAGACAACCAGCCTCAACTTCCGCGACCCTGGGTCTTGGAATAACTCGGTTCCTGTCCCATCTTGAGGCCTGCTGCTGCCCACTCCACGGGTGTGATGCTTGCTTTTGGGGAAGGGCTGAGTCCCTGGCGGGGGTGGGGGTAGGAAGAGATCTGGAGGATGGGGCTATAGCCAATCTGTCTGCAGTGCCAGGCGACCCCTCACACCCACACACATGCAGGGAGGGATGCGAGGGCTTCCCGGGCGAGGGCGCGCCTTGTGGAATGTGCCTTGAATGAGAGAGCAGCCGGTGGGCGGGTTTTTCCCACACACACACACACTTGGGGACCATGGGAGTGCAGTGTTGGTTGCATCCGTGATTCTAACAGAAGCATCTGCTCTGCTCTGTGGGTGGGAAAGAGCTCCAGCCCCTCTCCCCAGTCAAAGGAAGCTGCATTCGATGCCTGGGAAAAAAGAAAGGACAACTTTCTTCCTCAACTTGTTTTTATTTTTAATTTGTTCTGTTCCTTAACAGTGTGTGTCATTGGCTCCTCTTTTTTATAATTTTGCTTGTTTCTTGGAGTTCAGAGGAATGCAGAGGCTGTTAGCTAGAGATCTTGCACTCCAGAGCTCCTTTTTGTAGGGCATTCCCTCCTTCCAGCTGAGCCCCAAGGCAGGGTCAGCCTTACCTTGCTGAGATAGGGTGCAGAAAAGTGGACCCTGGTGGGTAAGGACAGAATCCGTGGGTGCCCAGTGGTGTGGCACACCACTCGGGACTTCAGAAGTGAGGCAAGGAGAGGACAGGCGGGGTAATCTCTCAGCCGCAGAGCCCAGCAAAGGAGACCCCAGCACGCAGCGGGCACACATGGAGCTCGTTACTGGAAGCCGTTCTGTCTAGAGGCATGAGCAGGCTCAGGCGGTTCTGGAGACATCCGTGCATGCCTGATCCGAGGCCCTTCTCATTGGAAGGTGGGCCTGTCCCCACCCGCAGCTGGCCAGACAGGGGTGGAACTCCCAGTTGCGGCGCTGTCTTCTCGTGCCCTGACAGCAGGCAGGGCACCGGAGGCTGGCTTGGTCTGCAGTTCTTCTGTTCTTTATGACTTGAACGATACATTCCACACCATTTCTCTCACACTGGTTTCTCTCTCCCTCTACGTAGGTCCTGCCTAATCATTGGACACGGACTCTTAATAAAACGGTCTTCAGTTCCAGATTCCTTCCCAGCAAGCTATAGCTTAAGTCCATTTTCTTCCGTGAAAGGGACAGGACTCCATCAAGTTATGGAATTCCTCAGAGCCCTGGGCCTGTCCCCCGGGGTGGATTAGTCATGTTCAGCAGCTCACACCTAGTCCCGCCTCCGGGAAGGCTGCCTGCCTGGCCGCCCACCCGCCCGGGCCTACTGTGTAAAGACTGCCTGGCTGTTCTGCCCAGCCTCCCTGGTCGTCTGGGGTCCTCTGAGTGGGTGGCATCTCCCAGAGGGTGATGACAATCCCCCTGCACACACATTCATGCGGTGCTGCTCCGTGTGCAAGGCTCCGTCACAGATGCGTTTTCTGTCTCCACCCCTCCCTCTTTTGGGGGGACTCTGGATCCTAACTGCTTCCCTCCTGGACCTTCCGATGATGCTAGCCCAGGGAAGATCTCACTCAACTCAGCCTCAGGAAGAACATTGTGACATCTAGAGTTTCCCCAAGTGAGGAGCAAGGCTTTAGAGGCGAGGCCAGCTGGGCCCAGGGCTCCCTGGGGCTGTCCCTCAGCCTGCCTTCTCTGGTGGCCCACGCGGCTCTGTTGGCCAGGGGCGCCCACCAGCCACAGCTGACTCACAGCCCCCTGGAGTCCCTTCTCTGTTTTCATCGTTCCCACTGTTGTCTGTTGGGCATCTTCCCAACTTCTTTGGCCTCTTCTAAAGTCCCACAGGGAAAGTATCTCCTAGGCAGCCTCCTTGCCCCTCCCTTCCCAGGTACATAGATGCAGACCGAAGGAGCTGCCAGGCAGGCCGGGAGAGAGGGACGTCTGGGGAGACACGGCCGTGGTGGCTGCTGACCTGACTCCTCCAGCCCACAATCCTCGCCCCCGCTGGGGGTCAGGATCGGGGCTAGTAGCACGAGAGGGCTGGACCAGTCAGTGGTGAGGGCATTGGAGCCTTTGGGCCCTCTTTGTGCACTTGCAGGTACTCCTCTCAGTTCAGCCCCCAAGAGTGATGGGAGCTGCCGGGTGGGCCACATCATCCAAGCCCTGTGAGAAGCACTGGATAAGCTCTTTTTTTTTTTTTGCTCTAAAAATAAACATCAGCCCTTTTTTGGTCATGAATCCAGCATCTCAGCAGAAAACTGCCTGGCGTGAAAAGTCCCCTAAGGAGTAGTGTTTGTTTTAAGTGTAGTTGGTGTGTACTTCGAGGCCTGACCGTCTCCTGGCATTTTGGGATCAGCCTCCTCCTGTACCTGGGAGCGGGCTTGAGGAGGGCAGTTGGCCAGCGCCTGCGTGGAAGCCCTGGCCCCCTCCCCAGCTCCTTGGGACCTTGGGCCCAAGCAGCTGTAACAGCCCCAGACTGGCCTTGGCCTTGGGTTCTGCGCTCAGCCTCTCCAGAGCCCCTCGGGTCCTGCAGTGATACTTGGGAGCTCCTCAGCTGCTCCCGGATTCTCCAGCCGGTCAGCTTCCAGTTGAGCTCATTTGCCAAACAGACTATTTTGAGCTGCCCTTTGGCCTGTTCCTGATGTGTTTCCAGTACTGCTTGGCCTGGCTTGGGTCCGGGGGCTTCATGCCCAGAGATTCCCACAGGACAGTTGGGAAGCTGCTGGCATTGTCTTTCTGGGAAGATTCTGCAGTCTTGGAGCAAATGGCAGGCTAGATTCCCATGGCGTCAGCCTGTGTGCCACCCCACCCCTTCCCACTCATCGGCACAGAGGCTGTAGCCCGAGGCCAGCTCTTCCTGTGTGATCCTTGCATCTTCTCTGTTCAGGGGTCCTGTCCTTGCCCATGGTGCTTCCGTCTGACAGAGAACTTGATCGTTTGGTTCGGGCTGGCACCGGTGCCCCAGGAAGAGCAGAGCGAGCAGAAGCCCGCCCACCCTTTCAGCAGCCTCCAGTGTGCGGGCGGTGGGCAGTGCCAACCGGGCCTGAGAAGTTGCTCTAGGGAAGGGTGGGAGGCCGGGTGTCTGCTGGTGCGGAGGCTTCCAGTCGGTTCAGTTGAGGGACTCTGCACCTCTGCCCTTGCCTTCCGTCCTGTCTCCTTCCCTTGAGTTGTGGGGGAGTGGGGAGGAATCAGTGTTTTAATCAGATTTTACAAAAACGTTTTAATTCTTTGTACAATTACTATCCTATGTAAAGCTGAAATTTGTGTTGAGTTCAAGATGTTCATGGAATAAAGATCACACAGTACTTGAGGCCATCTTCATGTAACCCTTTCTAGAGAGTTTTGTGTGGGGGGTGTCTTGGGGCTGGTGTGTGGTGAAGTTGTGCACTTCCTGTCTTGTCTTCCACCACGAGGCGAGTGGTGCACGTGAGCCAGCTGTGACAGCCCCAAATAGGCTCCGGCACCCCTTGGTCCCCGCCGCCGGCCCCTTGAGTCCTCTGGTCCTGGTGGTCTGCTGGGAGCCTCCTCCCTTCTCTCCCGCTCTAGGCCAGCCCCACCCCGTACTTCTGTGCAGCCTGGGGGTGATACTCCTGGTGACCTTTCTAAGGCAGCTGATATGCACTCCCTGGTTCCTTAAGGGCCCCATTGCACTTTGTCCCCACTGGTTTCCCAGGTGGGCCTCTCTCACTCATGGCTGCAGGGAGGTGGTGAGGGCTCAAAGCCACTGTCCCTCTTCTGTGTTGGAAAAATGTTTCCCCACCAAGGCCATAAGATGACAGGCCACCTCAACCCCATCCAGCCTTCTCCCTGCAGGATAGTGTCCTATCCTGGTCATACTTTTAATGCACTGACCGCCTTCCTACCCTCAGACCCCCCAAAGGCAGGCCAGGGTGTGAGCAGCTGCCCCCAGCCTCCCTTGAGCTTCAGTTTCTGTTGCTGGAATCCACCCTGGGAGGGGAGCCCGGCCTGGGAGNTAGTGTCCTATCCTGGTCATACTTTTAATGCACTGACCGCCTTCCTACCCTCAGACCCCCCAAAGGCAGGCCAGGGTGTGAGCAGCTGCCCCCAGCCTCCCTTGAGCTTCAGTTTCTGTTGCTGGAATCCACCCTGGGAGGGGAGCCCGGCCTGGGAGAATGCCCCATCCTCTTCCTCGTATGTGGCATGCTCCAGCCTTGTGCGTGCCAGGGTCCCCTCGGCCCTGGGCTTCCAGCCTCTGTATGGTCCAGCGCGCCTTCACCTCAAGGCTCCCAGACACCTGGCTTGTGGCCCAATCCTGCAAATTACCCAGACTGCTCCCTTTCATATGTGTGACTCAAGAGTGTCCTTTCTACCAGGTCTCATATGTGACGCGTAGAGTCCTGAGCCCTGCATCCTGGCATCTTTAGTATCTGGGTTTGGGGCTGGGCCTGCAGTTCCTCCACCCCAGGTGTCCCTAGTCACTGCCACTCATGTAAAAACGTGTCTGTAGCTGCAGGTATCTGTGTCACTGTCTTACCTCTTGCATGGAATGGTGAGTTCTGGCAGGGCACGAGGTCTCCCTCACCCCTTTAAGTGGCACGCTGCAGCAAGGCTATACGCCTCCCCAAAGCTCCCTGAGCACTGCCTTCCATGAAGCAGCTACCAGCGGAGCTAGCCTCACTTTGGGCAAAAAGCACGTGTCTTCCAGCACCAGCGGCAAGAGCCAGCACCCTGGTGAGGAACGCAGGGGAAGCCAGGCGAAGCGACAAGGTGCCTCTCAGTGACAGGAACCCCAAAGGCACCATGGGCGGGGGTCCCGGCTCCCACCTGGTGGTTGGTGGCTTCACTTCCCAGCCCTCGAGCCCTGGCCAGGCTTCCCCTCCCTGTCTCCCGCTCCAGGATGTGCACCCAGCGGTGTTTGGCGAGGGGAATCCTGTGGGCCGAAGTTTCTTAGCATGAAGCTCTATAGAGTGGGGGCAGAGGGGCTCAGGCTGGCTCTCGCACACTCCTCACAGACGGGCACACCCCAGATGTGTCCACACAGTGGCGGCAACAAGCCACAGGCTCCTGAGAAGCCAGGACACGTACTTTGTCTCCTTGCGGCACATGAACCATGTTCCGACACAGGGACTTCTCTGAGGCTGGTCTCCTGAGAGGAAGAGGATTCTGGCCAGTAGCTGCCACCTCTGCTGGCCACGGCATTGAGTGCTTCCCTCATTGGTTCCTGGGTCGTCCAGAGAGGCTGGCTGGCTTGTCTCTCCCTCTACAAAGTGCACAAGCTTGTCAGAGCTTCCCACTTGTCAGCACTCTCCTCACCTGTCCCACGGCTCTGTGGCCAGGGCCTTGGCCCGTGCTGGCACCAGTGGTCCCTGTCACCCCAACCTATACACTTCTGCTTCTCTTGGGACAATGGGAGGGCGCAAGTGTCACAGGGCAGTGCAGCTGGAGGCCGCCGAGTTGTTGCTTCTAGTCTGTGGCTGGGGCAAGTCCTTCGACTTCTCTGAGCCTTACTTTGCTAGTTTCTTGAATGGATAAGATCATTTCAAGCACTGTGGTGGTCCCAGGGTGAAGCAGGTTGGGGTGCAGATGCTCAGATTGCTGTGGAGACCTCTGACTAGCCAAGAAGGGGAGACGGTTGGGCCAGGAGGTCCCGCGTAGCTCAGTCCCCCACACGTTCGGGTGAGCTCGTCATGAAGCTGGTGGTCTGGAATTTGGTGGGGAAGCTAGGCATGGTCCCCACTAGGGAAAAAGCCACAGGCAAATGGGTAGGTGACACCCACACATCTTTCCCCTGTGACCTCCCCAGACGGAACCCAGCCACCCACCCTCTCACTGTCACTTGGCCCTTCTCCTGAACTCACCCTCTGTTCTCTCCTCGCTCTGCGTGGAAGGCCCGCTCCTAGTCTTCTCCCTTAGAGCCTCACCGCCTTCTCTTTACCTCCACAGAGATGGCTCCGAAGTCAAAAAAGAAGGGGCACCCTGGGAGGGAGCAGAAGAAGGTAGGTGGTTTCAGGGGTGTCTTTGACCAGGTGGGCAGTGGCCGCCTGCCTGTGTGGGCCCTGGTGGGGAGGGGTCCCGTGTCTCGCCCAGACACGTGTGCCCTGCCTCATGTCGGCCTGTCCTATCTGTCTGCAGCACCACCACCACCACCATCAGCAGATGCAGCAGGCCCCGGCCCCGGTGCCCCAGCCACCGCCGCCGCCGCCGCCCCAGCAGCAGCCTCCGCAGCAGCCCCCGGCCCCGCCCCCGCCCCCCTCCATGCCGCAGCAGGCGGCCCCCGCGATGAAGTCCTCGCCTCCGCCCTTCATTGCCGCCCAGGTGCCTGTGCTGGAGCCCCAGCTTCCAGGCAGCGTCTTCGACCCCATCGGCCACTTCACTCAGCCCATCCTGCACCTGCCGCAGCCCGAGCTACCCCCTCACCTGCCCCAGCCTCCTGAGCACAGCACTCCGCCTCATCTCAACCAGCACTCGGTGGTCTCTCCTCCAGGTAAGCGGCGACCGTGCCCTCTTGGATCTTAGCACAGTGATGGGTTCCTCTGAGTGGAGGGTAGAGTCCCTCTTAGCCTCAGCTGTCTGGTCACTCAGATTAGCCGCTCCTTGGGCTCATTCTGGAAATGACGCCAGAAGTGTAGACAAGACAGGCCTTGCATAGAGAGACAGTGCTTTGGTGCAGAAGATACTGATTCAGGTCTGCTGGGTCAGACCTCACAGTGTGAGGTGGGAAAGGATGGGACTCCGCTGCGGCTCCCAGTCAGGGGTAGGAGGGCATGAACTCTCGTCCTGCAAGGGATGTAGGGTTGAGGAAAGACCTGGAGGGTGATTGGAACGGTTGGAGGGGAGGGAGGAAAGTTGGGGGCACGGAGCACAGGGCAGGATGATGCTGGCGGGGGACTCTTGTTCCTGTAGCCCTCCCTGGATGTCGTCCTGACTCTCGAGTTTTGGGGAAGCCGAGGAGGGTAGGGAGAGGTTACCAGTTGAAGGGAGACAAGTCAGAGGGTGGCATGGAGGAGAAAGGCTGGGCCGGGGGGGCCGCACAGTGTGTGAGCCTCACCACCCGGCTCCCATTCTTGCAGCTTTGCACAACGCGCTGCCTCAGCAGCCATCACGGCCCAGTAACCGAGCTGCTGCCCTGCCCCCCAAGGCTTCCCGTCCCCCCGCTGTGTCGCCCGCCCTGGCCCAGCCACCTCTCCTCCCGCAGCCCCCCATGGCTCAGCCCCCCCAAGTGCTGCTGCAGGAGGATGAAGAGCCACCTGCCCCGCCCCTCACCTCCATGCAGATGCAGCTCTACCTGCAGCAGCTGCAGAAGGTGCAGCCCCCCACGCCACTACTCCCTTCCGTGAAGGTGCAGTCCCAGCCCCCGCCCCCCCTGC
>SJYA01001119.1:0-15024 GCA_006410615.1 Neotragus moschatus | reverse complement strand
CACACTGGGCAGGGCAGTTTTAAGTCCAAATGGGCTTCATGTATTTGTCTTTATTTCCCTAGAAAACAGCTTTTATAAACCTTCTTTTACTTGCTATATTCTTATCTCCAGAAGCTTTTTGAGGGAGCTGCTCAAAGCTTGTTTTTGATTAAGATGTATTGGGCAAAGATACTTTCTTGACTTTTTCTCTCTTTACCTTCTGGGACAGGTTTAGGCAAACTTTCCATCAAAGGCCAAATAACCAATATTTTCAGGGTTGATGGACAGATGGTCTCTGTGGCAACTACTCAGCTCTACCATTGAACCTGGAAGCAGGCTAGAGTGGTATGTAAATGAATGACTGTGGCTGTGTGCCAATAAAGGTTTGTTAACAAAAACAAGTAGAAGGCTGGATTTGCCCCATGGACTATGGTTTGCTGACCCCTGCTCTAGGATTTATGAGCCAAAATTCTCTAGTTTTTGGTATATTTGACACTTGGTGATGTAACAAATCAAAATTTTAGAATATCATATGCTGATTATAACTTAAACCATTAATTGTGAGCTGGAGATTGTTCCGGTATCAGAGAGAGTTTAGTTGGGGAGGAGAGAAGACCCTGGTTGGTCTTGCCTAAGGTCAGGAGAAGTTAGCTCCTGAGGCAGGCTCAAAAAAGGGACACAGATTGCTCCCAATAACACAGGGCACATGGGAGAAAAAAATTTGCATACCCTGTAGATTTTCACCTTCTCTATGGTTTTCTAGGATCTCAAAGTTCCCCAAACAAAGCTGATGATGTGGGAAAGCTCGGAGAAAATTCTAAGATCCCTTTGGGCTTCAGCACTCTGCTCTGCCACTCACCTGCTGCTTCCACTTGACTGCTACTGTCTGGATTCTGGCTAGCTCTCCAGAAAAATGGGTGCTGTGATCAATTAGCAATGTCTGCCATGAGCAGGCTATGAAGACTGAGCATGATAGCAGACATGCCACCCACTTCCCTCCATTGACGGGTTTGGTCTAGAAACAGGGCCATATCCTGGTGCTAGAATGAGAAGCAAGAGTTACTTTGTCCTTCCCAAGAGACTCACAACAAAAGCTGGCCCTATGGATGTTTTCCGACACCGGTCAAGCTCTTCCAAGCAGAGTTCTGTGGTCATGTGGTTAGTGGCCTCAGTGTTCCGAATACCCCACCTCAGGTCAACCACCTGGAAATGACAAGCATGAGTTTGTCAGGAAGGCAGCAGGATGGGTGATGTTTTTCAATTCCTTTTGATAAAGGCATAAAGTTTCTTTCAGTCATTTTTTTGGCTGCCCTATGCAGCATGCCAGATCTTAGTTTCTGGACCAGATATCCAACGCTGGCCCCCTGCCCTGGGAGCTCAGAGACTTGGCCACTGGACCATCAGAGAAAGCCCTCTTTCAGTAGTTTGACAACCTTGCCTCAAAGAGGGATGTCTGGATTAAAAGAATTTGAATGAGACCCATAATCCCAGTGTAACCATGAGAAAAATATCAGACAGACTCAAATTGGAGGTATGCCACAGGACTCCCAGGCAATCTTCCCCACAACTGTGCTGCTCATGAGTACGAAGGAGAAGACCAAGGAGCTGTCCCAGCCACAGGAGACTGGGGAGCTGGGACAACTAAATGTAACCGAGTTCTCTAGCCAGAAAGGAGACACAGATGGCGGTAGTCAAAAAGTCTGGCAGTTGCTTAAAGGCAATGTACCAATGTCCATTTCTTAGTCATAACAAACATGCTCCGATAATAGAAGATGTTCACATCAGGGGAAAAAGTGGGTGGGTGGGGCATATGGAGACTCTATCCTATAGGCAATTTCCCCGCAAATCTAAATTCCAAACTCAAACGTTTACTTAAAAATATTTTAAAACCTTTTTCAAGAACTTGGGCATTTTCAAACTGTTCCTTTTTACAAGGACATGTCCACCCTTGTTTGCAGAGCTTTCTTTGCAAAGGAGGGTTTTCGCTTGGTCAGAATCAGACGTGGCAAAGTGTCCTGGGTAACTGCACGCTTCCGGTCCATTTGGGCCTACTGGCCGGAGGTGGGGCTGAGTAGAATGGTTTAATTCAAGCAGTGAAGCTGACCAGGCAGAAAGCTGGGATGAGGAGAGAGTGGGTGGGACTCAGAACAGGCCAAGTCTCCCTCAATTCTTTGGTCTTCTCCCAGAGAGAAGGATGTAAAATCCCTAATAAACTACAGCATGGGGTAAAAGGACCACAGTACCGGATGTGGCTGGAGGAGGAAAGGGAAAAGGAAGAAGGCTCAGCCACTGGGCCCGCACAAGAAACTCCATCTCTCCAGGCCACTGTCTCCCAGCCTGCGTCTCGGCGGTGTTTACTGCCTTAGTCGCACGTTAAAGGGACGCACACGGGGTTTTCTTGGGTGCTCAGCACCTATGTTCTCCTTTATAGTGTCTCTGCCACTGAATCATGTCTCATGATCAGTGAGGGCAGAGGCGAAGTCCCACCACGGCATTGCCTCTTTCTTAGTGATGTAGAGGGACTTTCCTGGTGGTCCAGTGGCTAGACTCTCTGGGTGATTGCTGTAAATGGCAAAGAGATAGCATCAACTGAGGCTGAGACTCCAAAGATGGTTGATCAGTTTCTGCTTAGAAACATGCAGGCATCTACATCCCCACCCTGGGATTGGTGCCCTCTCTCTGGGGCCGATGGTGACGGCCCAGCTGGTGCACGTCTCACGTGCATACCCACCCAAAGATCCCACAGCCCTCACAGACACCCCCATAGCTGTTCCAGTGTAGGGAGGGCTGGCGGACAGGGCAAAGCAACAAGGAAAGTGACACGCAAGGCTTCCCTGGCGGCTCAGGGGTCAAGAATCAGCCTGCCGATGCAGGAGACACAGGTTTGACCCCTGATCCAGGAAGATCCCGCATGCCACAGAGCAACTCACTCCTTGCAGCGGAACTACTGAGCCAGTGCTCGGGAGCCTGGGAAGCACAGCTGCTGAAGCCCGCATGTCCTAGAGCCCGTGCTGCACACCAAGGGAAGCCACCGCAATGAGAAGCCTGCGTCGTCCATCACACCATCAGCCCCCACCGTCATTTGTTAAAGTAAATTTTCTTATTGATTGACTTATTTGGCTGTGCTAGGTCCAGGGGTAGCATGTGAGCTCTTAGCTGCAGCATGTGGGGTCTAACTCCCTGACCAGGGATCGAACCTGGGTCCCTTGCATTGGGAGCAATGAAGAGTAGCCCCTGCTCTCTGCAATTAGAGAAAGCCCACGTACAGCAGTGAAGACCCAGCACAGCCAAAAAGAAAAAGACAGTAAATCTTTTTTTTTTTTTTTTTAAAGTGACATGCCCAAGGAGCAGAGTTGCATGGCATCCACTCCTAGTAATTTGCCACACCACCTGGGTTGACTGGTGTGCCCAGGGCCACAACCTCTCCACCTGCCTTTTTCAGAGGACTTTCATCTGTAATTCTGGTGTGGAGCCCCTCTGAGCAAGGAGCCCGTATGACTGCCCGGGTTGCTGAGACAGTGAGGGGCGGGTGGGCCGTTACCTCGAACATCAGGCCGTGCTTCTGGCAGAAGGTCTGCACTTCAGGGTAGGCAGTGCTCTGGAGGGCCTCTCTCTCTGCATCCATGTCTGCAAGGAATGGCACGGAGGCTAGGAACCGGAAAAGCTCAGAACTCGCCCCGGCCTCACAGCTCTGCTTTTAGGAGGAAAGCTATGACAAACCTAGTGTGTGCTCAGTTGCTTTAGTTGTGTCTGACTCTGTGTGACCCCATGGACCATAGCCTAGCCTTCCAGGCTCCTCTGTCCACGGTGATTCTCCAGGCAAGAATACTGGAGTGGGTTGCCATTCCCTTCTTCAGGGGATCTTCCCAACCCAGGGATGGAACCTGCGTCTCTTACATATCCTGCATTGGCAGGCGGGTTCTTTACCACTGGCGCCAACAAACCTAGACAGTGTATTAAAAAGCAAAGACACGGGTTTGCCAACAAAGGTCTGTATAGTCAAGGCTATATTCTTTCCAGTAATCATAAACAGATGTGAGAGTTGGACCATAAAGAAGGCTGAGCACTGAAGAACTGATGCTTTTGAATTGTGCTGGAGAAGACTTTGAGAGTCCCTTGGACTGCAAGGAGATCCAACCAGTCCATCCTAAAGGAAATCAACACTGAATACTCATTGGAAGGACTGATGCTGAAGCTAAAGTTTCAATACTTTGGCCTCCTGAGGTGAAGAGCAGACTCACTGGAAAAGACCCTGATCTTAGGAAAGATCAAGAAGGACAAAAGGGCGACAGAGGATGAGATGGTTGGATGGATCCAACCACTGAGTCAATGGACATGAACTTGGGCAAACTCCAGGAAATGGTGAGGGACAGGGAGGCCTGGCATGCTGCAGTCTGTGGGGTTGCAAAGAGTCAGACACAATTTGCTGACTGAACAGAACAACTCTTATGAAAGCTAGGACCCTTCATGAAGAATCGAAAGCCACAAAAAATAGGAGGCATGCCAGAAAGACCAGCTATGCCTGGGACTTTCCTAGTGTTAGTGCTAAAAATCCCACATCCCAGGAAACCCCTCAGACCCAGCTAACCGGTATGGTTGTTCACCTTTGGTTAGGGTTGCCAGATAAACTACAGGACACCCAATTGATTTGCATTTCTGATAAGTAATGAGAAACCTGATAGCATAAGTACAGCCCACTCTCTGAGCTCCAGAATGTGCATTTCTGATAAGCCTTGTTCCATGTGTAACACAAATCACTTGTTAGCATAAGTATGTCCCTCTCTGCACACTGGCGGTGGTGGTTTACTCACTCAGTCGTGTCTGACTCTGTGACCGCGTGGACTGCCAGACTCTTCTGCTCCTGGGATTTCCCAGGTAAGAATACTGGACTGGATCACTATTTCCTTCTCCAAGGGATTTTTCTGAGCCAGGGATCGAATCCACGTCTCCTACATTGTGGGCAGTCTTCATTGCCTGCAGATTCTTTATTGCTGAGGCATCAGAGAAGCCCCTCTGCACACTATCTTGTACTAAAAGATCATTGGTTGTTTATTTCAAATGCAAATTGAGCTGGGTGTCCTGGTTTTGTTGGTTATGGTGGTGGTTTGGTTTCTTATTTTTGATAAATCTGGCACCCCTGCCTAGGGTAAATCTGGATTCTAAGGTTATTTTCTACCACTTTCCTTCATTGTATGGCCTTGTGCCAAGCATCATGCTATCCTTGGTTTCCTCCTCTGTAAAAAGGGGGTGATGCCTCTACTTTGCAGGGCTACAGGCTCCCCAAAGTCAAAAAACCTCTGCTCTGTCTAAGTCATTGCTAATTTCTCAGCACTCAGCACAGGCACTCAATAAATGTTGATGGAACCATTGAGGCTGCACTTACTGTGATGTAAGCATTTAAGAATTATTTGTTTTCTCTACGTAGCCAGGGAAAGGTCACTTTAGTGCCCATGGAAGGACTCCCAAAGCTGCTAGTACAAAGAAGTTGGTTGGGTCCTAGCAGAGGCCCTGACCTGAATGCCAGTCTCGGACCTGTCTCCCACTCCCTTCCTGGGCCTGTCCTGTGAATTCCACAGGTTATTTATATTTGTCCATAAAATATCCACTGTGAAGTTACTTTATGTCCAAACACTAAAAAGGATCCCTGGTGGTCCAGTGGTTAAGACACAGGGTCAGTCTCTGGTCAGGGAACTAAGATCCTGTTTGCATGCGTGCTAAGTCGCTTTAGTCATGTCCGACTCTTTGCGACCCCATGAACTGTAGTGAGCCAGGCTCCTCTGTCTATGGGATTCTCCAAGCAAGAATACTGATGTAGGTTTCCATTTCCTCTTCGAAGGGATCTTCCTGACCCAGGGATCAAATCTGAATCTCTTATGTCTCCTGCAGTGGCAGGCAGATTCTTTACCACCAGCACCGCCTGGGAAGCCCCGAGATTCCGCAAGACAAAAATGCCCAAAAAAAAGCCTCAAGGACACAATGGCAAACAGTGCACCATGCTGGAGCCGGCCCCTGCTGTCCTGGGAGAGCTGACTGCTAAATCACCAGGAATTCTGTCAAAACAGCCACTGTGAAAAATGAGCTTCTCGCGTGACTCAGTGGTAAAGAACCCGTGTGCTAACGCAGGAGACTCAGGTTCAATCCCTGGGTCAGGAAGATCCTCTGGAGAAGGAAACGGCAACCCACTCCAGTATTCTTGCCTGGAAAATCCCATGGACGGAGGAGCCTGACAGGCTACAGTCCATGGGATCGCAAAAGAGTCAGACATGACTTAACTAAATAGCAACGACATGAAAAATTAAACTATCTGAACTTAGGATGAAACACATTATAGTAAAAGCGCAGATTGCAAATACTCAAACCTCATCACTTCTGTATTATTTTATTACCCTTGACCATGGATTCTGCTCTTGAGTTTGTTTACAGCTATTGATTTTGCATTAGGGAAATATTCGAGGATGGTGAGCTACCCAACATATCTGACTCCATGTTTATGAGGTCACCCAGGACAGCTTGAAATTGACCGTGGTAGGAGAATTTACACCACGGAAATTGGCAGACAGTATAAATCAGGGGGTTTTGTTTTAATTTTTGGAGAACAGGTTATTAAACACTTGCCAGCACACACTGTGAACTCTTTGCCTTCATGGAGCTTATAGCCTGGTTGGAGGAGTCGTGCGTTAGATACACAGATCAGCTGAATAACTACAGCTTATGGGGCTTGGGGCTTTGCAGGTTCCTGGACCTACTGGAGCCCAGTGTGACTATAACATGTGGGTGAGGTGAGAGTTACACCAGATAAAGTTGGGGAGTGAACCGGATCCTGTCATACAGAGGTTTGTAGCTGTGGGAAGACTTGGACACTTTTTAAGTCTAGCTTAGAACATTTATCGTTAATATTAGTTGCAGTATCATTTGCTACTCACAACAACTCTCTCAAGTCAGGCTCTGAGGCTGGCTTATGGAGGAGGAAGCAAAGGGTCAGGGAGGCTCTCCCTCACCAGTGCCTGTGTGTGTGGGTCACTGGCTGGGCTGTGTTCACACGCTGGCTGTGTTCCTAGAAGATGCTGTGAGCCATGCCCACTGGCCCTGGCACCCCCCGAGCTCCCAGTCCGGCCCTGTCCCTTACCTGAGATCGTAGAGCTGATGAAGATGGCCACGCTTCTGGATGCAGGCGCTGGGAGGGGGCCTGCCTGACCCTGGAGAAGTCGCCGGCGGGTGCCTGGGCTTAGGGGGCTGCAGTTCATGCTGCCCACTCACCTGGACAATCTTTCCCCAGGAAAAGGCCGGGGTCTCAGACACCTCACACCAGTGGCCAGATGGCCTCCCTAGGAGGCCAGCTGGGCAGGGCCATCTGCAGTGGGGCACCTGTCTCACCCTCTTAGGTTTCTTGACCACCTGCAGCCTCTGTCACCTCCAGGGCCCCTGGGGAGATGAACCAGTGGCTCTTCACGGCTCCACTTGGTCTGCGAAAGCTAATGGGCGGAGATGTTGGACAGTGGCCTCCCAGCCAGCATCCCCCGATGTTGACTCCGCCAGGCACCCGAGCCTTTTCCCCCTCAACCAATAGCTCGTCGCCCTGGGAGCTCACCGGTAGCCACAGTAACTGCGGTTTCCTGGCGCTCAGCTTTGGAGCCCAGGGACCAACCAGCCTCCCGAACACCTGGGTCCCCTGGGCTCCATGAAAATTGAGCCCTGGCCCAGGTGTGCAGTGGGAGGCTGTGCGATACTGGGAGCGGTGCCAAGTCCTGGCAGGGCAGCCAAGAAGGACAAACTCAAGGGAACCCCGATCCCATCCTGTGCTCACAGTGCTCTCTAGTGAAGTACGGGCGCAAGGTGTACTATTTAAGCCAGCAGTTCTCAACTGGGAGCCATTTACACCCCCCCCCCAGGGGACACTTGCAATTGTCGTGACAATTTTGGACACTTTTGGTTGTCACGACTCGGGGAGGAGAAGGTCTTGGCGTCTAGAAGGTAGGGCCCAAGGATGCTGCCCAACACCCCGCAAGGCACAGGACAGGGCCTCCATGGAGAACTCTGTCCTCAAATGTCAGCAGCGCTGAGAAACTGGGACACCAACTTTAAATCAACTCTAGCTGAATCTCCTTGCCTGCAGGAGGTGTGGAACCGGAGGCCTCATCTCCTTGAGAAGGGAGATTAGCAAGTCTCCAGAGGGGCAGTTAAGGACCTACCCACCTGGAACTGACTGAGGGATTTCTCTCATGGCCTGATGGTTAAGACTCCACGCTTCTAATGCAACGGATGCAAGTTTGACCCCTGATTGAGTAACATCCCATATGCCGATCAAGGTCAAAAAAAAAAAAAGAAAGCAAGCAACCAAGATGTGCTGTTTGAAATAATCAAATAGACCATTCGAAACAATGTGGATGGAGCTTGAGGGCATTACACTGAGTGAAACAAGTCAGAGAAAGATAACTGCTCCAAGACCTCACTTATATGTGAAATCCAAAAAGAGCCCAACTCAGGGACTTCCCTGGTGGTCCAGTGGTTAACAGTCCGCCTTCCAAGGCAGGAGATGCAGGTTCGATCCCTGGTTAGGGAACTAAGAACCCACATGCTGCTGGGAAGCTAAGCCCACGTGTCGCAACGACTGAAGCTGCCCTGGAGCCTGTGCTGGCCAACAGAGAAGCCCACGTGTTGCAAAAAAGACCCAGCGCAAACAACCACACAAAAGAAGCCCAACTCAGAACAGAGAGTAGAATGGTGGTTGCCAGGAACTGTAAGGTGGGGAAATGGGGAGAGGCTGGCCAAGGGGTACAAGCTTCCAGTTATGAGTCAGTCCACGGATCTAACGTGTAGCGTGATGATTACAGTTAACAATACTGTGCAATGTTGTGTTATACACCTGGAAGTGCCTAAGAGAGTTAAATGTCCTCACCACAAAAATGAAATGCTAATTCTGTGACATGTTAGCTAATGCTACCGTGGGTAGCCATCCTGTAATAAATAAGAGCGTCAGATAGACACGACACACCCTAAACTTACACAATGTTACATGTTGATGGTATTTCAATAAAGCCTGGGGGAAAATTTTAAAAAAACAATGAGCAGGAAAAGACCTTCTCAGGATTTGACCTTACTGAAGATGCTTTGGTGACTTCAGCCCTGCCTCCCCCACCTCTCAGTGTTGACAAACCACAGATTGGAGGAACAGATACCTTGGTGTCCATGGGTTTGCTTGGAACGCCGACTCCTCCATTGCCTTCCTGGAGGACTTAAGCCAACAGCCTCTCTCCCGGGACATCAGCTGCCATCTTGTGGTAAATGGGAATGAGAATCACTCCCGGGTGGGCTAGGGTGAGAAGAGGAGGCTCTCATCTCAGGAACAACACACAAGGAAGAAAGCAAAATGTGCTTTCAACCAAAATAAATACCCAAAGTTCCAGGAGGAACCAAATGTGAACAGGGCATTTGGGAGAGAGGTGTGTAAGTACCCGTCTCAGTTCAGCTCTTTGCTCTGCGATGACCTAGAGGGGTGGGAAGGAGAAGCGGGAGAGGCTGGGGGGGAGGGTTTATATACATGCATATGACTCATTCACTTCATTGTGCAGCAGAAACTAACACAGCATTGTAAAGCAATGATACTCCAATCAAAAAAATAAAGAAAAAGGGACTTCCTTGGTGATCCAGCGGTGCTCGGGGTCGATCCCTGGTTGGGAAATGAAGATCCCACATGCCACACATGCAGTCAAAAAAATAAAAGAAAGAATAAAAATATGATATGCTTTTCCGTTTGTTCATATATTGTTTTTTAAAAGGCCCCACTTTACATACAGGCACTCAAGAAATAGTTTTACCTAACAGCCGGAACTTTTGCTCATCCTTTTCTCTGCTCCAACTTCCCTTCCCTGCTTTGTCTATCCAGAAAGGCCTTGCTGTTCAGGGGTCCCCAGGACCACCCTAGGTTTGGAGGATTCCCTAGGAGGACTCGCAGAATTCACAAATGCTGTTTCACTCACCCTGACAGTTTATTACAGCAAAAAGTTAAAGTGTTGGTTGCTCAGTCATGTCCAACTCTTTGCGACCCCATGGACTATTACCCTGCCAGGCTCCTCTGTCCAGGGAATTCTCTAGGCAAGAATACTGGAGTGGGTTGCCATTTCCTTCTCCAGGGCATCTTTCTGACCCAGGGATGGAGCCCACATCTACTGCATCTTCTGCATTGACAAAGAGATTCTTCACTACTGAGCCACCTGGGAAGCCAGTTTCAGTTCAGTTCAGTCACTCGGTCATGTCCAGTTCTCTGCGACCCCATGGACTGCAGCACACCAGGCTTCTCTGTCCATCACCAACTCCTGGAGCTTGCTCAAACTTAAGTCCCTTGAGTCGGTGATGCCATCCAACCATCTCATCCTCTGTTGTCCCCTTTTCCTCCGGTCTAATGCTGGCCAATTTCTCTCAGCCTTGGCATATGCTATACTTGAATTTCCCTTCTCAAGTTATGCACATTCCACCTTAAACGCCATTTCCCGAGAGGCTCTCTCTGACCATTCCATTGCTCCTTGACCTCTCCAAGTGCTCCCCGCACCATCACCCTATTTTAATTCTCTGCTCAGTACTCACCACCAGCTAATGTTTCTTCTTTGTTTACTGTTTGTCCCTCCTATGAGAATGTGACATCCGTGTCCTCCAAGGTCAGCATGCCTGGCACATGGTAGGTGCTGAGTCCATAACTGTCCAATCAGTCAACTCATCCACAGTTATCCATCTTTCTCAACTCCTGATGGTCACCTGAGGAGACAGCTAAGCAAGCCTGGATTCCCCAGGAAGGACAGAGGTTTTCCTTGGGGGCTCCAGCTTTCCTCTAGCTCCTACTGGTGGTGAAAGGACCAATTTAGAATCTTCTGGGGAAGTAGGCTGGAGAAGAAAGTTTCCTGGGCTTGGCATTGCCTGAAAGGCATGTCCCCAGCAACCCTAGTAACTTTTGTCTTAGGCATTTCACAGGTCTTTCTCTGCCAATTTCCCCAGCAACTAGGATAATGAAAGAAATTATTTGGCTCTCCAGCCCTGGCTAGGCTGGGCACTTAGCCAGACTTGGCGGTTAACTGTTGTGTGCCAGCTAATGGGCTCATTCTGGCAGATGCCCTTTGTGGAGGGCAGTCCTCACAACAACCTCAAGGGGCACACATCATAATCCCGTCCCACCAATAAGGAGTGTGTGTATTCATTGCTCAGTCATGTCTGACTCTGTGACTCCGTTGACTATAGCCTGCCAGGCTCCTCTGTCCATGGGATTCTCCAGGCAAGAATACTGGAGTGGGTTGCTATTCCCTTTCTCCAGGGGATCTTTCCAACCCAGGAATTAAACTTGGGTATCTTGCATTGCAGGCAGATTCTTTATTGTCTAAGGCACCAGGGAAGGCCACCAGTGAAGGAAATGAGGTCCAAAGAGATGTATCCCCTTGTTCAGGCCACTTGGCCTCCCTGGGCTTAAATTTTCTCAACCACCTTCTTGGTGGGTGAGAATGAAATGTACTTACAGAGACTGTGAGGCTAGCGTCATGCCTGGTTCTTGCAAAAACCCCATGAAATGCTGGTTGAATTGCTATTTTTATTTATTTATTTCATTGTGCCAAGTCTTCGTCACTGGCACAGGAAATCTTTGACCCTCATTGTGGCATGCAGGATTTTCAGTTGTAACACCTGAACTCTGGGTTGTAGCGTGGAATCTAGTTCCCTGACCAGGGATGGAATTCCGCCGCCTCACCACACCACCCCCCACTCCCAACCATTAAGAGCAAGAAATCTTAGCCATTGGACCACCGGAGAAATCCTGTTAATGACTGTTTTTGCGAGGGGAAACACTAACTGAAACCGCCCACCCTGGCCAGGCGTTATAGTAACCATTTGTGTGAGTTACTCTGTGAAAAGAGGTACTGGTAAGGAACATGGAACTAACAAGCCATCACCAACTGGAAGAATTTGGGCAAGGTCCAAAGGAGATGCCCACATGTCCTATCAACCTCCCAGAACCCACCTCGCTGGACTCCGTCTTGGCTGAGTAGTGCATGCGCCACCAGGAAGGACACTGAGTCAGAATGCTGGCCAGAGATAACCCCAAAGCTAATTCCACCATCATAAAGCTTGAAAGTGGGAGCCACATGGCACAGAAGTCCTTCAGCTTTTCCTTACCCTCCTGCTCTCCTCCAGGGTGCCCCTTCCCGATAAATTCTCTTGTTTTGCCAGCATGTGTATCTCCTGGACAACTCATTCCCAAGTGTTAGACAAGAGCCCACTCTCAGGCCCTCGAAGGGGTTCCCCTTTCTGCAATATTTTTACTACCTCCTCGTGCACCCAACTAGTGGCAGAGTCAGGACTCAAAGGCTCCAACTGTCAAAGTTTCAGCAACAGTTAACGAACTCCAAGTCTCTAGAACACGGTTTCTCAGCCTTGGCTCTGTTGACTTTGGAGCTGAAACATTCTTTGTTGGGGAGCCATTCTGTACACTGTGGTATATTGAACAGCATCCTTGGCCTCCACACACTAGGTGCCGGTAGCACCACCCTTCTCAAAAATGTTTCCGACCTGGCCAAGTACGCCCTGTGTGGTAGAGTCCCCACCTCCTGTTCCTGGCTGAGAACCATCCCTCCACTCTGCTGCTATACTCATGTTGCAGGCATGCTTGCTCAATCACTGTTGGGTCCGACTCTTTGTGACCCTATGGAATGGAGCCCGCCAGGCTCCTCTGTCCATGGCATTCTCCAGCCAAGAATACTGGAGTGGGCTGCCATGTCCTCCTCCAGGGGATCTTCCCAACCCAGGGATCAAACCCACATCTCCTGCATCTTCTGCTCTGGCAGGCAGATTCTTTACCACTGTGCCACCTGGGAAGCTCATGTTACCATAGCAGTATTATTTTTTAAATTATTTTGTCTTTTATTTTTTAATATTTATTGGCACATAGTTGATTTACAGTGTTGTGTTAGTTACTGATGCTGAAAGTTCATTACTGATGTTTGTATTAATTGCTGCTGAATCAGTTATATATATATATACGTAAAGCCACTCTTTTTAGATTCTTTTTCCATATAGGTCATTACAGATCACAAGTAGAGTTCCTTGTGCTATACAGTAGATTCTTACCAGCCATCTATTTTATGTATAGTAGTGTGTTGGGCTTCCCTGGTGGCTCAGTGAAAAAGAATCAGTCTGCAATGCAGAAGACGTGGGTTCAATCCCTGGGTCAAGAAGACCCCCTGGAGAAGGAAAGGGCAACCCACTCCGATATTCTTGCCAGGGAAATTCCATGAACAGAGGAGCCTAATGGGCTCCAGAGTCAGACAAGAGTCGGACACACCTTAGCAACTAAGTATATATATATATATTTAGTGTGTGTGTGTATATATATATATACCAGAGAAGGCAATGGCACCCCACTCCAGTACTCTTGCCTGGAAAATCCCATGGATGGAGGAGCCTGGTAGGCTGCAGTCCATGGGGTCGTGAAGAGTCAGACCCGACTGAGCGACTTCACTTTCACTTTTCACTTTCATGCATTGAAGAAGGAAATGGCAACCCACTCCAGTGTTCTTGCCTGGAGAATCCCAGGGACAGGGGAGCCTGGTGGGCTGCCGTCTATGGGGTCGCACAGAGTCGGACACGACTGAAGTGACTTAGCAACAGCATATATATATATACAGTGTGTATATATCAATCTCCCATTTCACACATCACCACCCCATTTTCTACTCTGGCAACTGCAAGTTACCTGGTAACCCATGAACAGTATGAAAAGGCAAAAAGATAGGACACTGAAAGATGAATGTCCCAGGTCTGTAGGTGCACAATATGCTACTGGAGATCAGTGAAGAAATAACTCCAGAAAGAATGAAGAGGCTGAGCAAAAGCAGAAACAACGCCCAGTTGAGGATGTGACTGGTGATGGAAGTAAAGCCCAATGCTGTAAAGAGCAATACTGCATAGGAACCTAGAATGTTAGGCCCATGAATCAAGGCAAATTGGAAGTGGTCAAATAGGAGATGGCAAGAGTGAACATTGACATTTTAGGAATCAGTGAACTAAAATGGACTGAAATGAGTGAATTTAACTCAGATAACCATTATATCTACTACGATGGGCAAGAATCCCTTAGAAGAAATGGAGTAGCCTTCATAGTAAACAAGAGTCTGAAATGCAGTACTTGGATGCAATCTCAAAAATGACAGAATGATCTCTATTTGTTTCCTAGGCAAACCATTCAATATCACTGTAATCCAAGTCTATGCCCCAACCAGTAACACTGAAGAAGCTGAAGTTGAATGATTCTATGAAGACCTACAAGACCTTCTAGAACTAACACCCGAGAAAGATGTCCTTTTCATTATAAGGGACGGGAATGCAAAAGGAGGAAGTCAAGAGATACCTGGAGTAACAGGAAAATTTGGCCTTGGAGTACAAAACAAAGCAGGTCAAAGGCTAACAGTTTTCCCAAGAGAACTCACTAGTCACAGCAAATACCTTCTTTTAAGAACACAAGAGAAGACTCTATACATGGACATCACCAGATGGTCAATACCAAAATCCGATTGATTATATTCTTTGCAGCCAAAGATGGAGAAGCTCTATACAGTCAGCAAAAACAAGACTGAGAGCTGACTGTGGCTCAGATCATGAACCCCTTATTATTACCAAATTCAGACTCAAATTGAAGAAAGTAGGGAAAACCACTAGACCATTCAGGTATGACCTAAATCAAATCCCTTATGATTATACAGTGGAAGTGAGAAATAGATCTAAGGGACTAGATCTGATAGACAGAGTGCCTGAAGAACTATGGACAGAGGTTCGTGACATTGTACAGGAGGCAGTGATCAAGACCATCCTCAAGAAAAAAAAATACAAAAAAGCAAAATGGCTGTCTGAGAAGGCCTTACAAATAGCTGTGAAAGGAAGAGAAGCAAAAGGCAACGGAGAAAAGGAAAGATATACCCATTTGAATGCAGAGTTCCAAAGAATAGCCAAGGAGAGATAGGAAAGCCTTCCTCAGTGATCAATGCAAAGAAACAGAGGAAAACAACAGAATGGGAA
>SJYA01001118.1:166225-187262 GCA_006410615.1 Neotragus moschatus | reverse complement strand
GAGATTAGTTGTTTGTCAGTTGCTTCATTTGCTAGTATTTTCTCCCATTCAGAAGGCTGTCTTTTCACCCTGCTTATATTTTCCTTTGTTGTGCAGAAGCTTTTAATTTTAATTAGATCCCATTCTTAATAAACCTTAACTTGAAAGTCTTTTTTGGCAGTGGGGAACACTAGCTTAATTATTCCATCGATAAATAAGGTACTTCTCTAAATTAGTATCTAATATCTAATGTCTAAATTAATATCTAATGTCAAGATGGAATTTCTCTAAATTGTTCTTATTTTGTAAAGATAAGAGCTAACTAAGGCAAACTGCTATTGGTGAGTCATCTGAAAGAAAAAAAAAAAAAGAACAAAGCAGAACATTCTTGGGCTTAAATCCAGGCAGCTGCATATTATGCTCCTGGAGAAAAACGCAGTCCAAACTCTTTACCTGCAGATTGCTGGCTGAAAAGAAATGGTCCTCATGAAACTGGGGTAAGGGCTCATGAAAAAATGTCACCTTTGTCACTGTTACCTGGATTTGATCGCTCAATTATAGTAGAGGAATGAACTTTAAACATTTTTTAAGAGAAAATTAAGATAAAATTAAAAGCCAGACAGACATTTACAAATGACTCTGCCCCAATATCTGTTTCCCTGGGTGGTACGCTGACAGCTGTCATCACAGTGAATAAACCCCAGAAGGTAAAGAATCCACCTGCCAATGCAGGAGCCGCAGGCTCGATCCCTGGGTCGGGAAGATCCCCTGGAGAGGGGAATGGCAACCCACTCCACTATTCTTGCCTGGAGAATCCCATGGACAGAGGAGCCTGCTGGGCTATAGTCCATGGGGTCGCAAGAGTCGGACACGACTGAGCACGGCACAGGGCACGGTCTTTGTATCATTTCAATCATTTCCCTGTTGTCAGATGTCAGATCCACTGTATGTATGTATTCCAATAACATACACAAGCCTCAAGGGGACAGAATTGCAGAGGCAGAGGTTAGAAAACGCTTTTTGGTTTCAGATCTGCATCAATAAGCTGCTTTTCCAAATAAATGTACCGATGAGAACAACACTGTAGGAAAACAGGAGTAAGGAGGACAGATAACGCTGGGAGGGGACAGAATAGAATGACAGCTAGCCGCAGTTGCAAGGGATTGCAGGTATTTCCCGTCATTTTTCTGTTTCCCAAATTCCCTGTGATGGTCATATGACCTTTATAGTTAAAAAAAAAAAGAGAAAAGGTTAATATTAGGAGGAAGCTGGGTGCAGGGTCTACACGATCTTATTATTTTTGCTGGAGTTGTGTGGTTTATGGGATCCTAGTTCCACGACCAAGGATTGAATCCAAGAACTGGTGGTGAAAGTGCTGAGTCCCAACTACTGCACCGCCAGGGAATTTCTACATGATCTTTTTTTTTTTTAGATTTTCTTCAAAAATCTAAAATTATTTCAAACGATTTAGTATTTGGATGGCTGGAGGCTTCTTTAAATTTCTGATTAAAAGGAAATTAGAGAGGAGAGTCTCTACCATAGGTTTGGTTTCAAGCAGGAAACCTGACAAATTTCCATTAATGGAAAGGCTATTAGATCTATACCAAATGGCAGGCAAATAAAAGTGCTTTTATCTACTTTAAATATTGAAGGTCTATGACTTTTAAAAAGAAGAGCTGGGGGCTTCCCTGGTGGACCAGTGGTTAAGACTCCACGCTTCCACTGCAGGGGGCTCGGGGTTTGAAGAAGAGAAACAAGAAAAAACAAAGTGGGCATCGGGGGAAGGAGGGATACTGTCATGGGCCTTTAGAGGCCCCTCGGGTTTATTCTTTATCCTTGAAACTGAAGCTACAGAAAAGTTTATGCGTGAGGGTCTTAGATCAGATTTGCCTCTTGAAGCGGCTGATGCAACCAGGGAGCAGTAATGGAAGGAGCCAAGGGTGGAGAGTGCCAGGACTGCTGACACGGGGAATGGGCAGGGGCAGATTCAGGGCAGGGAGAGGGGAGAGGTGGTGACTTTGACCTTGGATGGGACTTGCCCAAGCTGCTTGGGAGGTCTCATGTGACAGCCAGATCCAGGAGTGGGGGCCTCAAGAGACAATCCAGAAGAGGGAGGGAGACTTGGGCAGAGAACAGTACCTGAAGCCAAGGAGTGGACGAGACTCCAGGGCTGGAGAGATTGCTTTGCAGAGCTGCCTGGGGACTGGATGGGACAAGACATGGCAACGAAGGCCCTTAGGGTCCCTGGTTTGCTGCATGTGGTGCAGAACAGGGGGCAGAGGGGGTTCATCTCAGAAGCACTGCTTCATCAGTTGAAATCTGTAGGCGGTTTTCTCACAGGCTGTCATTCAGTCCTCTTTCTCCATCCTGTATTTCCCTAGTTGCTAATTTAGACCAATGGTTCTCACCCTGGCGTAATTTTGGCATTTGGGGGACATTTGGCAGCATCTGAAAACAGTTGAGATCACCATCGGGGGGCCGGGGGTGCTCCTGACACCCAGTTGGTCACCACTAAAGATACCCCAACCACAGAGAACCCTGGCCCCAAATGTCCACAGAGCCCAGGGTGGGAAAGGTCAAGTGAGAGCCAGACATGGAAACTGAAACATTCTTTGCCCTGAAGCCCACCTTGCTGGCTTCAGTCACTGAGACTTGGGGGCTCTGATGACACAGAGATGCGGGCCACCCTACAGCTTTGATAAGCAAACTTTCCACATCTTGGCTTTCTAAATTACATGGTGAATGATTGCTCAGGACAGAGCAGAGGACGGAGCCCAGGAGCAGCCTCCCTCTAACTCACTGTAAGTGAGCACATGCGCCCTGTCACTCGGTTGCGTCCGACTCTGCCCCCACGGACTATAGCCACCAGGCTCCTCTGTGCATGGGATTCTCCAGACAAGAATAATGCCATGGGTTGCCATTTCCCTCTCCAGGGGAATTAACTTGCTAATTAATGCCCTTTGGGAACTTTCACCCAACTTATTATAAGCCTGGCTAAAGGGTAATTAGCTCAGAATCATCTTAACGTCTCCGTGTACTTCTCACTTCTGCCCCAAGAATGTTGTCTAGGACCAGATCTGACCTTCCCATCTCCCGGTGTTCCACCCCACTTTCCTCGTCGACTGACCAGACCGTCACCTGCCAGAGGAGGAAATAATGCTGCTGTGACACCATTTCTTCCCAGGGATGCATGCTGGCTTTAGGGCTCATACCGCAGCTTTGATGACCCACTCTTCCGGGTGACGGGGGCATGATGGCAGGTCGGTGGGTCTCTAGTTGGGGGATGGCCCTGGCCAATCCTTCTGCTTCCTCCCCAGGCCTGAGACCACACTTGCCAGATGCCAGATGCTTCTGCTCGGATGCCCAGAGATGTCAGAGGTCATGGGTATCTGAGACTTGCTTTTAAGTTCTTAGAACTTTCTGGTGTCAGGCACAACTAGCATAGAGAAGCCTTATGATCCAACGATGAAAAACCAAGTGACTGATTCAGAAATGGGCAAAGGGTGTGAATACATATTGCTCCAAAGAACATACAGAAATGGTGCAACTAAAAGACTCCGCATGCTATGACTAAAATCCTGCATGCCACAGGTAAAAGAGCCTGCATGCTGCAACCAAGACCCAGCGCTGCCAAATAAATACATACTTTTAAAAAAAAGATAGTGAGAAGTAGCCAATAAGCACGTGAAAAGCAGTTCAACATCCCTATTGTTAGGAAAATGCAAATCAAAGCCACGATGAAATGCCATTTCACACCCACTAGCACGGGATGATGTAAAATGACAAGGGTAGGGGAGGATGCAGAGAAACTGGAATCCTCCTACGTTGCTGGTGGAAGTGTAAAACGGTGCAGCTGCTTTGGGAAAGTTTGGCAGGTCCTCAAAAAGTCAAACGAATTACCATGCGGCCCAACAATTCCACTTCTGGGTATGAACCCAACAGAACTGAGGGCAGGGACTCAAACAGGTATCTCCACACCCGTGTGCATAGCATCGTGATTCACAACAGCCAAGAGGTGGAAGCAACCCAAGGGTCCGTGAACAGATAAACAAAATGCGATATATCCATAAGATGGAATAGTATCCAGCCTTTAAAAGGAAGGAAATTCTCCCCGAGGACATCATGCTCTGTGAAACAAGCCAGTCACAAAAGGACAAATACTGCACGATTTTACATGTATGAGGGACTGAGTGTAGTCAGATTCTCAGAGACAGAAAGTAGAATGGTGGGTAACACAGGCTGGGGAGCCAGTGTTTCATGGAGACAGGGTCTGGGAAGATGAGAAAGTCCAGGAGATGGATGGTGGGGATGGTGGTGTAGCAATGTGAATCTACACTTAAAACCAGCTAGAATGTTTCCTAAAAAAAAAAAAAAAAAAGGCACGACTAGTGCTAGAGGGACTTTGCCCTTCAGAGTGCGGCTGCAGCTCAGCCATCGTGGACTTCAGCTTCCTCCCACAAACCTGACACCCTGGGCGTCTTTCCTCTCTACTGACAGCTATCTCGCATGCTGGGCAGGGCCCTGAGAGCTTCCTCAAGAAACGGGTTCCAACACCCAGGGAATTGCTCAGGGCTCTAAAAGTGGCCCGGAAGGTCCTTGCTGCCCACTTATAATGGTCGCTCTTCAGAGCTCCCTTAGCGTTTGACAAGGGTGGTTCAGGGAAACAAGGAAACAAAACTGCTATGTTTAGTGTTTTTTGAGTCATTCTGATGAACAAGTTTAACCACTGAATGGAGGGGAAGGGGAGGCAGTGGGTAGGGAGCGGGAGGGAGGGTGTCTCTGGAACTTTTTACCAAGAGTAAACTAGTAACTACCCTGTGATCCAGCAATCCCACTCCTGGGCGTGTATCCGGAGAAAAGTTTAATCTGAAAAGGTACAGTGCAGCCTCATGTTCACAGCAGCACTGCTTATAATAGCCAGGACATGGAAGCAACCCAAGTGCCCATCAACAGATGACTGGCTGGAGAAGATGCACACATCCACCCACCCACACAATGAAATATTACTCAGCTATAAAAAAGAACGAAATAATGCCACGTGGAGCAGCACGGACGGCCCCAGAGATGATCATACTAAGCGAAGTCAGTCAGACAGCGAGAAACAAACATCATGGGACATCGCTCATGTCTGGAATCTTAAAAAACGACGCAAATGACCTTATTCACAAAACAGAAACAGACTCACAGACACAGAAAACAAACTCATGGTAACCGAAAGGGAGAGTGCCAGGTGGGAGAGATGAATTAGGAGTTCGGGACTGACATAAACACACTACTATGTATGAACCAGGTAAACAGTAAGGATCCACTATATAGCACAGGGAACTATACTCAGTATCTTGTAATAACTCATAATGGAAAAGAACCTGAAAAACCACACACACACACACACACACACACACACACACACACAACTGAATCACTTTGCTCTAAACTAACATGGTACTGTGAATGAACTATTGAAAATGAACACTTCAACTAAAATATATTCTATAGCGCTAAAAAAAAAAAAAAGTAAACTAGTAATTACTCCTAAAGGATAACACCAACCACCAGGGAAAACGGCCTTCCGACATGAGGATGAAAAGGGCCAATCGGGTCGGGAGGACAAAGGTGTGATCGCGATGCTTAGATGTGAACACAGCTGGGAAAGACGTGAGGAGGACGCCCCTGCACAGCCCAGGCTGGTCCCAGAGCTTATCTGCTTCCCTTCGCTCCATTTCCCACCACTTTCTGGTATCAGGCAAAGAGGCACCTTCAGCCTCATTCACAAGGAATTCAGACCCTAAAAAAAGCATGCGCTTTGTGGATAAGTTATTTCATCCCTCTGAGGGCAAGGCCAGAGGCTGTACTGTAGGGGCCCCAGCAAAACCATTCCACCCGCTGAGGCCCTGCTAGCAAGTCAGCAGGCTTTCCTCATTGGCATGTTTTAAACAATTACGCTAATTCAACTGACTGCCCAGAAATCAAAATGACGTGATAAAAACATTTTAATGAAAACAAAGTGATTTTGAAAAGATTAATTCAGGTGTAGCTACGTCGCATCTGAAATCTTGCAGAAAACCCCAACTGGCCTGATTATATAATAGTATTATTTTTAAAACATTTAATGCAGGAAACAAAGAGCAAATGTCAGCAGAGGTGGCTGTGAGGAGAGCAGGGGAAATCAAACACTTGACGCAGGTCAGTGGGTTTCTCTTTCAGTAGATAAAAACCATTCTGTTCAAGGAGGAAGGCAGGAAAGAAAAACACAGACCTACAACGCTAAAAGGAAAAACAAAACTGAGCCTTACTTGCAATGGCCTGGGAAATATTCAAGGGCACTGCATGTCTGTGAAGACAACTGAAATGGTGTGAGAGGTTGGGGAGGCTTAGCAAGAAGACCTTTCATGGAGTTCCCAGTGCACACTTACACCCGCCAGGAACTCCTGTCCCCTCACCATATTTACTGGATCAGAATCATGGGCCTAGAAAGAGAACAGGAAAAATCAGGAGTCTGTTGTAAAATCAGGTGGTGGCAGACTCTGGCCCTTGGGCCAGCGACTGGTTTTAGTCAATAAAGTTTTATCGGTACCCAGGCCACGCCCACTTGTTGTCTGGGGCTGCTTTAGCAGGTAGGGCAGCTGTGAAGCAGGCTCTGTGGCCTGCAGAGGCTGTATTTACTCCCGGGCTTTTTATAGAAAAAAAGCTGAGCCCTGGTCTATTGTATCTAATTGGTTTGTTTTGGAAAGGAAGGCCTATTCCCTGCAATCAACATGCACCCAGGAGGGCTCATGTGATGCTCCCCTTTCTAATTCCTGACACACACAGGGAATGGAATAAAGGAAGCAGGGAAGTGGTTTAGCTGTGTGGAGTCATTACTGAATTCCAGAGCCCTGAAACGACTCATGTTGGTAGCAATCAGGTATGAGGGGTGGGTTTCTGACCGTCTCAAGATCCCCACTGTCCTGAGAATGCTGGTTCTAACTGGCTCCTACATTTGGAAAATTCCAGAACCTTGCAAAACCTTCATTAGTATTCCTTTTAGTACTGCAACGCTGTGAGCTTGAATACATTTTAATATATCTCATGTCTCAAGGTCAGGAAGAAAACACTTTTCATGTGCTTATGTAAGCTAGGTGGAGGGCTAGGCAGACAGAACTTTTTTTCCCTCTCTAAGGCAACAAGACTTTTGTATTTAAGAGGGTGGTATCTGAACACATGGAGAAGAAGCAGATTATATAGAGGACAGGCAAATAGCCAAACATTTTGACCCACTGTAATGCATTAGGCACCAATTTACACTTTACAGCAAATTATACCCAGAGAGGATTCAGATTTAGACACTTCCCAACCGAGGAATTAGTTCTCCTTGAATCCAACCCTGAATTCTAAAATACCCGAAAGTTACGATGTGTTCTAAAGAATGTACGGATTAAGCACTAACAACTCCTGAAAGCCTGTTCTCATTCACAAGTCACTGGAAATAGAGAGCTCCTGCGGTGGGTGGCATAAAATCCCCTCCAGTTTCATGTCCACCCGGAACCCCAGAAGGTGGCCTTATTTGGACATGGGGTCTCTGCAGATGTATTCAAGTCAAGGATCTCAAGATGAGATCATCCTGGATTTAGGGTGGGCCTGAGATCCAAATGATGGTGTCTTTATAAGGGAAAGAAGAGGGAGATTTGGACGCGGAGAGACACACAGATATGGAGACAGGCACAGAGGAGGAGGCCATGTGAAGATGGAGGCAGAAGAAAGGATTAACAAGGCCCTATTGCACAGCACAGGGAACTACATTCAATAGCTGGGGACAAACCACCAGGGAAAAGAAAGTGGAAAAGAATATATAGGGACTTCCCTGGTGGTCCAGTGGCTCAGACTCCACACTCCCAATGCAGGCGGCCTGGGTTTGATCCCTGGTTGGGGAACTAGATCCTGCATGCTGCCACAGTTCGCATGCCTCAACTAAGACCCAGTGCGGCCAAAATAAATAAATATTTAAAACAAAGCAAATCACAGCTAGATCCAGGTGACAACGTGGATGAAGCCTGAAAACGTTACGTTAAGTAAAAGAAATGAGAAGCAAAGGCTGCCTGTTGTGATTTCATTGATAGGAAATGTCCAGAATAGGTAAATACATAAAGATGGGAAGTAGATTTGTGCCTGGGGATGGGGAAAAGGGGAGTGACGGCTAATGAGTACGAGATTTCCTTTGCGGATGATGAGAATGTTCTGGAATTGAGACAGTGGGGATGACTGCACAACACTGTGACTATATTACAAACCACTGACTCATACGTTTTAAAAGGGTGAATATTATGGTATATGAATTTTCCAGGCAAGAATACTGGAGGAGGTAGCCATTCCCTTCTCCAGGGGATCTTCCCAACCCAGGGATCGAACCTAGGTCTCCCTCATGGCAGGTAGATTCTTTACCATCTGAGCCACTAGGGAAGCCCCATGAATTATAATATCCCAATTAAAAAAGGCAGCAGCAGAATGGTTGAGCCTGTGGATAGCAGAGCTCACCCCAGCAGGTGGGGAAGCTGAGGGCTTTCCCCTTTGACTGAAGCTCTGGGAACATTCTAGAAGGAAAAACACCACAAGGAAAGTTTTAGCTTCCTGATCATCAGCGGGGGTAGGGTAGGAGGGAGAACCTGGTGACAGATTTGGAAGCACTGATTTACCAGGTGGGACTTACAATAACTGTTCCTTGGATTTCTAGAGGAGACCACTGTGGTTGCACTTCATTTAAGGAAAAAACTATCCATTTATTTATTCATTTTGAAAGAAGTGATTCTTTAAAGTTAAAAACAAAAAGAGCAAAGTTGTATTCACCGCTGCAATTCTAGGACCTGGTTCACAGCAGGTACCGGGTAATAAATAATCTGTTGAATGAATGAATGACGGAGTGAGCGAATGAACGAACACACCCAGACGCTGTGGGAGTGCTCCCCCAGCAATAACAGCCCTAGGAAACAAGGAGCGGTATGTTTGTAATTCGATGGACAGGAAACCAAGGATTAGAGAGTTTAGCTAGCATCTCCAGCAGGACAGAGGCAGACCGGAGTGCCCTGCTGTCATCTTTGTGTTCAGGCGCTCATGGTCCTGTATTCAGAGAAGCGGCCTTGGGCAGGTCAGCGAAGGAGGAGTGACAGCAGCCTCCTGACAAAGGCCTGGAGTGAGAAGGGAAAGTGAGGGAGGGCAGGGCTGTGAGCCGGGGGCTCCCAAGTCAAACGAGAAGGAAAACCAGGTGTATCATGCGCACAGTCACTTTAGTTTTGTCTGACTCTTTGCGACCCCATGGACTGTGGCCCGCTAGGCTCCTCTGTCCATGGGATTCCCCAGGCAACAATACTGGAGTGGGTTGCCCTGTCCTCCAAGGGACCTTCCTGACTCAGGGATCAAACCCACGTCTCCTGCTTTGGCAGGTGGATTCTTTATTGCTGAGCCGCACGGGAAACCAGGTGTGCGATTTTCCTATTTTGTCTGTGTCGACCTACCACAAACACTGGCTGAGAACAACACAGATGTATTCTCTTTTGGTTCTGGAGGTCTGAAGTCTAAAACAACAGGGTTGCAATCGTTCCAGAGGCTCCAGGGTAGACTGTTTCCTGACCTCTTTCAGCTTCTAGAGGCTGCCTGCTTCCCGTGGTCCGTGGTCCCTTCCTCCATCTTCAAAGCCAGCGTCTTCTTTTGAAAGTTTTTTTATACACGTTTATTTTTTTATTTTTGGCTGCACGGGTGTTCACTGCTGTGCACAGGCTTTCTCCAGTTGCAGTGAGTTGTGGCTACTTTCCAGTTGGGGTGTGCAGGCTTCTCACTGTGGTGGTTCCTTTTGTTGCAGAGCATAGGCTCTAGGGCTCTCAGGCTTAGTTGCACTGAAGCATGTGGAATCTTCCTGGACCAGGGATTGAACCCATGATCCTTGAATCAGTAGGCAGATTCTTAACTACTGGACCACAGAGAAGTCCTAAAGCTAGCATCTTCTAACCTGTCTCTGACCTCTGCTTTGGTCATAGCATCACGTTCTCTGACCCGGACCCTCCTGCCTCCCTTGCATAAGGACCCTAGTGTCGACACTGAAGCCAGGCAGATAACCAAAGATTATCTCCACACCTCCAGATCCTTAACTAACTCACACCTGCAAAATTCCTTTTGGCCACTGTAGGTCAAAGTTCTTGGGGGTTAGGACATGGGCTTCTTTGGGCCATATTTCCACAGGATCAATGGGGTAGGAGGGGCCCGCTATAGTTCCAGAACAGAGAAGAGAAGTAGATGTCTCCTTGATCTCCAGAACCACAACTCTCCACGAATAACACCTTGGTGTGTGTGTGTGTTAGCTGATGCCTGCTGGGAATGGCCAGAAAAGCAAGGATGGGAAACCACCTGGCTGATGGGCATGAGGCTCCTGAAGCTGGTTACACAAGCACATGAGTCAGGTTGCTGTTCTGCTGTCCGATTTCATTTCTGAAGGTTTTCATATCACTTTGCTGCTGGATTCTCCACCTCTCCCCTCCCTCCCTCTCCCCCCAACCCCCAATAGGCAGCACCTGCTTTCTAAATAGACACCATGGGACTTTCCTGAGGGTCCAGCGGGCTAAGACTCCTTGCTCCCCACGCAGGGGGCGGGGTTCCATCCCTGGTTGGGGAACCTGATTCCACATGCCCCAAATAAAGATTGCGAGTGCCATGAGTTACCCTTCTGCCCCGCTCCCCTTCCATCCCAAAGAGTTACAACTTCAGGGTCCCTGGTGGTCTACAGATGTTCTACGATGTTCTTGAACTCTGAAAGACACTGGGATGGGGTGGAGGTAGGGAGGCGAGAAGAGACCCTTGATCTCAGGGGAGGGCACAGTCTTCCCCAATCTCCAAAGCAAGACAAACTTGGAGAGAGCTCCAACTGGCCAGACCAGTGAGGGTTGGCTCCTGGGAGCTGCAGGCTGCGTAGGGAAGCATTCTCCTAGCTGATGACCTTGGGGCCCAGCACCCATCTGGTCACCTCCGTCACCTCTCTTCCACACCACCACCGACAAAGCCTCCACTCATCTACCTGTGAAGCGACCTGAACTCTGTCCTCTTTCTACAGTCCTTGTTTGTTTGGGTTCAACTGATCATCACCGCTCAGGCCACCCTGTCTCCAGCTNTGACTAGACGGACCTTTATTGGCAAAGTAATGTCTCTGCTTTTCAATATGCTATCTAGGTTGGTCATAACTTTTCTTCCAAGGAGTAAGCGTCTTTTAATTTCATGGCTGCAGTCACCATCTGTAGTGATTTTGGAGCCCCCCAAAATAAAGTCTGACACTGTTTCCATATATAAAAGATAGGAGATATTTGAAAAAGAGCATCTTTGTTTTCTAATAATAGATTTTACAAGGGCAGTATTTTAAGCTATACTGCACCCTACAAATACAAAGAAGCTTTCTGGAAAGTACACTTTATTTTTATGTTAGCATGTCATGAAAAACAAACCCTTCAATATACCACTGATTACTTTAATGCTACTAAGTCATACATTTATATGAATAGAGTAGCTACATTCTGAGATGATTTTCTTCATAGAACACCAAATACTTAACATTTGATATCTGAAAATATTCCAATCTGACAAATTCATGCAACTTCAGATCCTTTGTTATTTGGGGCATTTACATCTATTGTAGATCGGTAACATGAGAGTTAGAAAGTTGAAGCATGGGAAATGTTATCAGTAATGTTGGGAATAAAAAACAAAAGTATACATGTTAGCTACCAAAATATCTAATATATTTTCTCAACATCTTTTTCTGGGAGTATTTTTAGAATTTTTATTTTGAAATTTAAGTAATACATGCCATGAATATGGAAACTTACTTTCAAAACTAAGTACACTAAAATTTTACATATAGCATTTTGAACACTTAATTATGCTATTAGTACTGGAAAGTATATTCATGCTTGCAGATTAGATTGCTTCCACCCTCACACACTATTTATTTGATATCAAAACATAAATGACAGATATTTTATATGCAGTGTCTCAAGAATCAAGGCAAAGCTTCAAAGAAGAACAACTTCAATTCAAATACATTTTTAAAAAAAATAGAATTCTGAAAAAAATACTTGAAATTTTTCACAATATAAATGAGTTTCTATGGAGCATGCTCACAAAATGGAAGTCATTTTCTTAACATATTATATACATGACATAAAGTGAAGGAAACACGTATACAGTGAATGCTAGTACTCCTCATTATTTCTATAAGAAATGCCAACATGGCATTAGGTTAGTGAGCTACAAAGAGACTTGCACAGACATCCTTCCAATCCAGCCTTCTCATGACAAATAATTAGACAAACAACAAAAACACATTCAGCAAGAATATATAATAAAACAAATAAAATACTGACTATATACACAAAAATTGTATTTTATTTACCATAAGAAAATTTGGGACTAGGATGGAATTTTTATATCATGGCTTAATTCTTAAAATACCAAACTTGCCCGTCGTACATAACTTCACTTGGGAGAGTCAATGTCATTGGGGAAAATCTTTCCTAAGGAAGAGAGGGAGAAAACTAGGAAGTCTCCCCATTATTTAGCAAGAGTTGAGTGACTGCCTGGGTGAAAGGAATTTAAAAGAAACCAGGTGTCAGGGAGAAAATGAAGAGTTCTGCACTAGCTATAATAAGTGTGAGTTCTCTTTGGATAAGCAGAGAAAATAACTGAAAAAGTAATACAGCAACATCTTTTTTTCTCTAATGCTGCTTACAGACAAGTTACATGATTAAATGAGGAAGGTAGAGAGAGCAAGCCATTTATAATACAACAGACAAATGACAATGCATTGCTAGTTAGACAACATAATAAGTACCATCTAATTTTCTCTTTAAAATCCATTTATTCTTCAGAACCCTAGATCATCATCAAGGGACTACATTTTCCAATTGAGGGATTACAGAGGAGGAAAATTACGTTTTATTAAATATTCTAATTTTTGTGAGCAAAATCTTTGCAAATTGCTCTTGAAATAGATATAATAAAAAAGTTAAGGTCAACACTTGTATCTTTACAAGATCATGTGAAATATTTTCACTACTTTTGTACCTCAGAGTCTTTCATTGATATCCTTAAAGTCAGTTGCTGCGCAGATTATCAAGTTATCACTTTTTAGTCATCTGAAATTTTGGTTGTTAATATGTTAACATGCTAACAGGTGTAAAATTTTCCCTAGTAGTTTACAATCTTATCATAACCACCTAAAAAGTAACTCACAAATGAATCCAGAGTTAATGATGCAAATATCAATCTGGCACTTTTAAAGTAGAATTCACAAACTGTAGCCTTCTCAAAAGAAGTCTGGGAGTATGGTTTCCAGCATCTTGTTAGGACAAATATGAATGTTTAAATAACTCCATGAAGAATGCTTTTAGGAGAAACTATATTGCATTTAGGTATAATTTGGAAAATATGCAGTTAAATATGTTAAGAGAAATTAAATCCCCAACAATAATTTTCACAATGGAGCGATTTCTTCAAATGAATTCTCAAGCAGGAAATCTGGTCTGTGAAATCCACAAGTAGAGTTCCATGCACTCCTTGGCACACATTACATAAGTGATATGTAGTGATAAGGAAACACACAATTAAGAGAAGTATTTGACTTCTTTATTTTTGTGGTATGTGTGGCCATTGGTTCCTTTCGCCATTTTATAAGACTTAAAGACATTTTTTAAGCACAAATTTGGAAATTTAAAAATTTTTTCAAAATATTATTTATAGTGATATAAAGTCAATTCAAAGATAAAAAATATAAAATGTTATCTGTAAGTTTAAAATCATCTTGATGGAAGCTTTCACATACTTGTCTTAGTGTAACACAAGTTAGATGTTTGATATACTTAAACTTCAATATTTAATTCATATAATATTAAAACATGTAGTATAGGAAATGAATTTAAATGAATAAAAAACAAATTAATCTTTTAATTATCTAGGACTCAGTCAATTTATTAATGTTAGTTTACTATTACTTTCTTCTCTTGGGATTCCCTGGTAGCTCAGCTGGTAAAGAATCCACCCACAATGCAGAATATCCCGGCTTGATTCCTGGGTTGGGAAGATCCCCTGGAGAAGGAAACAGCTATCCACTCCAGTATTCTGGCCAGGAGAATTCCATGGACTGTATAGAGTCAGACACAACTGAAGCAACTTTCACTTTCTTTTCTTAACTAATCTTAATTGGAGTACAGTTGCTTTACAATGTTGTGTTAGTTTCTACTGTACAGCAAAGTGAATCAGCTATACATATATCCCCTCTTTTTTGGACTTCCTTCCCATTTCAGTCAGCACAGAAAACTGAATAGAGTTCCCTGAGCATTGATACTATCCCTGAGGTGTTGGATAGCATCTTACCCACAGTAGCACTTCTTTCAAAATTGGAGATAATCCCTTCAAACTCTGCTACTTGCTTTATCAGCTAAGTGGATGTCACATTCTACATCCTTAGTCTTTTCAATAATTCTACATACCACCTTCATCAGGAGTAGTTTTCATCTCAAGAAACCACTTTCTTTACTCAGCCCTTAGAGGAAATTCCTTATTCATTCAAGTTTTGTCAAGAGATGGCAGCAATTTAGTCTTCAGGCTCCACTTCTAAGGCTAGTTCTCTTGCTACCTGAGGTGACTTTCTACACTGAAGTCTTGATACCTCAAAGATATCCACAAGAGCTGGAATCAGTTTTTGCCAAACTCTTGTTAATGTTGATATTTAAACTTCTTCCCATGAGTCACAAATGTTCTTAATGGCTCCTAGAATAGTGAATCCTTTCCAGAATGTTTTCAATTGACATTGCACAGATCCATCAGAGGAATCACTATCTATGGCAGTGATAGCCATACAAAATGTATTTCCTAAATAATAAAACTTGAAAGTCAAAATTACTCAGTTCATGGGCTGCAGGCCCATGTTGTTAGCAGGCATGAAAATGATATTAATCTCATTGTATATTTCTGTCAGATCTTTTATATGACCAGGTACATTGTCAGTGAGCAATACTGNCCATCAGAGGAATCACTATCTATGGCAGTGATAGCCATACAAAATGTATTTCCTAAATAATAAAACTTGAAAGTCAAAATTACTCAGTTCATGGGCTGCAGGCCCATGTTGTTAGCAGGCATGAAAATGATATTAATCTCATTGTATATTTCTGTCAGATCTTTTATATGACCAGGTACATTGTCAGTGAGCAATACTGTTAACATTTATTTCTCATCATCCCATGGAATACAATCACAACATGGAAACTTCTTGGGGGCTCCTCTGTGCTGACCATGTCATATTTCGGCCAAGAAAGGTCCAAGTAGTTTGGTTCTGTTGCTGCTGCTGCTGCTAAGTCGCTTCAGTCATGTCTGATTCTGTGCGACCCCATAGACGGCAGCCCACCAGGCCCCTGATCCCCCTGTATAACCACCCTCAACTCGCCACTGCCAATTAAACCCCTTCCAACTACTACAAAACAATAAGACTTTTTTCAAAATAAAACCACTACTGATTTTCAAAGAAAAAATTCCACCATTAGATATGAAAAGAACATTACCATGATTTGATTTTCTTTCTCGATGGATAAATTTATGGTCATATGAGGTAGGAAAAACTACTTTTAATGAATCCTCTGGTTATTAGAGTTTGGGTGACATACAAAGTGATGAGTAAAGTGTGTCTCTACATTTCAGTGAGCCACAATATTTTGAAAGGAATTTTTTTTCTAAGCAGTAGGCCTCAAGAGTGGGCTTAAACTACTCAGTAAACCATGCTGTAAACAGATGTGCTGTCAACCAGGCTTTGCTGTTCCACCTACAGAGGACAGGCCGAGCTGACTTAGCATAACTCTTAATGGTCCTAGGATTTTCAGACTGATGAATGAACACTGGCTTCAACTCTGTCACCGACTGTATTAGCACCTAACAAGAGAGTCTACCTGACCTTTGAAACTCAGAAACAGGCAGTGACTTCTCCGCTCAAGCTATGAAAGTCTCTGGTGGCATTTTCTTTCAGTCTGTCTTATTTACACTGAAATTTTGTTGCTTAGTGTAGCCATCCTTATTATTTTAGAGAGATCTTCTTGACAACTTGCTGCAGCTTCTGTTAATACATTAGCACTTGGCGGCTTCACCTTGCACTTTTATGTTATGGATATGGCTTCTTTCTTTAGACTTCATGAACCAGTCTCTGCTACCTACAAACTTTTCTTCTGCAGCTTTCTCACCTCTCTCAGCCTTCACAGAACCGAAGAGAGTTAGGTGATTGCTCTGAATTAGGCTTTGGCTTAGGGGAATGTTGTGGCAGTTTGATCCTCTATCCAGATTAGTAAAACATTCTCCATATAGGCCATAAGGCTGTTTCTATATGAACTAGAGAAGCACTTTTAATTTCTTTCCAGAACTTTTCCTCTGCATTCACAACTTGGCTAACTGGTTCACAAGGCCTAGGTTTCAGCCTATCTTGGCTTTAGACATGCTTTCCTCATTAAGCTTAACCCTTTCTTGCTTTTGATTTAAAGTGAGAAATGTATGATTCTTCCTTTAGCACGTTTAGAGACCATTGTAAGGTTATTAATTGACTTGATTTCAATATTTTTGTGTCTCAAGGAATAGGGATGCCAGAGGACAGGGAGAGAAACAGGGGAATGACCAGTCAGTGGAGCAGTCAGAACACACACAACATTTATCAATTAAGTTCATTGTCTTACATTAGCATGGTTTCTGGTGCCCCAAAACAATAAAATAGTCACAACAAAAATCATTCATCATAGAATAACCATAAATATATAGTAATAATGAAGTTTGAAATATGGTGATATTTACCAAAATGTGGCACAGATACATGAAGTGAGCAAATGCTTCTGGAAAAATGGAGCTGATAAAAACTTGTTCAATGAAGGGTTGCCACAAGCCTTCAATTTGTTTTTTTTTTTAAATGCAACATCCAAGAAGTGTGATGTGGCAAAGTACAATAAAATTAGCTACGCCTATAGCTTACTATAATGTCAATATGTGAAAATAGGGCTAATAATGGTTAAATTTTAAATGATACAGAGAGTGTTAGAGATTTAGAAGATCATTATAACATAAGTGGTCAAAATACATTAATGAAATAGAAAATTTAAAAGATCATAAGTACAGTAACAGCTAAATGTACAGTATTTACTTTGTTGGGTATTTTTCTATATAATTAATATGAGCTCCTAATTCAGTCATCATAACATAACATCATAACACAACAGTTATCCATAACAGTTTAAGGAAGGTAAAATAGTTCCTCTTTCCAAAGATGAGAAAACTCAGATACAGGGAATTTAAATAAACTGCTCAAAATCAGGCACATAAGCAGTCATTTGAAACTAGAAAATCTGACACCAGAATAATTTGATGGAGCTGGTGTCTTCATTAGAAGAGGGAGGGGCACCAACCACAACACTCTCGCTCCCTGGATGCACACCCAAGATGTCGTGAGGACACCACGGGAGAAGAGCCAACAAGCGAGGCCTCACCAGAAACCAACCCTGGGAGCACTTTGATCTTGGACTTTTGGCCCCCTGGATTGTGAAAAAACAAATACAACCCACCAGGTCTGTGGTATTTTGTTATGGCAACCTAAGCGGACTAACATAGTAACAAAAGTACATATGAAAAAAAAAAGTACATATGAAGAACACAAAAGACTGTATGATAAGAGTGTGTTAGAAAATGAACAGAAAAAAAAGAGCTTTTCACAATCACAATAAAAGTTTCTTAGGAATAAGTCTAATAATAAACATGTAGAATCCACGTGAGAAAACAACTTCTATTGAGATATGTGTGCTCTTGGATAAGAAAGTTCAACTTCATTAAAATCAAGGAAATGCTAACTAAAACATAACATCACGTCTATCCAATTGGCAAAAAATTTTAAGGTTGACAATAATAAATAATGGAAGGACTACTGTAGTATCACTGTTGTAAGCTAAATCTGAACAGTTCTTTATAAAATATAATCTTATGGAACAAATTTGAAAATGTATTCAATATATATCCTATAATCAGTAATACATTTCTCTCACGTGAACCAGGAGATTTATAAAGGAATCAACATAATAGTCACATCAAAATAGTTGATTAGAGCAGCTGCAAATAATGCATATTTTTCTCCAATAAAATGGATAAATTGTGGCAACTCATGTGTAGAATACTTTACAACAGTGGAAAAAAATTAAATGCAAGTAAAGGGCTTCCCCTGTGGCTCAGTTGGTAAAGAATCCTTCACAAGGCGGGAGACGTGGGTTTGATCCATGGGTTGGGAAAATGTCCTGGAGAAGGGAAAGGCTACTCACTCTAGTATTCTGGCCTGAAGAATTCCATGGTCTGTATAGTCCATGAGGTTTCAAAGAGTCGGACACAACTGAGCAACTTTCACTTTCACTATACATGGTAAGAGGGCTTACCAGGTGGTGCTAGTGGTAAAGAACCCGCCTGCCAATGCAGGGGACATAAGACATGGGTTCACACCCTGGGTGGAGAAGATTCCAGCATGGCCACCCACTCCAGTATTCTTGCTTGGAGAATCCAAGGGACAGCGAAGCCGTCTACAGTCCATAGGATCACAAAGCATCAGACATGACTGAAGCAACTTAGCAAGCATGTATGCAAACACAGTACGTCTGTGGTATAGAAAGCTGTTTGAAAAACACACATGATTTGATTTACACATTTATACAAATACATTTATATAAAATGCCTAAGATATGCAAAACTAGCTATTGCTCAGGAATACAAATATGTAATAAAAGCATAAAAGCAAAGGAAGTATTTAAAATTCAGGATAGCAGATCTCTCTCACTGGAAACAGAAAAGATGGAACCATTGAGAGTACCACACAAGACTTCTAAATAACAGGAATGTCTTCTCTCTAAGCCAGGTAAAGATTTCATTAATTTATTATTTTATAAATAATATTCTGGTATTCTGTATCATCTTGACACATAATAAAGATATTTTTTAACGTACAAACTATTATGTATAAAATCAGCTATAAAGTTATACTGCACAACAGAGGAAAAATAGCCAATAACTATAAATAGCTATACATAGAGCACAACCTTTAAAAATTGTCACTATGCTGTACACTTGTAACTTATATAATACTGTACATCAACTACAACTTTTAAAAAAAGCCTTAAAAGCCAAAAAAAAAAATTCAACAGAATAAAACATATATATAATATACAAAAGTTTGGTGCATTAAAGGACAGAGTTAATATAAAATAATAAAGATTCTGCAAAAGTTTCACAGCAAATTAAAAGTGAACTAAATGAAGTACATAATAATAGAACCAATCCCCTTTAAAATAATTCCACAGAATTAACCATTTGTTATTATATCTAGCAAAAATATTTCCAATATTTGAGATAAAGTATCAGTACTTTCAGAAAACTGGAGGTGTCAAGAAACCTATGACCTAAAAATTCTAGATAAAAGATGTTAAGATCTTTTTAATGCATAAATGACCTGGGGAAAGATTAAGGGGATTCCTTGGAAGAAAGAACTGACAAGAAAGTGCATTCCAGTGGGCGAGATAGTCAGCTTATATCACATGGTATATACACATCCAGAGTCTGGGCATAATATGGCACATAGTAAAGAAATAGACATCTAGGCTTTGGAAACAGTAAGAGGTTAGACCAGAGAACATGGTATAAAATCCAGCATTCCTGAAAAGTAATATTTTCAGTAGATGAAGTAGAAAAAGGGAAACTTTGAGCATATATAACCACATCACCCTTGGATCTGAGTTGAGTGGAAAAAAGTAAATAAGTTCAGGAATCACATTGAGATTAAAAACTTTCAGAAAGAAAATATATAGGCAAGCTGCAACTCTCCTAGCTATCAAACAAAGATGGTGCCCTACAGCAGAGGGCACAGCTGCACATCTAGGGCAAGCATCTTACCCAGGGTGATGTAGACTTTGTAGACCTCAGAGGGAACCTTTCCATAGTCTCTCTTGGGCTGTATAGTTATTAGTCTAATGGAGCGATCTCTCAATCTCAGACTTTATTGTAGTCACAAAATAAATTTTTTTAAAAAACCATTTACCATGGTTCTTATAAAAATGTGTTACATTATGTTTGCTCATCACTCAAAGGTAATGTTTTAGACTCAAACACAAACTGAGTACTTATGTTGATGTTTAATCGCTAAGTCGTGTTTGGCTCTTTGCAACGCCATGGACTGTAGCCTGAGAGGCTCCTCTATTCACGGAATTTTCCAGGCAAGAATACTAGAGTGGGTTGCCAAGGCCTCCTCCAGAGGATCTTCCCGACCCAGGGACTGAACCCACGTCTTCTTCACTGGCAGGCAGATTCTTTACTGCTGAGTCACCAGGGAAGCCCACTTAGGTTAATAACTACAGACTAATATGGTCAGTTCTAATCTACTGAACATCTTGGAAACATCACTGCACATATTAATATCATATTTATTTGTGAGTTAAAATTAAAATCAGAAACTCTTGAACTCATTTTTAAGACTATAACTGAAAATTTCCACACAATGTAACAAAACCTATCTGAAACAAAATATTGATAAAAAGCTAAGGAAGTGTAAATTTATACATCTCAACACTACATATCCAAACTATTCCATAGGTTAAACACTATTTTTCAATATAGTATAACACAATAGTGGTTCTGTCCTAAAGGCATAATAAACTAGAGTGTATGCAAAAATGTATGCATATTCAAATGCACAATACTTTATAATAAAAAATTGTATAAGCTTATATTTTCCCTGATGGTTGCTGACCTCTGGAATTCAGGTACAAGGATAATCAGAGGGAGAACACTGAAGAACTTTAGTCCCAGACATACCATCAGAGAGACAGAAAAAGCATTTAAACTGAATATTTGATTATTGAAGACCATCCTCCTAAGCAAAATATTTTCCCTCAATTACACTTAATTATTTAATTGTTTACACTTACTAATGAAATGAAACAACACAAAACAAACAACTGTCGGGGGCTGTTTTCAGCAGACACATAATCATCCATCA
>SJYA01001118.1:135259-166087 GCA_006410615.1 Neotragus moschatus | reverse complement strand
TCAAAATACATTAATGAAATAGAAAATTTAAAAGATCATAAGTACAGTAACAGCTAAATGTACAGTATTTACTTTGTTGGGTATTTTTCTATATAATTAATATGAGCTCCTAATTCAGTCATCATAACATAACATCATAACACAACAGTTATCCATAACAGTTTAAGGAAGGTAAAATAGTTCCTCTTTCCAAAGATGAGAAAACTCAGATACAGGGAATTTAAATAAACTGCTCAAAATCAGGCACATAAGCAGTCATTTGAAACTAGAAAATCTGACACCAGAATAATTTGATGGAGCTGGTGTCTTCATTAGAAGAGGGAGGGGCACCAACCACAACACTCTCGCTCCCTGGATGCACACCCAAGATGTCGTGAGGACACCACGGGAGAAGAGCCAACAAGCGAGGCCTCACCAGAAACCAACCCTGGGAGCACTTTGATCTTGGACTTTTGGCCCCCTGGATTGTGAAAAAACAAATACAACCCACCAGGTCTGTGGTATTTTGTTATGGCAACCTAAGCGGACTAACATAGTAACAAAAGTACATATGAAAAAAAAAAGTACATATGAAGAACACAAAAGACTGTATGATAAGAGTGTGTTAGAAAATGAACAGAAAAAAAAGAGCTTTTCACAATCACAATAAAAGTTTCTTAGGAATAAGTCTAATAATAAACATGTAGAATCCACGTGAGAAAACAACTTCTATTGAGATATGTGTGCTCTTGGATAAGAAAGTTCAACTTCATTAAAATCAAGGAAATGCTAACTAAAACATAACATCACGTCTATCCAATTGGCAAAAAATTTTAAGGTTGACAATAATAAATAATGGAAGGACTACTGTAGTATCACTGTTGTAAGCTAAATCTGAACAGTTCTTTATAAAATATAATCTTATGGAACAAATTTGAAAATGTATTCAATATATATCCTATAATCAGTAATACATTTCTCTCACGTGAACCAGGAGATTTATAAAGGAATCAACATAATAGTCACATCAAAATAGTTGATTAGAGCAGCTGCAAATAATGCATATTTTTCTCCAATAAAATGGATAAATTGTGGCAACTCATGTGTAGAATACTTTACAACAGTGGAAAAAAATTAAATGCAAGTAAAGGGCTTCCCCTGTGGCTCAGTTGGTAAAGAATCCTTCACAAGGCGGGAGACGTGGGTTTGATCCATGGGTTGGGAAAATGTCCTGGAGAAGGGAAAGGCTACTCACTCTAGTATTCTGGCCTGAAGAATTCCATGGTCTGTATAGTCCATGAGGTTTCAAAGAGTCGGACACAACTGAGCAACTTTCACTTTCACTATACATGGTAAGAGGGCTTACCAGGTGGTGCTAGTGGTAAAGAACCCGCCTGCCAATGCAGGGGACATAAGACATGGGTTCACACCCTGGGTGGAGAAGATTCCAGCATGGCCACCCACTCCAGTATTCTTGCTTGGAGAATCCAAGGGACAGCGAAGCCGTCTACAGTCCATAGGATCACAAAGCATCAGACATGACTGAAGCAACTTAGCAAGCATGTATGCAAACACAGTACGTCTGTGGTATAGAAAGCTGTTTGAAAAACACACATGATTTGATTTACACATTTATACAAATACATTTATATAAAATGCCTAAGATATGCAAAACTAGCTATTGCTCAGGAATACAAATATGTAATAAAAGCATAAAAGCAAAGGAAGTATTTAAAATTCAGGATAGCAGATCTCTCTCACTGGAAACAGAAAAGATGGAACCATTGAGAGTACCACACAAGACTTCTAAATAACAGGAATGTCTTCTCTCTAAGCCAGGTAAAGATTTCATTAATTTATTATTTTATAAATAATATTCTGGTATTCTGTATCATCTTGACACATAATAAAGATATTTTTTAACGTACAAACTATTATGTATAAAATCAGCTATAAAGTTATACTGCACAACAGAGGAAAAATAGCCAATAACTATAAATAGCTATACATAGAGCACAACCTTTAAAAATTGTCACTATGCTGTACACTTGTAACTTATATAATACTGTACATCAACTACAACTTTTAAAAAAAGCCTTAAAAGCCAAAAAAAAAAATTCAACAGAATAAAACATATATATAATATACAAAAGTTTGGTGCATTAAAGGACAGAGTTAATATAAAATAATAAAGATTCTGCAAAAGTTTCACAGCAAATTAAAAGTGAACTAAATGAAGTACATAATAATAGAACCAATCCCCTTTAAAATAATTCCACAGAATTAACCATTTGTTATTATATCTAGCAAAAATATTTCCAATATTTGAGATAAAGTATCAGTACTTTCAGAAAACTGGAGGTGTCAAGAAACCTATGACCTAAAAATTCTAGATAAAAGATGTTAAGATCTTTTTAATGCATAAATGACCTGGGGAAAGATTAAGGGGATTCCTTGGAAGAAAGAACTGACAAGAAAGTGCATTCCAGTGGGCGAGATAGTCAGCTTATATCACATGGTATATACACATCCAGAGTCTGGGCATAATATGGCACATAGTAAAGAAATAGACATCTAGGCTTTGGAAACAGTAAGAGGTTAGACCAGAGAACATGGTATAAAATCCAGCATTCCTGAAAAGTAATATTTTCAGTAGATGAAGTAGAAAAAGGGAAACTTTGAGCATATATAACCACATCACCCTTGGATCTGAGTTGAGTGGAAAAAAGTAAATAAGTTCAGGAATCACATTGAGATTAAAAACTTTCAGAAAGAAAATATATAGGCAAGCTGCAACTCTCCTAGCTATCAAACAAAGATGGTGCCCTACAGCAGAGGGCACAGCTGCACATCTAGGGCAAGCATCTTACCCAGGGTGATGTAGACTTTGTAGACCTCAGAGGGAACCTTTCCATAGTCTCTCTTGGGCTGTATAGTTATTAGTCTAATGGAGCGATCTCTCAATCTCAGACTTTATTGTAGTCACAAAATAAATTTTTTTAAAAAACCATTTACCATGGTTCTTATAAAAATGTGTTACATTATGTTTGCTCATCACTCAAAGGTAATGTTTTAGACTCAAACACAAACTGAGTACTTATGTTGATGTTTAATCGCTAAGTCGTGTTTGGCTCTTTGCAACGCCATGGACTGTAGCCTGAGAGGCTCCTCTATTCACGGAATTTTCCAGGCAAGAATACTAGAGTGGGTTGCCAAGCCCTCCTCCAGAGGATCTTCCCGACCCAGGGACTGAACCCACGTCTTCTTCATTGGCAGGCAGATTCTTTACTGCTGAGTCACCAGGGAAGCCCACTTAGGTTAATAACTACAGACTAATATGGTCAGTTCTAATCTACTGAACATCTTGGAAACATCACTGCACATATTAATATCATATTTATTTGTGAGTTAAAATTAAAATCAGAAACTCTTGAACTCATTTTTAAGACTATAACTGAAAATTTCCACACAATGTAACAAAACCTATCTGAAACAAAATATTGATAAAAAGCTAAGGAAGTGTAAATTTATACATCTCAACACTACATATCCAAACTATTCCATAGGTTAAACACTATTTTTCAATATAGTATAACACAATAGTGGTTCTGTCCTAAAGGCATAATAAACTAGAGTGTATGCAAAAATGTATGCATATTCAAATGCACAATACTTTATAATAAAAAATTGTATAAGCTTATATTTTCCCTGATGGTTGCTGACCTCTGGAATTCAGGTACAAGGATAATCAGAGGGAGAACACTGAAGAACTTTAGTCCCAGACATACCATCAGAGAGACAGAAAAAGCATTTAAACTGAATATTTGATTATTGAAGACCATCCTCCTAAGCAAAATATTTTCCCTCAATTACACTTAATTATTTAATTGTTTACACTTACTAATGAAATGAAACAACACAAAACAAACAACTGTCGGGGGCTGTTTTCAGCAGACACATAATCATCCATCAGCATGTACAGAAAGATTCTTAAAATTATATGAAGCTGGTCTGTTTAAAGAGAAAGGCATATTTTATCCCAATCAATGCATAAGAGTAAAATTATCCATAACTGAGGCATGTTTCTCTGATGTACAGTTCAGCTGTAATGATCCCCACACACTGCTCTTGCACATCAATTATGATAATCATAATCACGGTCGTTGAGCTGGGTGTTCATTATTATCAGGATGCTGGTGACAGCAGATTCAATCACCGGGTGCTATGGGCAAGCAGTCACAGTCCCACCCAAGTTTCCGCAGACAGCGATGTGCCACATTAAATCTATGATGTGTTCCACATCCCACTCCATTCCGAACGCCGCCGACGGTAAAGGTCAACTTTATGTTCTGTGCAATATGCTTAGGCTCTCTAAATTAATTCTTTGGAGTACTAGATATTTTTATGCTTTGTAGCTTATAAAATTCTGTTTAGGACCAAAATGCATGTGAAAATAACACAAAAGGGCTGATCTACTGCTGTAATTCACCCATAATAAGGCATAGGAGGAGAAGCTCTGTCAACACGAACCATCTTAAAAGTCTCTTCTTGAATTTTGCAAATAAGGGAAAACATGAAGTGGTCTCTATTACAGTCAGTTTTCCAAAATGCATATGAAACTCATTCTTATTCAGATAAAGGCCTGAGACTATCATTTCTGCTTCAGTAAATATGAACATGTTCGGATGTTTTGACAATCAAAAGAATGTTTTTAGTAGACAATTTTTTCTTGGCCAACTCTTGTAGATCTAGTCAGATAGATGAAATTAATGGTGACTGATAGATTCTCCTTATTTCATTTCATTTCTCTTTCAGATATTGAGATCAGCACAACAAAGAATTTATAAATACAAAGTCTTTAGGTCAACTTATAAAAAGTTTGACCATTTAAGACACAGACCTAGAATCTAACAATTAACTTGGAGCATTTTACAGTTAGATGAAATATGAGTAAGTTATATATATGTATTCTTTATTATTGATTTCCATAAATTCAAAAAATGAAATATATTATTTTTCATTATTGACTTTCATACTGTCAGGAAAATTATATTATTTGCTCTTAGTCTGCTGACTTTGTGATGTCTTTCTATATTGTTCATGTTAATAGCATTAAAATAAAATAAAAATATTAAACACTATTTATTAACTGATTTAATATGAATATGATTAGAGAAAGAAAATATTTTACTTTTCTCTCAATGTACACCCTTTATCTCAGTTGTATAACAAACGGCCTGACAGTTACAACCTCCATGCTTAAAGAAAACAACAATGAGAAAAAAATTCTACAGGCAGACAAACTTAAAACATGATGCAAAGAGTGGAGAACAGGAACCAAATATATTTGTTTCTTAATTTCAGTAAATCTAATGCATTCAACTAAATCTTCTGTGTATTTAAATGTTTGCAGATAGTCCATCTTCCCATAGAAGCAGCATAAAACTACACCAGTCTTTTCCCTCTTCAACAGTTTGAACTCAACAACTCACTAAAACAATCCTTCATCTACTAATAATGAATAAGTTGTGGTCTCATGTCTCCAAAATCAGTAAACAAAGATTTATATAAAATAAAGAAAAATCAGCAGGCTTTTAATCATTTATTGGGCACAAGTTCACCCAGATCACTGAGCAGCAAGTCAAAACATAAAATATTTTCATAGAAACAATAGAATGGCTACCCTTGTACTTGGTAGAATCTATTGGCTACACAGGAATAATTTGTCAATCTAATAAGGTTATTTTAAGAGATCAGAGGAAGTGGAAAAGAAGGAAATGAGGAATAAAATTAAATTTGCATTTAATATCTCTCTGTGATTTTGTGCAAGTGGATTAATGATTTATTAAGACATAAGGGATCTCTACACTTTCTTAGTTTTCAGGATCTACAAGAACGATTATTCTTCATTAACTTTTCAAGTATGTGTATTTTCTAAAAGTATACAGAGGCAACAATGATTCCTCCAAAAGAACAAAATAAACTTTTTTTTTAGTGAATATCCAAGAGTCTCTATAACTTGATTAATCTAGTGAGATGAATGCATAGTTTTGGAATATGTCAAACATATGAATAAACCTATGGCATAAAACCCAAAATAACCATATTATTTTAGGAAAGAAACATTGGCACAAGGAGTTTTCTTATCCTGAAGTAGCGCAGTGTCTTAAGGTAAGTTATTTACATTTTAAGGAAATGAAATGAGAATTTCCTTGAATTAAATAGAATGGTGACCGCCTAACAGCAAAAGATAAAATTCATGTCAAATAGAAAAATGAGATGTAGATCACATTATGTACATTCAAAATACAAAATTAAAAGGTTTAAAAATCATATTTACCCTATATTCTGAATGGCTGCATATTAGGTAAAAAACAAATGCCTAGCATAGTCTTGCTATGGATTTTTTTATGTAATAATATTGTTATCAACTTTCAGGTTTATCAGTCAGTGGACCAGACTGAACTACTCATTGTACATATTCCTTATGCCATGAATTACTGTTTAGTGTTCTAGAAGACCATTAAAAAAAAAAAAAAAACCAACGAAACAAAAAAACAGCAGCTACAAAAGAAAAAGCGACTTCCCAAGGAATCCAACATGAGTTCCCTTTGACAATGCCATTATTTACAATATCGTTAAAAAAGAACTTTTCTTAGAATTTGGTAAAGAAAGATCTCATTTCCCTTAAAGGTCTAACATGTTTCTTTCACTTGAGCAGTGAGGATGCCTCTGCAACTTTTGTATTCTACATCTTAGATACCAATAGGCTGCATTTCCTAAGTCTCTGATCGCCATAGTCATGTGCAAGCATGCTCATTGCTCAGTCATGTGAGGCTCTTTGCAACTCCATGGACGGCAGCCCGCCTAGCTGCTTTGTCCATGGGATTCTCCAGGCAAGTATCCTGGAGTGGGTTGCCATGCCCTCCTCCCAGACCCCCCTTTATTTTGTGGGCATAGGTGCTCTTCTCATCTAAGATTGTTTCCCTGTGTTTAAATTTATAGAATATGGCCTATGTTGTATTTGCCATTTGATAAGGTGCCTTCAGGGTCTTTCCTGGTGGCTCAGCAGTAAAGAATCCACCTGCAATGCAGGATATATGTGTTCGATCCCTGGTTTGGGAAGATTCCCTGAAGAAGGGCATGGCAANTCTAAGATTGTTTCCCTGTGTTTAAATTTATAGAATATGGCCTATGTTGTATTTGCCATTTGATAAGGTGCCTTCAGGGTCTTTCCTGGTGGCTCAGCAGTAAAGAATCCACCTGCAATGCAGGATATATGTGTTCGATCCCTGGTTTGGGAAGATCCCCTGAAGAAGGGCATGGCAACCCACTCCAGTATTCTTGCCTGGAGAATTCCATGGCCAGAAGAGCTTGGTGGGCTATAGTTCATAAGGTCGCAAAGAGTCGGACATGATTGAAGCAACTTAGCATGCATGCACGCAAGCAAGGTGTGTTAAATCCTTTTGGTAGGAGACTGTGTGTAAATGAATAAACCCTCATTGTCAGATTACTAATAGAAACAATAGGCCTGGTGAGTGTATGGAACTCGNAACCCACTCCAGTATTCTTGCCTGGAGAATTCCATGGCCAGAAGAGCTTGGTGGGCTATAGTTCATAAGGTTGCAAAGAGTCGGACATGATTGAAGCAACTTAGCATGCATGCACGCAAGCAAGGTGTCTTAAATCCTTTTGGTAGGAGACTGTAAATGAATAAACCCTCATTGTCAGATTACTAATAGAAACAATAGGCCTGGTGAATGTATGGAACTCAGTAGCTCTAGGCCCTTTCCAGAATATAATTTCCTGCTCCACTTTATCTGTATAATTTTGATATGAGTAAGTTTGAGTTTCTAATTGCTAGACAATAGGTTAAAAACCTAGTAAGAACTTTCCTTGTTACCTCCTATTGTGTAAGACATGTAGGTAGGTGTTTTCCCATTTTAGAAATTTTAATTTAAGTGCTAGCAACTATAATTCCAGAATCCAAAAGTAAAGATTTATCTGCTTTTTCCTTTCTATGTCATATATATAGATAGAATATCACATATATCTCCCCTTCCTTCCTTCCTTCTCCCCTCCCACCCTCCCCTTCTTTCTTCTTCCTTCTTTCCTACATATCTATCTACATATACACGGAGGTTGAAAGAAAGCAAGGAAACACTGATCTCCATGCCTGAGAGTTAGCTTAGCACTATTCCACAGATTCAGACTTGACCCTAATTGGCTTTGCCAAAGCTAATGATCCATGCCATTGACCACAGGGTGGCCGAACCATAAAACACAAGAACACACACACACAAATCCACAAAAGACCTTAAACCTCTTACTGACATAGTAAGCTGCATAGCTAAAAATAATTCTGTAACCGTGAGGGTGTTAGGTGTAATGAGAGTATATTTGCTATAATCAGTGTCCATTTTTAGCCTTTTCAAAGAAACATTATTTTATTTTTAATATTGGATCGACTCACCTTGTTACAGATCCACCTCTTAGGATTTTCATCTCGGAAATGTTGAGTTCCATAAGCATCAGGACCATATTTGCTTGATAAATGCATTGTTGGGATGTATTTTTTGTTTTTATGATAGGAAGAAAATGGCAAAAACCTGAAAGAAAATTAAGATAATCATCTTAATTTTATTTGCAGAGACATTTGATTAAAAAAAATTTAAAGAAGTCATAAATTATAGGGAAAATAACATATGGCTTGGAATCAGAACACCAGGTCTTCTCTTTAGTCCTGGCCATTGACTATCTCTGTTACTAACTTCTATGTATCTACATTTCTTATTCCACAAATGGAGACACTAAAATTTTACACAATTTTGTAGGTCTCAAATATTTGCTAAATATAGAAAATGTTAATTAATTAATTGTGCCAAGTAACTTAAAACTCATCACATAAGTAAAAATGCCCTTAATAAGATGGTATTCCCCAAATGTAAAGGATGGCTACCATTGGCAACTCTCATTGAAATGGGCTTTCTTCACATCTTGACTTACCCAAATAATAAAGGCATTCTTGGTACAGAGTATGGATAAAGAAGATTTTGAGTCAGTCAGATCTATATTTGCATCTTAGCTTTGCCCCTGCTATCTGTGTTCCCTCATGCTGTGGAGTAAACTGGAAGGAAAGTGTTAGTTGCTNCGTGGGCTCCATGGAGTGAGCGATGCTCAGAAGCTTCAAGTCCCCCGGTGCTGAGTTATCATCACATCTCAGGTCCTGCCCCGGGAGCTCCAGATCCCGGACGCCTAATCCTCTCCCTGTTGAACCAGGGAGGTTGCACTGCCCAAGGGCTGGGGCTCGGCCGGAGCCGGCGGGCATCGTCTGAACTACGCCTAGGGACAGCCTGCACTGCAGGACCCGCCCGCCAGTTTGGACGAGCCCACGGGGGCCAGCCCCGAAGCAGAGGCAGGCTCGGTGGTCCTGCGCCCGAGGCCACCCCCGGGAACCGACGGCGCCTTCGTTGGGGCCGAGGCCTCCTCCCGAGCCTCGTTCTCCTCAGACCTGCCCCGCCGCCCTCACCTTAGTCTGCCGCAGGTCACTTGCCGCCCGCAGCGCCGTTAACTTTCCTACCGCTGCTGCTGCCCGGCCTCCCGGGGTCCACGGCTGCCCTCGGCTCGGAGCCGGAAGCGGGAAGCCGCGGGGGTGAGGTGCGCACGCGCGGCCCCGCCCCCCAAGGGTGGGCCAGAGGGTGTGGGCCCGGAAGGGGGCGTGGCTCGAGGATCTGTGAGTCACACGAACCTAGGACTTTGAGGCTCTGCCTGGTGGTGCACGCAGGGGTCTTTAGCTCGAGCTTAGGCAAGGTGAAGGGACTGAAGGGTACTTTCGGGGAGTGTGAGGGCTATCCTTGAGGAGCGGGTCAGTCGGGCAGAGGAGCGTCTAGGGGAGGCCTGAGAGGAAATCAGCGGGGTTGGGAGCCGTTTTGGGGGAGGGGGTCAGTGGGGCCCCGAGGTATTCGCGGGACTAGGAGGCGCTTAGAAGGAATGTTAAGGAGTGATCATTGGGGTTGAGGGGCGTTTTGTGGAGTCATCGGGAACCTGGGTGATTAGCAGGTCTGGGAGGGGTTTCCTGGTAGAGGATAGCAGGGCTAGGGGGGCGACTTGGGGAGTTAGGGGTATCTGGAGGCAGAAAGTGGGGTACAGTGGAAGCCTGGGAACATCAAAGGGGGATTAACCCCGGGGGAGAGAAGTTTGAGAGGGGAGGGTGCAAGAAATGGAGAGAACAGGTCTGTTTCCTGCGAAGAAGTGGCACCCTAGGTTACAGAAAGTGAAAATTTACAAGTCTTGAAAACATGAGTCGTTTATCTCTCAGGTGATCTCAGACACAGCAATATAGATACCACCGGATACCCCAAACACATTTCAGACACCCAAGCAGATACCATCAGATACTCAAAACTCACTTTCAGGCAAGGGAAAATAGACACCCCTTGTTGGTCCCTTAAATACCCCCAAACTATTCAGAATCTGAAAAACATGCCAAATATCTCAAAAGTACTGGACGCCTTCATCCAGTAGCCATCAACTACCCACAAACAGGCTTTCAGACAGTCTGGAATATATCAAAGCCTCACATGGAAACTTCTAGATTCCCTCCAACACAGATGCTATTAGAAACCCCCAAAGGGGTGTTCAGAGGATGGAACACATGCTGGACACCCCCACAGAGGTGTTTTCAGACACCTATAGACATGCCAGATGCCCCTCCACGTGCCAGCATCCCTTCAGATACCATCAGCCACCCCAGTCCTGAGACTTGTCTAATCCAGGCCCTCTACAGGTGAAGAGGGTGGGTAGGAATCAGGAGAGGAGCCAAAGTGCTTTCACCTCAGGTCCAAGCTAGTCAACCAGGTCAAGATCACCCCCAAATAAGCTTACTTCAAAACACACACAATCAGGATGTCCCCAGTGATCCAGTGGCTAAGACTCCATGCTCCCAATGGGAGGGGTCTGGGTTTAATCCCTGGTCAGGGAACTAGATCCCACATGCCACAACTAAGAGTTTGAATGCCGAACTAAAAGTTCTGCATGCTGCAACTGAAAGATGCCACGTGCCTCAACCAAGACCTGGTGCACCCAAATAAATAAATAATAATAAACCCGCACACAATCTGTGTTTGAGAGCTCTCAGTTAAGAACCTGGGTGGCAGAGTCCCCAAGTGACTGGTCTTTGGTTTAAGTCCAGACTTCATGATCAGGAGAGGGAACATGTCTAGGGAGTTGGAGGGTCCAGAAATGCAAGAATCCCACCCCAGTGGAAGTCACCAGCCACCCAACCCAATTGAGGTCAGAAGCCCAGACACAGGTACTTTTGAGGTCTCAGTGGATCTGTAAATGATCACTCTCTGAATGCCCATAACTTTTGGACTTTATCCCAAAGGCAGTGGAGAGTCACTGAAAGATTTTAAGCAGGAAGAGTGGCATGATCCTTATATCTATAGCTCCCTTAGTTACAGACACCTTCAGGTTGGCAAAGTTCTCCCCTAAACCCTTTCAAGGGGCTTATCAGAAAGAAGAGCCATCTCTTGTCTTCCTTTTATCCATCTAATCATTTTCTGCTTTTACCAAGTCCTTATCATGGGCCAGGGACTCTGCCAAGAACTAAGATCTGTGTTTCTCAGTCTTGCTGCTAACGACAGTTCATGCTTGTCCTCGGTCACTTAGTGGCGACTGACTCTGTGACCCCATGGTGGGGCTACAGTCCATGGGATTCTCCAGGAGTGGGTTGCCATGCCCTCCTCCAGGGGATCTTCCCAACCCAGGGATCAAACCCAGGTCTCCTGAGTTGCAGGCAGATTCTTTACTGTCTGAGCCACCTGGGAAGCCCATAATGTCTGCAGACATTGCTAAATGTTCTTCAGGGGGAACACAGTGACCCTTGGCTGACAGCCATTGGAACTTCAAGTCACCTCATGCAGGCTTTAAAATCACCTCATGCAGGCTTCCTGGGGGAGGTGGCCTTGCTCTTTGTCTTAGAGAGTGAGTAAGAGTTAGGTGGCGGAAGGAGTTCCAGGAAGAGCACTGAATGAGCAAGGCACACGTGACCAGCACGAGCAGCCACGAGACTTCAGGGTGGCCGGGCGAGGGGATCTTGGTGGTTGAGCAGTGGCAGAGAAGGGTGGAGGGCTAGGTGGGGTCAGACCACGGAGGAGCCTCAAAGGTCAAGGCTAGGAAGAGGACTGTCAGGAACGGCACTCCATCAGCGGGGCTGGTGGCTGGGAATGCATCTCAGCTTTACCCTGGAGATGCTAATTACCTGGAACATGATTCACTTCCTGTTCTGTTCAACGTACAGTGGGGCTGTTTCCTTAAGGGGACAGTCAGTCACATCTAGCTCTGGATACCTGTGATGGGAGGTAGGCTTGTGGCGACTTACACCCGGTGGTGCCCGCTCTCAGCCTGCTGGAGTGAGACACAGGTGTTCTGGCCTCATGTTGCTCCCTTAGACAGGTGTGGGGCTGTGGTCAGAGCCTAGGGTTAGAGTCTGTGACTAAAAGGCTAGCTTTGCCTCCATAACAAGAGCTATCGCCCGGACTTCCCTGGTGGTCCAGTGCTCTGAGAATCCTCCTGTCAATGCAGGGGACACAGATTCAATCCCTGGTCCAGGAAGATCCCGCATGCCATGGAGCAAATAAACCTGTGTGCCATGGCTACTGAAGCCCACCTGCCTTAGAGCCCGTGCTCGGCAACAAGAGAAGCTACCGCAGTGAGCAGCCCATGCGCAGCAACTAGAGAGTAGCCTCCGTTTGCCACAACTGGAGAAAGTCCACTCAAAGTGACGAAGACCCAGCACAGCCAGTAAATAAACACTAAAATTTAGAAAGAGAGATATTGCCAAATGTTGATGACAATAGGTGCTACCATTGCCCATATGTACCCAGCACCATGTTGAGTACTCATCATTTCTGTGACACGAGCTCCAATCTCCCTTGATCTCAAAGGGTTGTCCTGAAAGTCAAATGTTGTCTCCAGAACATGGAACTTGACTCCTGCTATCCTGAGAGTAGGCTGGATTGAGTGACCTGCTTCTAGAGAATAGAGAAGAGAAACGAGAAGAATAGCAACCTGGCAGTTGTTACCTTACCCCAGTGATGAAGATTAACATTCTCAAGGATGTCATGTCGATAGCACTTACCCCCTGATCTGATGAGACAGAAAGGTTCCCCAAACCCATAGCCCCTCTACAATTTTAAGAAAACACCGGGACTTCCTTGATGATGCCGTGGGAAAGAATTCATCTGCCAACGCAGGGGACACAGGTCGGATCCCTGGTCTGGGAAGATTCCACATACTGCAGGACAGCTAAGCCCATGTAACACAACTGTGCCCTGTGCTGCAGCTACTGAAGCCTGAGAACCTAGAGCCTGTGCTCTGCAACAAGAGAAGCCACCGCAGTGAGAGGCCCATGCACTGCAACAAAGACCCAGTGCCGCCCAAAACAAATAATAAATAAATAAACTTTTTAAAAGGGCTTCCCTGGTTAAAAAAAAAAAAAAAAAAGCCGCCTGCAATGCGGGGGACCTGGGTTTGATCCCTGGGTTGAGAAGATCCCCTGGAGGAGGACATGGCAACCCACTCTAATAGTCTTGTCTAGAAAATTCCCATGGACAGGGGAGCCTGGCAGGCTACAGTCCATGGAGTTGCAAAGAGTCAAACATGACTGAATGACTAAGTGCAATTAATAAAGAAAACATAAGACATGGGAATTCTCTGGGCATCCAGTGGTTAAGAATCCATACTTTCCCTACTGAGGACATGGGTTTGATCCCTGATTGGAGAGCTACGATCCCACAAGCTGAGCGGCATGGAAAAAACAAACTCATCAAAATCCAAAACCAATAATGATAACAACCTCCCCCCAAAACATCAGGCAAGCCCAGATTAATGGACATCGTACAAGACACCTAGTTAGCACATTTTTGGACTGTCAAAGTTATGAATAGTAAGAAGAGACAGAAAACCCCTCACAGACCAGAGAGAACTAGGAAGACAGGATGATTGAAGAGAATGTAGTATCTGAATTGGATCCTGAAACAAGGACACTAATGAAAGAACCAAACCAAACCTGGTGAAATGTGAATAGAATCCAGAATTGGGTTAATAGTACTGTACCGATGTTAGTTCCTAAGTTGTGACAAATGTATCGAGGTCCTATTGAGAGTCCCTTGGACTGCAAGGAGATCAAATCAGTCAATCCTAAAGGAAATCAACCTTGAATATTCATTAGAAGGACCGATGCTAAAGCTGAAGCTCCAATACTTTGGCCACGCGATGCCAAGAGCTGACTCACTGGAAAAAGACCCTGATGCTGGGAAAGATTGAGGGCAGGAGGAGAAGGGCACCAACAGAGGATGAGATGGTTAGAGATGGCATCACTGACTCAATGGACATGAGTTTGAGTGGACTCTGGGAGATGGTGGACAGGGAAGCCTGGCGTGGTGCAGTCCATGGGGTAGTAAAGAGTCAGACACGACTTAGTGACTGAACAACAAGACATTAACATGAGGGAAAACTAGGTGAACTGTAATATGGGAGCTCTCTCTGCACTTTTTTATAAATCTAAAATGAAAAGTTTCCAGGAGGATAGGGGTCTGCCCTGCACTGGAGGGGCAGGAGAGTTCTCAAATAGATAGCTGTATACTCTAAGTTGCTCCCCGAGGTGGCTCAGTGGTAAAGAACCTGTCTGCAATGTAGGATACCCAAGTTCGATCCCTGGGTTGGGATCCTCTGGAGGAGGAAATGGCAACCTGCTCCAGTATTCTTGCCTGGAAAATTCCGTGGACAGAGGAGCTGGGGTTCAGTCATGGGGTTGCAAAGAGACATGACTGAAGTGACTGAGCGTACTCCAAGTTAGAGTCTATTGCCAAAATGCAGCAAAAGACTTCACTTCCAAGTTACAGATCTGGTCTCTGAGAAGTCTGATGTTTTGTCTTACTCTAATGGTAAAATCCCGAAGTAAACATTAGTTTCTCCATAGTATTAGCATGGATTCTTTTTTTCCTGCAACAACAACAACAAAAAACATTAAGCTAGCCCTTCTGCCTGTCTTGCATTTTATTCTACACGTGGTTATTCGCTGGTTTATGCTAGCCAATGGAGAAGGCAATGGCACCCCACTCCAGTACTCTTGCCTGGAAAATCCCATGGACGGAGGAGCCTGGAAGGCCGCAGTCCATGGGGTCACTGAGGGTCAGATACGACTGAGCAACTTCACTTTCACTTTTCATTTTCATGCATTGCAGAAGGAAATGGCAACCCACTCCAGTGTTCTTGCCTGGAGAATCCCAGGGACGGGGGAGCCTGGTGGGCTGCTGTCTGTGGGGTCGCACAGAGTCGGACACGACTGAAGTGACTCAGCAGCAGCAGCAGCATGCTAGCCAAGGACAGCAATCCACAAAAGTTCCATCCTTACCTCAAGGAATGGAATCTGATCCTGAGTGTCTAGTATTTTGCCTGAGTCTACTGATAAAAGATTGTTGGAAACCAGTCATAGAATCTGAAAATAAACTCTAATCTCTCCTTTGCTATTTTGGGATTTTCACAGAAGCCAAGAACTCATTGCAAAACATTTTTGCGAGTATGACTGCTTATATTCCATCCAGGAACAATGCATTTTTGCTTGGTTTAGAATTACTGGTAGCTCATTTTAAAGTAAAGGAAAACCCACTGAGTGCGTGTTTGCTGTCTTTAGAACTGTTTGCCAAAATATGGTATGAACATGTTTCCATCTTCCTGGTATTTAAAATATTATTGTACAGAGCCATTATCAATGCAATTTTTTTTGTAGGAAAAAAGCCTTAAAAAGTGCTCCAATTATTGACACTAAGTGCATCAAACAAAGTGTCTGGCATGTTAGACTTTTGCTCTTCTGTAACTTAATTTTCTTTTAAAATATAAAAATTTGCCTTTGTTGTTGTTCAGTCACTCATTCATGTCCAACTCTTTGCCACCCTATGGACTGCAGCATGCCAGGCTTCCCTGTCCTTCACCATTTCCGAGTCTGCTCAAACTCATGTCCATTGAGTCAGTGGTGCCATCCAACCATCTCATCCTCTATCATCCCCTTCTCCTGCCTTCAATTTTTCCCAGCATCAGGGTGTTTTTTCTTCTCATCAGGCATTGGGGCTTCAGCTTCAGCTTTAGTCCTTCCAATGAATATTCAGGATTTCCTTTAGAATTGACTGGTTTGATCTCCTTGCTGTCCAAGGGACTCTCAAGAGTCTTCTCCAGCACCTCAGTTTGAAGGCATCAGTTCTTCAGCACTCAGCTTTTTTATTGTCCAGCTCTTACATCTGTACATGACTACTGGGAAAACCATAGCTTTGACTATATGGACCTTTGTAGGCAAAGTAATCTCTGCTTTTTAATACACTGTCTATGTTTGTCATTGCTTTTCTTCTAAGGAGCAAGTGTCTTTAAATTTCATGGCTGAAGTCACTGTCCACAGTGATTTTGGATCCCAAGAGAATAAAGTCTGTCCCTGTTTCCATTGTTTCCCCATCTATTTGCCATGAAGTGATGGGACCAGATGCCATGATCTTAGTTTTTCGAATGTTGAGTTTTAAGCCAGCTTTCACTGTCCTCTTTCACCTTCATCAACAGACTCTTTAATTCCTCTTCACTTTCTTCCATAAGGATAGTGTCATCTGCCTATCTGAGGTTATTGATATTTCTCCTGGCAATCTTGATTCCAGCTTGTGTTTCATCCAGTCCAGCATTTCACGTGATGTACTCTGCATATAAGTTAAATAAGCAATATGATAATATACAGCTTTAATGAACTCCTTTCCCAATTTTGAACCAGTCCATTGTTCCATGTCCAATTCTAACTATTGCTTCTTTACTTGTATACAGGTTTCTCAGGAGGCAGGTAAGGTGGTCTGGTATTCCCATCTCTTGAAGAATTTTCCAGTTTGTTGTGATCCACACAGTCAAAGGCTTTAGCATAGTCAATGAAGTGGAAGTATATATATATATATTTTTAATTCTCTAGCTTTTTCTGTGATCTAGCAGACGTTGGCAATTTAATCACTGGTTCCTCTGCCTTTTCTAAATCCAGCTTGAACATCTGGAAGTTCATGGTTCACGTACTGTTGAAGCCTGGCTTGGAGAATTTTGAGCATTACTTTGCTAATGTGTGAGATGACTGCAATTGTGCAGTAGTTTGAATATATCTATATATTTATTTAAAAATACTCAACTCTGCATCAACATGGATGCATTTCTCTACTGGATCAGTACTGGCTCAGTACTGCCCTCATCCTTCTGCCAACTTCCCACCTGCTCCTTGAATTTGATGCCAGAGATAGAGCCCCTCAGGGCTTGATCCTGGCCTTCCAGGGAGGTTCTAGTATCCTGCAGACCACACGCCCACCCCACCCAGATGAAGAGATGAGGAAGTCAGCAGAAACAGGAAGTCACTTGCTGGTCAGGAAGATTCCCCNTTCTGCCAACTTCCCACCTGCTCCTTGAATTTGATGCCAGAGATAGAGCCCCTCAGGGCTTGATCCTGGCCTTCCAGGGAGGTTCTAGTATCCTGCAGACCACACGCCCACCCCACCCAGATGAAGAGATGAGGAAGTCAGCAGAAACAGGAAGTCACTTGCTGGTCAGGAAGATTCCCCAGAGGAGGGCATGGCAACCCACTCTAGTATTCTTGCCTGGAGAATCCCACAGACAGAGGAGCCTGGTGGGCTACAGTCCATGAAGTCACTAAGAGTCAGACACTATTAAAACGAATGTGGCACACACCTGCTGCTTAAAAGGACTTTAAGATGCTGAAGACTTTGCAAAGCCTGGGTGGCTTCCGCTGGAGAGCGTTCACAGGGTCAGAAAGCAGGTTGAAGATCTTTGGAGAGAAAGCTCCAAATGGGTCCGCTCCTGACTGCAGCAGCCAACAGGCCCGCCGCCAGCAAAAACTACTCCGGAAAACAGGAGGAATGAGGAAGAAGGAAACTGCCCACGTATGGGGCTAGGCAAGGCAGAAATGCAAAACCTGTGGCTCAGGTCTTGAGGAGGCTCCGGCCCAAAGAGCGGAGGGACCGCTCTCACTGCATGGCCCACCCTGGGGCCAATTCCCTATTGCACTCACCTACTGATTCTCACCCGGGCAATCCTAGCCCTCAGGGGACATTTGGCCACATCTCGAGACATTTTTGGCTGTCATGACTCACGGGGCAGGTGTTAACAGCATCTAAAAACAGCGCTCCCCTCCCTCAACAAAGAATGACCAGGCCTCGAAGAGCAATAGGGCCAAGGTGGAGGAACCCTGCAGCAGCCTGAATTTGCAACTAGCATGCAGTTGCCAGTGCCTCCTCTCTGCCCCTTGTCAAAAAAGCAAAGTTCTAACTCTCTAAAAGACCAGAGTCATCTCCCTCCAAGGCCTTTGGAACCCAATACTTTTTCCTGATTTCTCTGTTGGGTTTCCCAGGTGGCTCAGTGGTTAAAAAAAAATCTGCCTGCCAATGTGGGAGACACAGGTTCCATCCCTGGGTTGGGAAGATCCCCTGGAGAAGGAAATGGCAACCTACTCCAGTATTCTGGCCTGGGAAATCCCATGGATGAGGAGCCAGGAAGGCTGTAGTCATGGGGTCGTTAAAGAGTCCATACATGGCTTAGTGACTAAACAAAACAAACAAAATGTTTTCCTGAGCAGAGACTGTTATTTCCGAGACAGTGCTGGGAGGCAGGGAATTGCCTGTTAATGGGCTGATCCTCCCCTCTCTCTCTCCCTCCAATTCATATATTACAGACCTAACCCCCTTCACTACATCATGCCTGCGTGCATGCTAAGTTGCTAAATCATGTCTGACTCTTTGCGACCCTACAGACTATAGCCCTCGAGGCTCCACTGTCCATGGAATTCTCCAGGCAAATATCCTGGAGTGGGTTACCATCTCCTCCTCCAGGGGATCTTCCTGACCCAGGGATTGAACCCAGTTCTCCTGCATTGGCAGGCGATTCTTTACCACTGAGCCACCAGGAAAGCCCCATCAGGGCATCATAAGGTGGCCTTATTTGGAAATAAGGTTATTGCTAATATATTTAGTTCAGTGAGGTCATACTGAGTTAGGGTTGGCCCCTAATCCTCAGGCAACGGGGAATTTGAGTCATGAACATGAGTATGGGGACAATGCCACATGAAGACCATAGTTCTGCTGGCACAAGCCACTGGACTTCCAGAAGCCAGGAAAGACACTTGGGATGGACCCTTTCCCCGCACCTGTAGAGGGGGCTGACACCTCAATCTTGAACTTCTCCAGAACTCTGAGACAATGCATTTCTGTGGTTTAAGCCAGCCGGATTGTAGCTAACTAATACACTGCCTGAGTCTGGATTTTGCCAACAACCAAAGCTAAAACTTAAAGGGAATTTGGGAGTCCCAAACTTCCCCGGTGGTCCAGTGACTAACACTCTGCACTCCCACGGCAGGGTGCCTGGGTTCCATCCCTGGTCAGGGAACTAGATCCCACATGTTGCAACTGAGAGTTCACATGCCACAACTCAAGATCCTGCATGCTGAAACGAAGACTGAAGATCCTGTGTGCTGGAACTAAGATCTGGTGCAGCCTAATAAATGCATTAATAAGCATTTTTTTAAAAAGGAACTTGTGTGGGGGAGTCCAAGCTAACCAAATACCCCTTGCTCTTAGGGATGGATTCCTGGTGACCTCCAGGAAGCCATGGTTGGCCTGACCTGGAAAGAGAGGACGCAAAGATGGAAGGAGGCCACGGGAGCGATTTAGGGGAAGTGAGGCAGAGAGAGTGGCTGCCATCCAGGGCGATGGGATGGGCCACCGGACTCACCAGAGCTCAGAAAAGGTTTGCCACACAGAGGGCAGCTGGAGTGGCCAGAGAAGGTTCCTCGAGCCAGCTGGTGCCCGTTGATACATTCTCTCCTCTCTCGCGCATCCTGACCTTTGTCCTTCTGATGCACTGGGGTCTTCCCCTGTTGGGGACAGGGGTGGACCTTAGAATGCCCTGTGTGTCCCTTCCCACTTGGAATCACAGGGCTCTGGGACCGGGGACATCCTGGCAAGCTGGAGAAGGCAGAGAGGGTCCCCCCAACCCCTGGCCCAGCCCTCTGACCTTTTCCTTCTGCCTGGTGACTCGATTGCGCAGGGAGCTCAGGCTTCGTTTCACTCTGGTGCCCCTGTCACTTCTCTCCGTCTTTCCCATGCTGTCCTCGCTCCTAAGGGGTGGAGAGTTTGATGAGGAGGGTTACAGCAGACCCAAAAGGTCCTTCTGGCCAGTTCTGCAGGTCACTCCTGGGGTCCATCTAGACTCTGTCTACCTGAGGCCCCTCTATCCTGTTCCACCCCCGCTGTGGTCCTGAACTCTCTCTCTCCTCTCACTCACTTATTCACTCAAGACACATTTACTGGGCTTCCCTGGTGGCACAGTGGATAAGAATCTGCTTGCCAGTGCAAGAGACACAGGTTCAATCCCTGGTCTGGCAAGATCCCACATGCTGTGGGGCAATGAAGCTGCTGCTTCAGTCGTGTCCGACTCTGTGTGACCCCATAGATGGCAGCTCACCAGGCTCCCCTGTCCCTGGGATTCTCCAGGCAAGAACACTGGAGTGGATTGCCATTTCCTTCTCCGACGTATGAAAGTGAAAAGTGAAAGGGAAGTCGCTCAGTCGCGTCCGACTCTTCGCAACCCCGTGGACTACAGCCTACCAGGCTCCTCTGTCCATGGGATTTTCTCGGCAAGAGTACTGGAGTGGGGTGCCATTGCCTTCTCCACAACGAAGCTGGTGTGCCACAACTACTGAACCTGTGCCATAGAGCCTGGGAGCCACAGTGACCGAAGCTCAAGCACCTAGAGCCCACGCTCCACAACAAGAGAAGCCACTGTAATGAGAAGCCCGAGCACCTCAACTAGAGAAAAGCCTGTGCAGCAACAAGCAATGAGTGCAATTGTATATATATATATATATATATACATACATGTATATAGGTATAGTATGTATATACTATAGTTTGCATACAGATATAGTATGTGTATACAGAGATCTATCTATCTATCTATCTATCTATCTATAGAGAGAGAGCTTCCCTGGTGGCTCAGATGGTAAAAGAATCTGCTGCAATTTGGGAGATCCAGGTTTGATCCCTGGGTCTGGAACTTCTCCTGGAGAAGGGCATGGCAACCCACTCCAGTATTCTTGCCTAGAGAATTCCATGGACAGAGGAACCTGGTGGACTACAGTTCACCAGGTCGCAAAGAGTCGGACACAATTGAGCAACTAACACTTTCACTTTTGTATACGTATATAGGGCTTCGAGGTGGCTCAGTGGTAAAGAATCCGCCTGCCAAGCAGGAGACCCGGATTTGATCCCTATATCAGAGAGATCCCCTGGAGAAGGGAATGGCAAACCACTCTAGTGTTCTTGCCTGGAAAAATACCATGGACAGAGGAGCCTGGCAGGCTACAGTCTACAGGGTATCAAAGAGTCAGACCCGACAGAGCAACTGAGCACACACACACACACACACACACACACACATATAAAACATTTATGGAGGTTTGCAAAGTTCCAGCAGACTTGGGGACTGGGTTTGGCTAGGGGAAAGTGACATGGTCTCAAGCTTGAGGTGCCTTGATGGACCTTGTCCATCTCTGCCTCCTTCCTCTGATTCACACCCCCTTCCTATCTTATTGGCCTGAAACCCTGTCCATTCTTCCCATGGGATGTCTCTCAAATCCCCCTGCCCTCTTCCCACCCAACACTCAAGCCCTAGATCTTACCTCTTCTGGATGACCAGCACACTCTCATTTAATAAATAACATATTAAGTCATTGCATGTATTTATTATGATACATATAATACAAAGAACCCCAAGCCCTGCAGAATTGAGTCCCTGGAGGGAGATTCCATGCCTCTGGTCTGCACCCTTGATGGTGCTCACCATCACTGGTCACCACAGAGCTGTGGACTTCTGCTTCCCAGCAGCGATCTGGCCTTTGCTGACTCCCCTCCCCTCCTTCTAGCCCCACCCCGACACCATTCCTGCGGAAGGCACCCAATTCTTTTCCCCATCTCATCTCAGCATACTGGCAAACTCCTACTTTTCCATTGGAACCCAGCTCAAGCCGTCACCTCCTCCGAGAAGTCTTCCCCTGCCCTCCCAGGGATTATGAGGAGCCCCCTGCCACCCCCACTGTTGCTCTGGTGATTCCAGTAAGAGGATGGGGGCCCCAACCCCTCATCTCGTCTCAGGCCCCTGACCTCTCAATTCAGTGCCGGCCCAGCCCACAGCTCGGTACTCACTCAGACAAAAACTCAAACCAGGTGAGGTTCGAAGCTGCTCCTCCGGGGCAGACCGACAATCGAGCCCTCTGCCAGGCCCTGCAAGGTTAGAGGGGACAGACAACAGGGTCGGCAGCCCTTCTCCTGACCACTAGTGGCGCCCTCATCTGTCCCTCTCTTCCGGGGCTCCTGTGGACAGGCATGCAACCCATGACCAGTAATCCCATCATCCCTCCACATGTGGGCTTGGATACATGGTCATTGTGATGGGTTTTCCAGCAGAGGGTAGTAATAGGTCTTGATCAAACAAAATCAACATGTTGGGAAGGTTTCTCCAACAGATGGCAGCATTTTGGGAGAGGGCCACCTTTTCCCGTTTGTGCAAAGGCACAGCATGGCTGGCAGCAGCTTGCTCCTGCGTCCTATCCTTCCCCACACCTGTGCCTCCTCCCACCTCTCCAGTCTTCGTTTTCCTCCCATTCCTCCCCATCTTCACGCATGTCCCGTCTACCTGTCCACTCTTCCACCTGTCCCCACACCTGTCTTCCCATATCCGTTCCCTGCTTGCGTCCCCCATCCCTGTCCACCCCTGTCCCCCTATGCCTGTCTTCTACATCTGTCTCACACACCTGTTCCCCCACACCTAGGTCCCCCATCCACTCACCCATGGTACTGTCGGAGTTCTTCAAGCACCTGCTGGACAATCAACCTGAGCGGGGGGTCAGATAAAAACAGTCCACAGTTGCCCCCAATGACAGACGTTCCCCCAAACGAGCTGTGAATGCCTGACCCGGCCCTGGTCCTGATGTGACCCCTAACTGGGAGGCCCAAACCCTCTCCTGATGCTGTCGAGAACCTTCTGAGGTGCCTGGGAGAAAGTCGGTGTGGGAGAGGAGACTGAGGTAATTAGAGGGGGACTGTGGCTGGCCCTGCTCACTTTTATGGGCAATGATGCTACATCCCTGCATTCCTCTTCCCCAAACCTCGACCCCCTTGGCTGTCCTGGGGGTCCCTCCCCCACCTAAGGGTCAGATACTCACACGTGATTTGGCTCCACATGATCCTTTTCCATGCACTCCAGCACCGGGGGGTCCAGGCCTGGAAGCAGACCCCACCCCAGGAAACATAGGTGTGAAAGGTGCCCTGGGGCAGGACCAGCCTGGCATACAACCCCTGAACGCACCCCTGCAGACCTGGAGCTGGTCCAGATGGGGCTTGCCACTCTCGGGGCGAGGGAGAATGGTAAAGAGGACAGAGAGCCAGGACGGAAGCGTCTTGGCTGTGTCATGAGCTTACAAAGGGAGAAATGCTTTACACATATTAGGTCAGTGAACTCTCAAAGTGACACTGAGGAGATACTCTGATTGTCTTTCTTAGCGACAAAGCAGAGGAGGTTCAGAGACTTGCTGCTGCTGCTGCTGCTAAGTCGCTTCAGTCGTATCCGACTCTGTGCGACCCCACAGATGGCAGCCAACCAAGCTCCTCTGTCCCTGGGATTCTCCAGGCAAGAACAGTAGAGTGGGTTGCCATTTCCTTCTCCAACGCATGCATGCATGCTAAGTCGCTTCAATAGTGTCTGACTCTGTGCAACCCCATGGACAGCAGCCCACCAGGCTCCTCTGTCCACAGGATTCTCCAGGCAAGAGTACTGGAGTGGATTGCCACGAAAGTGGTAAGTTCCTGGACTTCCCTGGTGGTACAGTGGTTAAGAATCTGCCTGCCAATGCAGGGGAGATGGGTTTGACCCCTGGTCTGGGAAGATTCCACATGCCTCGAAATGCCTCGTGTGCCACATCTACTGAGCCTGTGTTCTAGAACCTTCGAGCCACATGCCAGAACTGCTAAAGCCTGTGCACCCTAGAGCCTGTGCTCCACAACAGGAGAAGCCACTGCAACAAGAAGTCTATGCACCGCACTGAAGAGTAGCCCCTGCTTGCTGCAACTAGAGAAATCCTGCACACAGCAGTGAAGACCTAGTGCAGCCAAAAAAGAAATTAATAAATTAAAATTTAAAGAAAAAGAAAGTGGTAGCTTCTGGTTTGGCCTGTAGGTCTTTCTGATACCAGAGGAACACAAGCTCTTCAGATAGAGATTCAGAGAAAAAGAAGGGGATAAAGAGACAGAGGAGGAAGAGAGTCCAGGCAGCCATTCCAACATTGTGCCCACCTTGGCTTGAGAGTCCCCTGGGAGGGTGAGGGGGAAAGGCAGATGATAAAGGAGCCATGTCACCTCTCCTCCAGCATTCTGCCCAATTTCTGCCGAGGGGACCCGAAGCCTCCTCCACCAGCCTCAACCAGGGGACCCTCCAGCAGAAGCCCCCTACCCCATTTGTTTGAATGAAGGAAACCCCCAGGCTGGGCTACCTTGAACAGCTGGAGGCGGCACTTCCAAAGCTGGAAAGATTTCCAGGGAGCTGATCTCATCGAAGGACACAGGAACAGACCGTGACCTCACTCTCTTCTCGGGGCTGTCACATTCCTGCAAGGAATAAGCATCTCGCTAAGCCCGGAGGCAGCCTGGGCTGCAAGCAGTTTCCCTTGGTCGAGGGTCCCTAGCTTCCAACTGCAGACAGGGGCTACCCTCAGCCTTGGGGCACAGGAACAGGGATGGGTCTCCATAGCAGCCGAGGGCTGGAGCCAAGGACCATACCAGCCAAGGACCACCCCCACCCCCCCAGCTGTGGGCTGGAGTTCTGGAAATTCTGAACCACAAATTCCAGCCTTGGCCAGAAACTCTCCCCCCTCCCCCCAAGTCATGGTCAGGGGCAGAGATGCCCCAGGCGGAAGCCTCAGCTCCGAGTGTGGATTCTCCAGCTTTGGGCTAAAATCCCAGACCTGAGATGAGCTCTTCTCCTTTGCAAAGTTCAGTCACAGACAGGGCTTCTACCCAGCTGCAAAGATTCAGAAACAAGTCTGAGCTCCCTAGCCCAGGGGATGACGCTTACAGCCAAGGATCTCAGGCCAGCAAAGGACCTTTGGGCTTGGTCTGGAGTCTTAGGACCCAACGACTCCTCTGTCATGGAGGAGGAGTCGGTCCTCCTGCCATGATGGGTCAGTCCCCCCAGCTATGTGTAAGGCACCCCTGGGTCCTGCAGAGCCAGCGGCTGGGCGCATAGTTGTGTTATTAACTGGGGTGGTTGGGAGTTGCACCAACCTTGCTTGGTTGCTCTGCCGGGGTTCCACCCCCAGGCAGACACCCTTGGGTCCAGGCCTGCAGGCCCTCTCCTGGCAGGTTCAGAGCGAGGCTGGCCAGTGTCCGAGGCAGACAAGGCCCCTCGTTCACAGCTGAGGATTCGATGCTGAGCCTGGTGGAGAACAAGAGGGAGTCAGGTCTCTTCCACTGGGCTGTCGCCCCAGCTCCAGCATTCGAGGCACAGGGGCTGGGGGAACCCTTGGGTGGTCCTGTGATGGGGGCATGGCACAGAGAGTGTTCCAGATCTCCCAGCACCAGAGGGGTGGACGGGGAACTTGACTAGAGAATCTGATGCTGAGGTTCCATTTGCATCACAGGCCCACTGCTTTTTTACACAGACTAGATTAATGTTTGGGGAGAACTATGAGGGGCGGGGCTTCCCAGGTGGTGCAATGGTAAAGGATCTACCTACTAATGCAAGAGACATAAAAGACTGGGGTTGAGTCCCTGGGTCGGGAAGATCCCATGGAGGAGGACATGGCAACACACTCCAACAGTCTTGCCCGGAGAATCCCATGGACAGAGGAGACTGGTGGTCTACAGTCCATGGGGTTGCAAGAGAGCCGGACACAACTGAAGTGACTGAGCATGTGAGGGGTGGGGGGAGAAAGAGGGGCAGGGGGGAGTTGAGGGGGGCCCACAACTAAAGCTCTCCACTGTTTCGGGCTGCCACTGTACTGTGTGGGTGGTGCCAAGCACCTGTCTGTGTTGGAAGTGCATCTGCGGTTTTGTGCTCGTGTATGCAAGGGACACATTTAGGTGTCTCTGGGTGTGAGCAGGAGGAGGGTGCATGCTTGTGTGTTGAGTGTGGGCATGTACCCCCCATGTCCGAGGGCAGGTGTGCTCATCTGGGTCCAAGCGAGCCTGCCGGCTTCACGCAGCCTCCAGGTTGGGCTAGCGCACGCCCCTTCAGCGTGCACATGGATGCATGTGCCCACAGACATGTGTGCACCTATGGAGGGGGTCTCTGGGGCTGCCTCTGATAGCACAGACACCTCTGGTGGCCCTTGAGCTAGGTGACCCAGAGGTGGTGGTGGGGGAGAGCAGCAGCGTGTGGCCGCCCTGGAAGGTGTGTCCCAGAAGGCGGCGGCACAGTGGGCGGCTGACCTCTGCCGGCTCTCAGAGCAGCTCCTCGACCTCTCCCAGCTGCGTCTCCGAGCGAGGCCCTGGGACCTCGCAGTGCTGGAGAGGGGCGTTTCTCCTCTGGCTTCTTCGCTAGGGGGGCCACTGCCTCTGGCTCCCCCAGGCTGGCTGTGTGAAAGGACTTCGAGGCCCAGGTCCTGGAGATACTCACTGCCCTGAAGGGCCCCCAAGTCCAGGCTGAGGTCCTCTGAACTCTCGCTACTGCCAAGCAGCCCTGGGATTCCATCCTCCTGGAGACAGATGGGGAAAAGGCCTTGATTCACAGGCAGCGAAGACCCTCACATCCAGACCCCGCCCCCGCCATCCCCTACTTGTCCAACCTGGGCTCTGGGCCTAGCTCTTGGCAGGTGGGGTAGAATGGGGGTGGTCCCCTCAGTGCAGGCTTACAAGGCCTTAGTCCTCTGAAAAGGGGCTGGAAATTAAGGATATCAGCCCCGACTCGACCTCCATTGGTGAGTTTCTGTCTGATCACCTTATGAAACAGGCCACGTAAATTCTGTCCTCTTCCTCTGTCTGCTGGCTCACCAAGCTTGCTTTAAGCCTCTTATAAGATCATGTGTGTGAATGCAATTTGTACAAATGCTGTACTGATGCAAAGAACTGACTCACTGGGAAAGACCTTGATGCCGGGAAAGACTGAAGGCAGGAGAAGGGGACAGCAGAAGATGAGATGATTGGACAGCTTCACCAACTTGATCGATGTGAGTTTGAACAAATTCTGGGAGTTGGTGATGGACAGGGAAGCCTGAAGTGCTGCAGTCCATGGGGTCACAAAGAATCAGACACGACTGAGCAAGTGAACGGAACTGCACGCAATCTCCTTGATGCTACTGGCTGAATTTCAGGCAGTATTGTGACTCCTAGGCTTTCCCCAGGGCTACCCTTAGGGGTTTCCTAGACCCTAAGTCTCCCTTCCAAGCCAGGATGAGAGTGGAGCAAGTGAGGAAGCCACCTTGGGCATAAAATTGTAGGGGGTGCCGCCAAACTCAGAGATCAAGAAAAGCATATTTTAATACATTTTTTTTTAAAGTTTGTATTTTTCATTTTTTTCTTTTTTCTTTCCGTTTTTGTTTGCCCCCCCTCTCATGGCATGGGAAACTTCCCTCACCAGGGATTGAACTCATGCCACTGTAGTGAAAATGCAGTCTTAACTATTGGACCACCGCTAAGTGTAAGTAACTCAGTCGTGTCCAACTCTCTGCAATCCCATGGACTGTAGCCTACCAGGCTCCTCTGTCCATGGGATTTTCCAGGCAAGAATGTTGGAGTGGTAGCCATTCCCTGCTCCAGGGGATCTTCCCAATCCAGGGATCAAACCAGGGTCTGCCGCATTGTGGGCAGATTCTTTACTGTCTGAGCCTCAGGGAAGCCCTAAGGACCACCGGGGAAGCCCCTAATACAACAGTAACGAAAAATCCAACAAACTTCAATGTAGTGCAAAGAGTTCCACGATGAACAAATTATCAAAGTGTTACGACATGACAGGGACTTCCCTGGTGGTCCAGTGGTTAGGACTTGGTGCTTTCACTGCTGGTCTAGGAACTAAGATCCCACATGCTGTGTGCTGGGGCCAAAATTTTTTTAAAAGGCGGGGCTTCCATGGTGGCTCAGAGGTAAAGAATCCGCTTGCCAATGCAGGAGACACAGGTTCAATCCCTGACCCAGGAGGCTCCCACATCCCTCGGAGCAACTAAGCCAGTGCTCCACAACTACCGAGCCTGTGCTCTAGAGCCCTTGAGCCTCAACTACTGAGCCAACGTGCTGCAATGACTGAAGCCTGTGTGCCCTAGAGCCCGTGCTCTGCAATGACAGGCCACTGCAATGAGAAGCCTGTCTGCAACTAGAGAGTAGCCCCTATCACCACAACTAGAGAGAACCTGTGTGCACCAACCAAGACCCAGCATAGCTAAAAATAAATACATAAATAAATAATTTTAAAAAATTAAGACATGACAGTATTGGACCCTGCACTTTGCTCACCTCACCCTGTTTCCAGCCCCCCACTCCATTGTACCAGAGAGTAGCTTGGAACCTTTGAGCTCCTAAATTCCTTCCAATACCTTCCTCTCTCTCCTCGGCACGGTATTTACAAAGGGCTCCGGGGTCCGCCGCCTCCTGCTTCCAGCCCCTCTGCAGCCTCACGTTCCCACCCACCCAGGAGGCAGCTGTTAGACTCCAAGAATACATAGAGGTGGATGACACATCCACCAAAGCACCAACCAGTTGCCTCCCCAACAGTTATTCAAGGGCCTTGTTCTTAATCCCATTGCAGCTCTATCAGGGGGTGGTGTTGTCCCACTTTCCAGATCAGGAGACTGAGGCTCAGGGAGGAGAAAGGACTGTGCAGCCTTGGGTCACACAGTTGGTAAATGGCGGAGCCAGACTCAAACTCTGTGGGATCTGCCTGGACCCAGGCTCTATGCTCTTTCTTGCTCTTCTTCCTCCTCTATTTCTTTTCCTAGTCTTTTCTTTGCCCTCTCCTCTTGCTGTCATTCATCCCCCCCTTTTTTTTCTTCCCAGCCAGGGCACCTGTTTTTTCCTTTCCCTGGAGAATCTCTTCTCCTAGGCCATCCAGAGGCAGTCTGGTGAACTCCTATTCATCCTTCAAAACCCACCTTGGGCATGCCCTCCAGGCTGCCTTCCTGACTCTTCCAATCTAAATAAGGCGTCCCTCGTCTGGGCTGTCCAGGTCTGCAGGATAAGGACTATTCCTTTCTAGGTTGTTGACACTGTCCTCAGACAGGGTTTGGTGGGTAGGTGGGTGGTCCACCCCCACATGCTACAGGCAAAACCAACCCTGAGATGTGGCCTTAGGCATCTATGTGAGCTCAGGCAGTCCTTGGTGGACTGTCCCTATTGGTGGCCTAAAGGGCCTGCTGAGCAGACCTGCCACCCTTAATGGTCTCTACAAGAGGCTCCCAGGACAGAATTGCCAGATAAAACACTGGACACCCAGTGAAATTCAAATTTCAGATAAACGACTATTTTTTTCCCTAGTGTAAATAGATTACAAACATTGCAATATTTGGCATTCAATTCTAACTGGGCATCCGGTAATTTTATTTGCTCAATTGTGCAAGCATACCTATCCATGGGCCATTTGGCCGGTCATGGCCAGTCTTGACTAGGAAAGGGGGAACAGGGAGGTCCCTACTAATGCTTGGTGAGGGGAAATTTCAGAGAAGCAGCCATGTGGAAAATACCTGGACTTCCCTGGTGGTCCACTGGATAAGAATCTACCTGCCAATGCAGGGGACATGGGTTCAATCCCTGGTCTGGGAAGACCCCACAGGGTGTGGGCCACCTAAGCCTGAGTGTCACCACTACTGAGCCCACACACCTAGAGCCCACACTCTGCAACAAGAGAAGCCACCGTAATGAGAACCCTGTGCACGCAACTAGTGAATAGCCTCTGCTCGCCGCAACTAGAGAAAGCCCGTGTGCAGCAATGAAGACTCAGCATAGCCCAAAACAAGCAATAAATATATAAGCAACATGTTTAAATGAGAAAGAGGAAAATACTTGCCAGCCAAGAGCCAGGCATTTTGTTGGCTGGAGATCTTGGCTGGTGGGAGGCAGGTGGCAGTGTCCATACCTGTCTTGAATGAGGTTGGAAGAACTCTACAGAGTCTGGCTTTTTCTCTGACCTCCCCCACTTGGAAATCTACAGTTTTGATGACTTATAGTAAGATATATATGGGGCTTCCCTGGCAGCTCAGTGGTAAAGAATCCACCTGCCAGTGCAGCAGACTGGGGTTTGATCTCTGGGTCAGGAAGATCCCCTGGAGGAAGAAAAGGCAACCCACTCCAGCATTCTTATCTGGGAAATCCCATGGCCAGGGAAGCCTGGTGGGTTACAGTCCATGGGGTCGCAAAGAGTCAGACATAACTTAGTGACTGAACAACAGCAACAAAAAATATAACAGTTCACCACTGTAACAATTTTGTGTACAACTCTGTGGCATTAAGTACATTTACTCAATACGTAATCATCATCACTCTCATCTCCAGAACTTTTTTTCATCTCTCCCTAAGGAGGGTTTGTCAGAGAAGGCAATGGCAACCCACTCCAGTACTCTTGCCTGGAGAATCCCATGGACGGAGGAGCCTGGTGGGCTGCAGTCCATGGGGTCGCTAAGAGTTGGACACGACTGAGCAACTTCACTTTCACTTTTCACTTTCATGCATTGGAGAAGGAAATGGCAACCCACTCCAGTGTTCTTGCCTGGAGAATCCCAGGGACGGGGGAGCC
>SJYA01001118.1:114631-135244 GCA_006410615.1 Neotragus moschatus | reverse complement strand
GCCTGGTGGGCTGCAGTCCATGGGGTCGCTAAGAGTTGGACACGACTGAGCAACTTCACTTTCACTTTTCACTTTCATGCATTGGAGAAGGAAATGGCAACCCACTCCAGTGTTCTTGCCTGGAGAATCCCAGGGACGGGGGAGCCTGGTGGGCTGCCATATATGGGGTTGCACAGAGTCGGACACGACTGAAGCGACTTAGCAGCCGCAGCAGCAGCAAGGAAGGTTTGTACCCAGTAAACAGTAACTGCTTGATCTTATCTCCTCCAGCTTCTAGTCACCTCGACTCTACCATGTCTCAATGAATTTGCCTATTCTTTGTTCTTGTTTAGTTGCTAAGTTGTGTCTGACTCTCTGTGACCCTATGGACTGCAGCATGCCAGGCTTCCCTGTCCTTCACTGTCTCCCTGGGTTTGCTCAGACTCATGTCCTTTGAGTCAATGATGCCATCCAATCATCTCATTCTCTGTCATCCCCTTCTCTTCCTGCCCTCAATCTTTCCCAGCATCAGGATTTTTCCCTATGAGCTGGCTCTTTGCATAAGGCTTTGGCCGCCTGCCTATTCTAGGCACCCTGTTTAAGTGGAATCGTACAATGTTTGTCCTCTTGTGTCTAGTTTATTTCACTTAGCTTAATGTTTTCCAGTTCATCCGTGTTCTAGCACAGGTCACAGTTTCCTTTCTTTTTAAGGAAAGATAGCATTTCATTGTATGGATGGACCACACTGTATGGATATAAGCAGCTGCATTTTGTTTATCTATTTGGTCTTTGATGGACAATTGAGTGGCTTCCATCTGTTAGCTCTTGTGGATTTTGCTGCTATGAATCAGTTCAACTCAGTCGCTCAGTCGTGTCCGAGGTGTATAAATGTCTGAGTCTCCATTTTTACCTCTTTTGGGTAGATCTGTAGAAGCAGGGTTGCTAGATCATACAACATTCTCTGATGGCTTTTGGAGCCCTGGCCGTATTTTCCATGGTCTCCCCTCTTGAATTTCTCCTTCGCACCCACTAATCTGTTTTCTTTCTTTTTCTTTTTTGGCTGCTCTGTGTGGGATGTGGGAACTTAGTTCCCTGATTGGGTATCGAACCCATGCCCCCTGCAGTGGAAGCAGGGCATCTCAACCACTGGAACTCCAGGGAAGTTCCTGCACCCACCGCTCTGGTTCCCCTGACCTGCCTCGCTGCTCCTTCTCTGTCTGCCACTTCCTCCCCGTGTCTTTCATACACCAGGGTACCTCTCCTTCAGTCTCTACCCAAAAACCCCACGCCTCCGGCCCGGCTGGTCCAGGTTCCCCGATTCTCCTCTGACTTCCCTGGTCGCCTTCCTGAAGTCACTCCCATCCCATCCCATCCCATCCCATCCCGGGTGTCTGGACAACCTCTACCGACTCCCATCTTCCTCTGCCACAGCCCCTAAAGTTTCCTTGCATCTCTGGTTTTCATCCTCCTGTAAATATAAACATGTCAGGACAGCCTCTTGGCCTGGACTGGGTCCCCCGTCCTCTGTCTCCTGCATCTGGCCTCCCTCACAGGAGGCAGGCGTGGGAACCCGGCCAGGTCTTTGGGGGGAAGGGGAGGGTGGATGGCTGTGGCAGGTACAGTGAGGGAGGGGGAGGGAGGGGGCTTCGTCCTTTGCTGGGGAACTTGTATCTTTCCTCCAACATTTCCTGGGTGAGAAACGGGAGCCAGCCCATTAGGAGCCTCCCTGGGCATCTGCCCAGACATAGGCATGCTGGCCCTGACACCCCAGAGAGCGTGCCATCAACTCAGACTCCAGCTCCCTGGACCCTGGGGAGCCCTGGGGGATGGGCGCCCCCCGCCCCCGCAGACCCAGAGGCGAGATGCCCCAGGAATTTCCACTCTATAAAAATGGCTAGCTGCGGGCAGATTTAAATAGTACACAGGTCAACGTTTTTTAAAAAATGTAAATGGCTATTTATCTCCTTGTAGTTTAGGGAAAAAATAGCACACCCGAGCAACTTCGCATCTCTGGTTCTGTGTCATCGTGTAAAATCGGGAATGAGTTTCAAACAAGAGAGCAAAACACGCACAGAGGGTTTTCTGATGGCTGGAAGGATAGAAAGGCCTTCGTCAGGGTTTGCATCCTTGATGTAGCTTTTGTTAGCTCAGTGTGACCTAAGGCAAGTTTCTAACCCTCTCTGGGGCTCAGTCTTGTCATCTCTAAAATGGGTGCTATTTTGCCTTCTTTTTGAATATATTTTTATCTGCTTATTTAGTTATTTTTGGCTATGCTGGGTCTTCATTGCTGCGTGGGCTCCTCTTTAGTTGCAGCGCTTGGACCTCTCGCTGCAGTGGCTTCTCTTGCTGCAGAGCACAGGCTCTAGGGTGCTTGGACTTCAGTAGTTGCGGCTTGTGGGCTCTAGACCACAGGCTCAGTAGTTGTAGCACACGGGCCTAGTTGCTCTGCAGCCTGTGGGATCCTCCCGGACCAGGGATCAAACCCTTGTCTCCTGCATTGGCAGACGGATTCTTCACCACTGAGCCACCCAGGGAAGCCCTATGTTGCCTTTTTGTAGGATTGCTGGGCAGGTGAAATGAGATGATGTTTACATCTTGTAAGCCCTTGATCAGGGGAAGCAGATATGGGATTGGCCAAAAAGTTCATCTGGGTTTTTCTATAACATCTTATGGAAAAACCTGAGCAAACTTTTTGGCCAAGCTCATATTATGGTGGTTGTTTTTTATACTTCAGGAATCAGGGATCTTCTTCTGGGGCCCTGCCAGATGCAGCTTATTGGAGTAGACCGATGATTAAGCCCTGCAATGACAATCAAGTATGAGTGAATGTTTTAGAAAGTAGAAAGTGGGCTAGAAAGAACAGGAGGGAACAGTTGACTCTGGCGGGACAAGAATTCTGGACTGGAGTTCTACTTAGGAAATCCCTTTTTTGTTATTATTTTTTAAAACTTAATTGTTTTAAGTTTTAAAAATTAGATTTATTCTAATCCAGATCATACAGAAAATCTCTCTTTTAAAATGGACAAACCCCTGGGATAATCACTGGTGTGCAAAATCTACTAAGGATAACTCAATTAGGACAGGTTAGACCATCTTTAGACAGCTTCCATAACCAAAATTAAACCCCCAAACTGTATTTCCAATCACATAGTGTCTATGTGACATGTAAGTGATTTATTGAACTGGCTATATAGGTCAATGCTGCTGCTAAGTCGCTTCAGTCATGTCCGACTCTGTGCGACCCCATAGACGGCAGCCCACCAGGTTCCCCTGTCCCTGGGATTCTCCAGGCAAGAGTACTGGAGTGGGTTGCCATTTCCTTCTCCAATATAGGTCAATATATATAGCCAATTGCATATATTTAAAAATAATCTGTATCTTACCTGTATATATATATATATATATACACACACACACATACTTTCATTAAAATGCATGTATATTTCAACGAAAAGTCCTACTAAATGTAAAAAAAGGAAGGAAGGAAGGAAGAAATTGGGAAGGCTTCCTGGAGGAAGTGACAGTGAGGGACACCTTGAGCAATGAGTAGGAGTTAACTAGGCGGAGGATCTGGGTGAGGGCATTCCAGGCATTAAGAGAACAGGATGTTCAGAAGCCTGAAGGCTTCAGAGTTCAGGATGCCTTCCCTCAAATTGGCAAGATTTCCTTTTGGCTGGAGGGGTGTGTGTGTGTGTGTTTGTGTGTGTGCGTGTTGGGGTGGGGGGTGATGGGGCTGGATCAGCAGGCCTGGGAGCCCAAGGAAGGGTTTAATCTCCAAGTTCCCAATAGTAGTGGTAGGGAGGCTGGGGGAGAGGAGGTGGTGATTCCCCTTCAGAAAGATGACGCAAGATGAAAGGGCCCAGATGGGCTTGAAGCAGCGAAGACGCCTGTGCAGATGACCCGGGTGAGCAACTACGGTGGCCTCCACCAGGGCAGCGGAAAGGCGAGGACAGACGTGGCTAGAACTGAGAGCTGCACAGCTCACAGCACTGTTGGACAGAAGGGGCAGGGACATCGCTATCTGCTGCCTCAAGCTCTAGTGGCCAACGAGGTGAGGACGAGGATGTGGGTGGCAGGGCTTCTTTGGAGGTGGTGGGTGCTCACCGAGCACACCCAGCTCTCCCTGCTTCCCCAGATGTGTGGTCTCTCCATCACCATGCCAGCTGCCCAACTGCCTGCTGCCCACGGTCCCTATTCCAATATATACAGAGCCCTGGAAGGCTCTAGGGCCAAGACTGAGTCTCAGTTCTCTTCACTTACTCTAGACTCTTCCCAACACCGAGGCAAATTCCCTCCCTGCTTGGACCCCAGTGTGCTCTTCTACAGAATAAAGGGTGGACTTCCCTGGTGGTCCAGTGGTTAAGAGTCTGCCTGCCAAAGCAGGGGACACAGGTGTCATTCCTGGTCCAGGAAGATTCCACCTGCTGTGGGGAAACTAAGGCTGTGAGCCACACCTACTGAAGCCAGAGCACTCTAGGGCTCGTGTTCTGCAACAGGGAAGCGATGAAAAGTCTGTGCATCACAACTCGAGGGCAGCCCCTAAGCGCCACAACTAGAGAAAACTCAAACGCAGCAATGGAAATCTAGCACCGCCTTGATCAATCGATAAATACAATTTAAAAAAACAACACGGGCAGATACACAGAATTCCCTGTATATGGTTTGACTATAATGAAGCCTCTTTCCTTAGTGTGGTGGGTGGTCCAAAATGCCGCCCAGATTCCCCCTTCGGTGAGGATGGGTTGCCCCAGATGCTGAGGGGTGGGTGGCTATCAGCAGATGGCTGTCAGCTGTCAGCCTCCTCCCAGGAAGTCATACACCTTCCTGGGCAATCCACAGGAAGTGGGGATGCAATGACTTTGTCATCTCAGCCTAGTTTGGGATGACTCTGCAAGGCTGTTCTAGCTCAGAGCTCCTCGTGGGAGCTTTTCCTTCCTTCTTCACTGATCCATCTACCCACCCATGCACCCATTTAGCCACCCTTCCCTCCTCCCTCTCTTCCCTTCTCACCTCTATTCTTTCTTCTATCCATCCATCCATCTCTTCTGTCAGTCCTTCCATCCATCCATCCACCCATCTATCCATCTGTCCATCCATTCATCTCTTCTGTCAAAATGTCCTTCCATCCATCCATCCATCCATCCATCATCCATCATCCATGTCTTCTGTCAATCCTTCCTTCCTTTCCTCCTTCCAGCCACCATCCCTCTACTCTACTCATCCCATGCTCCCTCTTCTTGTTCCATAAAGGATTAATTTCCTCACCTGTGGAATGGCACAATAACTACTCTGTTCCCTGAAATATTGCACACAAAGTGCCTGGTAAAATGGAGGTGCTAAACAAAGTGTACTTGCTCTGCTGGAGTCATCAACTCCTGCCCATCTCAGCAGTCGGACACCTGCCTGCTCATCCTCCATGGTGGAGAAGTCTGGGTCCTCAGGCCTCCAGGGTCCACCACTGCTCTTGGTGGCTGAATCTGCAGCTCCAGAGTCAAAGGGCTGGACACATGGCTTGGGCTCAGAGCCTGTGGGAAAGGAGGGACAAGGTGTTAGAGCTGAGCTGTGAGGCCTGAAGAGCTGGGCCCCAAATTCTGCATCTGGGCCTCAGTTTTCTCATCTTTAAAATGGGGTGGCAGGGGAGGATGGTACCGATGATCTGTAAGTCAACATATATGCCACCACTCCCCACCACCCATCCTGAGCCTGGGGCAGACATTTCTGTTGAGGCACAGGGCTCTTTCCTCCTGAGCCATGGCCCCCTCGGAATTCTTCCCAGTGCATTACTTAAAAATTTTTTTTAATTTATTGTTATTTTGGGTTGCGCTGAGTCTTTGTTGCCACATGTAGGCTTTCTCTAATTGCAGTGAGCAGGGGCTTCTCTTTGTTGTGGTGCTTAGGCTTCTCATTGCAGTAGCTTCTCTTGTTGCGGGCAACAGGCTCTAGGCCTGTGGGCTTCAGTAGTTGCAGCCTGAGGGCTCACTAGTTGTGGTGTGAGGCTCTAGGGCACGTGGGCTTCAGTAGTTACAGGACACAAGCTCAGCAGTTGTGGCTCGAGGGCCTTACAGCTCAGGCTTTAGTAGTTGTGGCACATGGGTTTAGTCATCCCAATAGCATGTGGGATCTTCCCAAACCAGGGACTGAACCCACGTCCCCTGCGTTGGCAGATAGATTCTTAACCATTGGGCCACCAGGGAAGTCCCGGACTGAGCCTTTCGCTGTGTATCTGCCCGTGTTGTTTTTAAAATTGTATTTATCGATTGATCAAGGCGGTGCTAGATTTCCATTGCTGCGTTTGAGCTTTCTCTAGTTGTGGCGCTTAGGGGCTGCCCTCGAGTTGTGATGCACAGACTTCTCATCGCTTCCCTGTTGCAGAACACGAGCCCTAGAGTGCTCCGGCTTCAGTAGGTGTGGCTCACAGCCTTAGTTTCCCCACAGCAGGTGGAATCTTCCCTGGACCAGGAATGACACCTGTGTCCCCTGCTTTGGCAGGCAGACTTTTAAACACTGGACCACCAGGGAAGTCCACCCCTTATTCTGTAGAAGAGCACACTGGGGTCCAAGCAGGGAGGGAATTTGCCTCGGTGCTGGGAAGAGTCTAGAGTAAGTGAAGAGAACTGAGACTCAGTCTTGGCCCTAGAGCCTTCCAGGGCTCTGTATATATTGGAATAGGGACCGTGGGCAGCAGGCAGTTGGGCAGCTGGCATGGTGATGGAGAGACCACATATCTGGGGAAGCAGGGAGAGCTGGGTGTGCTCGGTGAGCACCTAGCACCTCCAAAGATCCCACATGCTGCAGGGCAAATAAGCCCATGAGATGTAGAACTACTGAAGCCCTCACATCCTACAGCCTGTGACCCACAGCAAGAGAAGCCGCTGCAATGAGAAGCCCCTGCAATGAGAAGCCCGTTCACCACAGCTAGGGAGTGGCCCCCACTTGCTGCCGCTGGAGAAGGCCTTGGAGCAGCAAGAAAAATCCAGGGCGACCAAAAAAAAATTGGTGGAAACAATCCAAATGTTCACAAACAGATGAATGGATACGCGAAATGTGGTCCATCCATACAATGGAATGTTTTTCAGTCGTAATAAGGAATAAGAGGAGTTCTGGGAATTCCCTGGAGGCCCAAGGGTTAGAACTCAGTGCTTTAACTGCCAAGGAACCGGGTTCAGTCCCTGGTCAGGGAACTGCTGCTGCTGCTGCTGCTAAGTCGCTTCAGTCATGTCTGACTCTGTGCCACCCTATAGATGGCAGCCCACCAGGCTCCTCTGTCCCTGGGATTCTCCAGGCAAGAATACTGGAGTGGGNCAAGGAACCGGGTTCAGTCCCTGGTCAGGGAACTGCTGCTGCTGCTGCTGCTAAGTCGCTTCAGTCATGTCTGACTCTGTGCCACCCTATAGATGGCAGCCCACCAGGCTCCTCTGTCCCTGGGATTCTCCAGGCAAGAATACTGGAGTGGGTTGCCAGCGGTCAGGGAACTAAGATCCCACAAACAAATACATAAATAAAATAAGAATAAAAAAGGGAATGGAGTTTTGAAACCTATTATACCATGAATGAACCTTGTGACGTCGCAGAAGTCAGTTCACAAAATATCCTGTGTTAGTAGATTTCATTTATATGAAATGTCCAGAACAGGTGAATCTATAGGGGCAGAAAGTAGATTAGTGGTTGTCTAAGGCTGGGGAGAGGCTTCCCAGGTGGCATTAGTGGTAAAGAACCCACCTGCCAATGCAGGAGACATGGGTTCAATCCCTGGGTCAGGAAGATGCCCTGGAGAAGGGGATGGCAACCCACTCCAGTATTCTTGCCTGGGAAATCCCATGGACGGAGGAGCCTGGCGGGCTACAGCCCATGGGGTTGCAGAGTCAGACACAACTGAAGCGGCTTAGCATGCAAGGCTGAGGAGAAATGATGGGGAACTTTGGGGTGATAAATAAAGGGTTCAGATTTCTTTGGGGGGTGATGAAAACCTTCTAAAATTGATTGTGGTAATCGTTCACAACACTCCTTTATTTTTTTGACCATGCCACATGGCTTGTGGGATTGTGATTCCCCAACCAGGGAATGAACCTGGCCCTCAGCAGTGAAAGTGAAAGCGTGGAGTCCTAACCACTGGGCCGCTGGGGATTCCCATCACCACTGCTGCTGTCCCAGCCACTCTCCCAGGCTGGGTTAGGGCCTCTGTTCGGCTGCCCTCATTCAGCCCTGCACCTCCCATGAGGCAGCTTCTATGACTCAGGGAGATGTTGGAACAAAACAAGCAGGCTGTGAAGGACGAGAAAAGCCAGATGTGGGGGTGAGCCCTGGAGGCTGATGGCAGCTTGGAAAAGAAGGGGGAGACTCCCCAAGAGGCAGTTCCATCCCTTGGCCAAGATCCCAGGGGGCCTCAGGACAGGCTGCTGGGTGTGCCTGCTTTCCTGGATGGGGGCTTCACGGAGGCTTGAACCTCATCCTTGCATCTGTGACCCTGCAGGTCTGGGACCTGAAGGCTAAAGGTAAAAGTTGATTCTTTGGATGGATGCTTCTGACCCAGGTGGGGTGTGGCTTCCCTGGTGGCTCAGATGGTAAAGAATCTGGCTGCCAGTGCAGAAGATGTAGGAGATGTGGGGTCCATCTCTGGAGGAGGGCATGGCAACCCACCTCAGTAATATTCTTGCCTGGAGAATCCCATGGACAGAGGAGCCTGGCGGGCTATAGTTCATGGGGTAACAAAGAGTTGGACACGACTGAAGCAACTGTCACTTCACATCATTTCTGATCCAGGAAGAGGCCGAGCCTGACCCTGATGAGAGTCCATTCTGATCTCCTCATCACATGCTGAGCCTCAATCTTTGGGTCACAGACCGAATCCCTGTCCCAGCATCATCGACTGAACCTTGGTCCTGGCGTCATACACCAAGCCCTGACTGTGGTATCGTAGGCTGAGTCCCAGTACTGGAGTCATGGACTGAGTTCCCATCCTAGAGCTTCAAGCTGTACCCCAGTCCTCATCACAGGCTGAACACTGACCCCAAGCACACTGAGCCCGGACTCTGAAGTCACACTCAGCCTTGGCTCTGGTGACAGATTCTCTCAAGCTCCAGACTTTGTCCTCAGTGGCCTCTGGTCACCACTGCCTGATATTCCCACCTGCACTCCAACCCCAAGCTGTCAAGACCAAACTCCTTGTCTCCCTTTCTCCTTCGGGGTTCTATGTATCAGTGTGATTGTAGTGTCTCCCCAGTGACCCCCACCAGAAACCCGACCTCGAGCCTCGCCTCTTCCCAACCCCTCAGGACACCAAGCCCTGTCAATTTCACCCCCCACAATGTTTCTCCACTCAGTCCTCTTTTTTAAAAAAATTTCCATTTATTTAGCTTTATTTATTTATTTGGCTGTGCCAGGTCTTAGCTGTGGCATGCAAACTCCCAGGTGCAGCAAGTAGGATCTAGTTTCCTGACCAGGGATCGAACCCAGAGCCCCTTCACTGGGAGCACAGTCTTAACCTCTAGACCACCAAGGCAGTCCCTCCATCCTTCTTTTGTTTTGCCTCTGATATGTTCTTAATATCAGCTTTCATTATGCTCTACCTGGGTTTCCCAGATGGCTCAGCATTAAAGAATCTGCCTGCCAATTCAGGAGACCTGGGTTCAATCCCTGGGTCAGGAAGATCCCCTGGAGGAGGGCATGGCAACCCACTCCAGTATTCTTGCCTGGAGAATTCCATGGACAGAGGAGCTTGGTGGCTACAGTCCATGGGGTCGCAAAGAGTCGCATACAACTTAACAACTAAACACAACAACAGTGCTGTCTCTACACAAGTTTTTTTCTTTTTGGTCATGCTATCCAGGCATGCAGGATCCTAGTTCCCCAAGCAGGGATCAAACTCATGCCCTTGGCATCAAGGGTACAGAGTCGTTAACCATTGGACCATCAGGGAAGACCCTACAATTGCAACTCTTGTTGGGATTTTCCTGTACAAACCATTGCCAACGACAACTGGCTTCTTCCATCCCAGAAGAAGAAGACGTGTCTTCTTGGCATGACATTTCAGAGTCACCCTCCTTCATCTGGTCCCCAATCCATAGACTCCAGTCCCTTTACAAGGACATTTGAGCACTTTTCAGTCTATCTGCTCAGTTCAGTTCAGTTGCTCAGTCATGTCCGACTCTTTGCGACCCCATGAATTGCAGCACGCCAGGCCTCCCTGTCCACTACCATCTCCCGGAGTTCACTCAGACGGCCATCGAGTCAGTGATGCCATCCAGCCATCTCATCCTCGGTCGTCCCCTTCTCCTCCTGCCCCCAATCCCTCCCAGCATCAGAGTCTTTTCCAATGAGTCAGCTCCTAACTCACCATTCTCCTGCACACCTCTGTGCAGTTCCTACCACCCTTTCCCACATTTCCTGCCTGGCAACCAAGGAGTCCCTCTGANCATCGAGTCAGTGATGCCATCCAGCCATCTCATCCTCGGTCGTCCCCTTCTCCTCCTGCCCCCAATCCCTCCCAGCATCAGAGTCTTTTCCAATGAGTCAGCTCCTAACTCACCATTCTCCTGCACACCTCTGTGCAGTTCCTACCACCCTTTCCCACATTTCCTGCCTGGCAACCAAGGAGTCCCTCTGATCCTCTGCAGATGGTCTTAGCCAGAGGACTTTGGATTGATTTGCTAGTGGCTAAGAACCCCTGGGCCAATGCATGAGACATAAGAGACTTGGGTTCAATCCTTGGGCTAGGAAGATCCCCTAGAGGATGGCACGGCAACCCACTCCAGGATTTTAGCCTGGAGAATCCCATGGACAGAGGAGCCTGGTGGACTACAGTTCATGAAGTTGCAAGGAGTCAGACACCACTGAATGACTGAGCATGCACACATACACGCACCCCTTTTCTACTTCTGGATGTACTTTAACTGGGCCACTTGTTCACTTCTAGACCAGGAGTTTCACAGGCCAATTCTGGCTCAACATCAATTTTGTAAATAAGATTTTAGTAGCACACAGCCACACCCACTCTGTACCTTGCTGTCTATGGATATCATCGTGCTAAAATGACAGTGTTTAGTAGTTGCATCAGAGACCATATCACCTGCAAAGCTGAAGGTATTTACTCCCTGGCCCTTTACAGAAAAGGTTTTCTGACTCCCACTCCGAGGTCCATGGGGGCAAGTTCTGTATCCAACCCACTTTTACATCCCTCAAGTCTCTTGATCAGTTCCAATATGTCTTGCTTCATGCTGAGCCTGTCATGTTCTTTCCATTCTTCTCTCTTAACAACAACCCTCTGAGTCCCCACATTATGGAAGGAGAAACTGAGGCTCAGAGAGGTGTACTGACTTGTCCAAGGTCATACCAGGCTGTCAAGAGGCAGAGTTGAGATAGGAGTTAGTCACTCAGTTGTGCCCAGCTCTTTGCGACCCCATGGACTGCAGCCCACCAGGCTCCTCTGTCCATGGGATTTTCCGGGCAAGAATGCTGGAGTGGGCTGCCATTTCCTTCTCCAGGGGATCTTCCCGATGCAGGGATTGAACTCAGGTCTCCTGCACTACGGGTAGATTCTTTACTGACTGAGCTACAAGAGAAGGTGTGGTGAGCTGATGAATGGATAGATGGGTGGATAAATGATTGGATGGAAGGGTGGATGTATGAATTGGATGAACTGTGGGATAGATGGTTGTTGGCTAGTTGGCTAGTTGCCTCGCTGTCTGGCTGAAGGGAAAGTTGTCTGGCTATATGGTTGGATGAATGGATGTTTAGATGGGTGGATGGTTACCCACATGGATGAATGGGTGGTTAGAGGGAGGGAAGAATGTGTAGACGCACGGGTGTAGGTGACTGGCTGGCTGGCTGGTTGGGTGAATGAGTAGATGTTTAGATGGGTAACTAGTTGGGTGGTTCTTTGGATGGATAGGTGGATGGATGCATAGAAGCAAGGATGCGTGGATAGACAGTTGGCTGTCTCTCTGGTTGAGTAGATGAATGGGTAGATGGTTAAACGGATGGGTGGATGGAAACATGGATACATGGAGGCATGAATGGATAGTTGGCTACCTGACTGGTTGGACGGATAAAAAAGTGGATGGCTAGATGGATGCATGGATGGATAGTTGGGATAGGTCGTGTGGCAGTGTCCAGGGGCAGTGATCGCTCTGCATTCTGGAGATGGTATTCCTAGGGGACGAAGGTGGGGAGAGCTCTAGATAGAAGGAGGCAGGACTGGGGCAGAGAAGCCAGGCAAGAAGGAAACCAAGTTGAGACACAGAATGTGCGCATGTAAACATGCTTATCACATACTAGGGAAAGAGTGGAAAAAGTGTGGCCAAAATGAGTTACTGAGCAACCGAGGGAAAGGGCCTGTGGGGCTCTGCCCTGCTGCAAATCCCAACCCCCCTTCCCTAGCCTTGTCTGGCTCCCCACATCTCCTCCATTATTTTCCCAGGAGGCCCCATCTGGTGCCCAGACAGCCAGTTACAGAGCGTAAGAGGAGGGCGCAGAAAGGCTAGAGATGGGAAGGACACTGTTAGGGAGCCCCTCTCTGCCCCACACCCCCAAGCTTCTCTCTAAGGAGCCGCCTAGCAGCTTGGATTCAGGTTCTAGGCAGCCTCTTACACCAGCAACCCCTGCAGCCCTGGCCATAAAAGGGTTTAAGAGTTGCCACTGGTTCCCACAGCTCACTCCCCCACCTGCCAGCCTATAAATCATAGCTTCAACCTGCCTGGAGTGGGGAGACAGGGTGGGCTGGGCGGCCAGGAGTGGCTAGACCTTCATAAGGATATGGGCATCTTTGTGATCTGTGGCTGATACCCTAATTCTCTAGCACAGCCATCCACTGGTGGATTTTAAAACTCTCTGCAAGCCCCCCCCCCCNGCTTCAACTCAGCTTAATTTCTGATTAGACTGAAGTCACCTGCCTTTGGGGACTTCCCAGGTGGCGTAGTGGTAAAGAATCCACCTGCCAGTGAGGGCGATGCAAGAGACACAGGTTTGGTCCCTGGATCGGGAAGATCCCCTGGAGGAGGAAATGGCAACCCACTCCAGTATTCTTACCTGGGAAATCCCACGGACAGAGGAGCCTGGCGGGCTACAGTCCATTGGGTTGCAAAGAGTCGGATACGACTGAGCAACTGAACATGCACGCAACACCCGCCTTTACTTTCACTATCTGCCAGAAGCAAAAGCAAAACCTCGCTGGAAGGAAATAGCACCATGAAGAGCCACCGGTGATATCTGCAGTTTTTCATAAACGGTATCTGGCATTCAGTCAAACGTTGAGGCACATCAGAGAAGAGGATCTCATGAACTAAAAGTAGAAGGACAACAGACAATAGCAACAAACCCACAGAAGATGCAGACGCTGCAAAGGAGAGGAAGGTGGAATATGGCACAGGGGTGGTGTAAAACGGCACAGGGAAGGGGTATTTTCAGCAACCCCCTCCCCAGACAGGATCAGGTATGCCTACTTCATAGAAAGTTGTGATGTACGGCCACCCCTCTATATCTGCACGGCGTTGGTTCCAAGACAAGCCATGAACACCCAAATCTTCCAATGTTCAAACCCCACAGTTGGCTCTCTGAGTCTGTGGATTCAGCCAACCCCAGCTCATAAACATAGCAGTCCACAGTTAAATATCAGCTGTCGGACTGATTGTGATGCTGTCAGGGAGGAGGAAAGCTGGGTTGATTTGCGTGGTGGGGGCTAGTCATTGGAGGCAGAGGGCCAATGACCTTGAATGTCTCAAGTTAAAGTTGTCAATAGCCCTTTGGCCTGCTAAAGGGTGGTCTTCTGGTTCCAGGTGTTAAAAGATAATAGAAAGATCTGGAGGAGAGTCTGGATGGGAGTGAAGGGTATGGAGTGTGTTCCATCTTGATGGACATAGCTGCCGTCTTGGTGGGGATAGCCTCTATGTTGGTGAGGGCATCTACTGTCTTGGTGAGGATCTCTGCCATCGTAGTGAGGTCTTTTACCATGTTATTGATGGTGATTGGCATCTTGTTGATGATACCCTCTCTTGACACAATGGTGCCCTGACTCCTAGCAAGGGCAGATTCCAGAGATACCTCCATGGCAGTGTATCCCATGAATCCATTAGTGAGCCCAGCAGAGATTGGCTGATGCTGGAAGAACCAGCCAGCTGGCAAATGGTTAGGTAAGCTGATGGGCATTGAGAGGGAGTGCCAACTAGAAGGCCATGTGTGTGGGTCATGCCAGCCCAAAGGCCAAGGACGAAGTAATAGCAACACAAGCTAACATTTAACAAGTGCTTTTGAAATGCCAGCCACCACTGCAAAGGTTTTACATCAATAATCCTTTTACTCTTCACAATCATCCTATGGTGGCATGGTGCTATTGATGCTTCCAGCATTCCCATTGTTCAGATGAGGAAACTAAGATGCAAAGAGCGTAAGTAACAAACATCTTAAACACAGCTTCCTCCCAAGTCATATCCATCCCCTCATTAAAGCTGAAATCAGCATGTTGTCCCGGGTTCCCCAGGGGCTTGAGCCACGTCGCCAAATGGTCCCCAAGTCCTGTGTCCAGTCCTCTCCCATATGTATATGAGGGGATACATATATCCCCTCACTCTTGAGCCTCCCTCCACACCGCACCCCACCCTTCTAGGTCATCACAGAGCACTGAGCTGAGCTCCCTGAGCTATACATCAGCTTTCCACTAGCTAGCCACTTTACACCTGGTTCTGTATATTTGCTGGGCTTCCCTGCTGGCTCAGTTGTAAAGAATCTGCCTGCCAATGTCGATTCCTGGGTCAGGAAGATCCCGTGGAGAAGGAAATGGCAACCCACTCCAATATTCTTAAATTCCATGGACAGAGGAGCCTTGGAAGCTACAGTCCATGGAGTCACAAAAGAGTAGGACACAACTTAGCAACTTAACAACGACAACTGTGTGTATGTCAATGACACTCCCTAAATTTGTCCCAACTTCTCCTTCTCCCCGTGTCCACCAGTCTGTTGTCTATGTCTGTGTCTCTATTACTGTCCTGCAAATGGGTTCATCAGTACCATTTTCTAGAATCCATATATATATATATATACACACACACACACATGCATTAATATGTTGCTGTTCAGTCAATAATTCGCATCCACTCTCTGAGACCTCATGGACTGCAGCACACCAAGTTCCCTGTCCTTCACCAACTCCCAGAGCTTACTCAAACCCATGTCCATTGAGTCAGTGATGCCACCCTACCATCTCATCCTCTGTCGTCCCCTTCTCCTCCTGCCCTCAATCTTTCCCAGCATCAGGATCTTTTCCAATGAGTCGGCTCTTCGCATCAAGTGGCTCAAGTATTGGAGCTTTAGCTTCATAATCATTCCTTCCAGTGGATATTCAGGGTTGATTTCCTTTAGGATTGACTGGTTTGATTGCCTTAATTGGCTGCCTTAATATGTGATATTTGTTCTCCTCTTTCTGACTTACTTCACTCTGTATAACAGACTACTCCCCACACACCTGATGGAGATTGACACCCATGACTAGTCCCTCTTTCTAGATGTGACTCACAGAGTTTCTACAGATGCACACGTGTGGCATGGGTGGAGAGTGCTCAGGATAGCCAGGCTGTGGGACAGAGACAAAATATGAGAGAGTGGGCGAGGTGGACAGTGTTTCAGAGTGCGTACTGTATGCTGGGCACTGAGCCATGCTCTCATATGCAAGATCCACAGCAACCCTTCTATGGAGGAGCGCAGACAAAGCCAGAGCAGCAAGGACATTTGCCTGCAGCCACGCAGACACAGGGGAGTGAGGCTCTGAACCCACAGCTGGCCGACATAGCCATCCTTCCGTCCACAGCAGTACTGAGCGCTGGCAGGTGTCTGGCCCTGTGTCAGGGCTTNCACAGCAACCCTTCTATGGAGGAGCGCAGACAAAGCCAGAGCAGCAAGGACATTTGCCTGCAGCCACGCAGACACAGGGGAGTGAGGCTCTGAACCCACAGCTGGCCGACATAGCCATCCTTCCGTCCACAGCAGTACTGAGCGCTGGCAGGTGTCTGGCCCTGTGTCAGGGCTTGGGAGGTGGGGTGGGGGCAGTGTCCCAGACCAGATATACTGATGGGTTTGTGGTTGATATTCCACTGGTGCTTCAAGGTCCAGTGAAAAGTCTGCCTCTGCCAGGAAGTCCTCGCAGATGGACTCACTCACACCAGTGGGAGCTCAAGGTGCTTGGCAGTGGGGGAAGTGCTCCCTTGGCTGCCAGTGGTTGTCAAGCTTTTCCTTAGAACCACAGATGACCTGGCTAGTGGAACTCTCTGAGGAACCTCCACTCTCTGAGTGCGGCATTTGAGGCCTTTTCCAATGTGCCCTTAGCCTAACCTCCTCCCTGGCTCCAGCCTTCCACTCTAAATCCACCCCACTCCTGGTTGCTTCTGGGCCACCTTCCCAGACCCTGGTGGTTGTGTTGGCACTGGGGCTGGGAGGAAGCAGCAGGCCTGGGTGTGCCCTTTCAGAAACCACATCCTTTCTACCCAACCTCACCCCACCCCAGGCAGCTGGGCGTGAAGGCTCCGGGTGGAGGGCCAAGGTGGGACCCAGGGTGCCTCCCCAAGTGGAGGGCTCCAACCAGGAGGACTGCCTGGGTGGTGGGACCTCCTTTGATGACCTTGGAAGACTAGGATAAGGATGTCCTCGGCACTGGTGCTCGGACATCAGCCACCAGTGGGAGTTTGTTCTGAAAGTCAGACACCCCCAACGCCACTCTCTGGATTATGTTTCAGGGAGGTCCGAGACCTCTCTGGGGCTTCCAGGGTGGCTCAGTGGGAAAACAATCCATCTGTCAATGCAGGAGATGTGGCTTTGACCCCTGGATCAGGAAGGTCTTCTGGAGGAGGAAATGGCAACCCACTCCAGTATTCTTGACTGGAGAATTCTATGGACAGAGGAGTCCGTGGAGTTGCAAAGAGTCGAACGAGACTGAGAGACTAAGCACAGCACACACATAACCTCTCTTCTCACCCCACATCCCTAGTTTAAGAACAAAAGCATCTTTGACTGACTTTGCCTCAGGGAGCCTAATCCCATCTCCCAATTTATCCCCCTGTTCCTTGTCCCCTGAGCAGACTTTGGCTACAAGGGGGCCATCTTTTTGTCTTGCTGTATTACTGATCGTGGACCCCAGCCCACTGAGTTGACTTCTTAAAACAGACATTTGCAGAGCAAAGACTCAAGTCAAACAGCCTCCCCAACCCACTCAGGAAGCGGGCTGACTAGAAGGTGGAGAGAAATTGTAGATGGGCTGTCTGCTGCCCCTGAGGTCCCCCTCCCACCGCTGGCCACACGGCTGCTCTGTCCCTGTTCATCCATCTGTCCCGCACTCCCCAGGGGTGATCACTCACCAGATGGAGCCTTGTCCTTGCTGCTGTGGGTGCCCCAGCTCTGCGTACTAGTTCCCGCAGCCCCCACGACCCTTGGCTAGAGCTTTGAGCTGACCCCGGGGGAGCATCTGTGGGCCAGAGCCCAGGGTAAGCCACAGGGTGACCCAACTTTGCCCTAACTTCCTCTTCCTCAATCGCCTGCCTGCCTGGCTGGTGCCTCCAACCCCGTCTTGGGCTGAGGCACGGATGTGAGTGCAGAACGGGACAGGGTTTTAGATGAGGGAGCTCTCCCCGCTCCACTCAGCAACACCCCGCCCCGTGCATGCAGGCATCTTGAGGTGGGGTAGCAGACTGGGGATGTGGAGGGGAGCCTCAGCACTCTCCCCACCCCTCACTTCCTGTGGAACCCGCTGCCAAAGAGGTGTAGAGGGCTGGGGCCTCACCCCAGCAAGTGGGACATGCCAGTCATGTGTATCCGTGGCAACACAGGCATTCACGCACACGCACGGCAACACGAGCATACACACGGTTCCATGGGGCATACGGAGGCGCCTGCGTCCCCAGGGTGCACTGGTAAAGGGTTAGCAACCACCTCTTTTGACCACACACACACAGACACACACACTCCGAGCTGTGATGCATAGCACTTGTTGATTTTGTAGGGGCTTCCCTGGTGGCTCAGTGGCAAAGAATCCGCCTGCCAATGCAGGAGACAAGGGTTCGATCCCTGGGTTGGAAAGATACTCTGGAGGAGGGCGTGACAATCCACTCCAGTATTCTTGCTTGGGAAATCCCATGGACAGAGGAGCCTAGCAGGCTACAGTCCATGGGATCGCAGAGTCGGACACGACTGAGCGAATGGGCACGCATGCATGCGTGTGGTGTAAATACTCCCATTGTGACTGATTTCAGCTGCCAGCCTGATGTCATTCCCCGTGGGGTGAGGAAGAGATGCTCAGGCTTGCCTCCAGCATGCCACTAGAGTGGATACCCGGGCACTTGGATTCTTGCAGAGAGACACATGCCCCCAGGTTTGCAGGTGTGTAGGTATCTGTGGGTCCCCAAGATGTGGGAGTGTGTGGACAGAGCAGTCTGCCCACAGACACACTTGGGTGCATGCAAGGTACACGTGGGCTCCTTGGCGCTCAGAGACAGGTGCTGTGTAGACACAGACAATATACTCGTGGAGACTCAGGAAAACTCAAGCGTGGGACAGGCACCTGGAGGCCAAGGTTAGAAGGAGCCCATAGCAGCACAGACAGGCAGAGCCAGCTGCCCTGGCTCACGGAAGCCCATTCTTTTTTAAAACACATTAAAAAGCCATTATTTATTTATTTATATTTGGCTATACTGGGTCTTTGCTGCGGCGCTTGGACTTTCTCTGGCTGAGGCTTGGGCTTCTCATTGTGGGGCTTCTCTTACTGCGGAGCACAGGCTCTAGGGTGTATGGACTCCAGTAGTTGCAATACGTGGGCTCAGTGGCTGTGACACGCAGACTTCGTTGCCCTGTGGCATGTGGGATATTCCCAGACCAGGAATGGGACGCATGTCCCCTGCATTGGCAGCCAGATTCTTAACCACGGGACCATCAGGGGAGCCCCATACTCTAAAATGTGTAGGAATTTCGTGAGCTGGTTGTTAAATGCAGCTGTCATAAAAATTTGATGATACGAATTGACAAAAGTAATAACCACTTAAATCTGTCATCATGTACTTAATGCTCCTCAACTGCACGCTTAAAAATGGTTTCAGTGGTACACTTTGTGTCATGATGTTTTACCTGTAATAAAACAGAAAAGAAACTCATCACTTCCTAATTATTTTGCTTCATTTTTCTCTTACTCATGCTTTCTGAAACTGCTCGATGGAAACTGTATATAAAGGCATTATATTCTAGTCCATATCTATATACCTGCATGGAGCTATCTCTCTATTAAGGTATACATTTGTATACTGGACTACATCTTTGTAATTCTGTGTTTGGTGCCATCACCTTGGTACTTTGAAACTGAGGGTATTTACACCATGCAAATGGGCAAATGAACACTTTCCACCCAAGAGCTGGCTGTTAACCATTTGCCAGCACACCACTGCACAGAGTGTGCACATCTGCNGGAGCTATCTCTCTATTAAGGTATACATTTGTATACTGGACTACATCTTTGTAATTCTGTGTTTGGTGCCATCACCTTGGTACTTTGAAATTGAGGGTATTTACACCATGCAAATGGGCAAATGAACACTTTCCACCCAAGAGCTGGCTGTTAACCATTTGCCAGCACACCACTGCACAGAGTGTGCACATCTGCACGTGTGACATTGTATACACGAATGCAGGAGCCTACAGGGGCACACACAGCACAGCAGACACACACACACAAGCATGATGGGCTCCTGGACACCTGGAAACAGGAGCCTGCAGAGACTCACTCAGAGAGGGGCGTGCAAGGAGGCACTAATACAGACCCCCGTGTTCGTGCACACAGGGTCACACTTGAGCAAGTGCCATCACGATGGGACACGAAGGACACACACACAGTGAACACCCCGGACATACAGGGGGCCATGCTGCGCTTAGTTGCTCAGTGGTGTCCCCATGGATTGTAGCCTGACAGGCTCCTCTGTCCATGGGGATTCTCCAGGCAGGAATACTGGAGTGGGTTGCCACGACCTCCTCCAGGGGCTCTTCCGAACCCAGGGATTGAACCCAGGTTTCCCACATTACAGGCAGATTCTTTACCATCCGAGCCACCAGGGAAGCCCAAGAATACTGGAGTGGGTAGCCTATCCCTTCTCCATGGGGATCTTCCCGACCCAGGAATTGAACTGGGTCTCCTGCAGTGCAGGCCGACTCTCTACCAGCTGAGCTAAAGGAGATCATGGAGTCACACACACGTGCATGCACGCACACAAGAGGTAGGCACTGGGCACCCATGAGAACACACATGGAGACACAGACATTCTGCTTTCCTGTGACGTCTTCCCCAGAGCCACAAACACGCAGACCCAGGGGCCCTTCAACACAAACCAGAACTTCACTCTTGTCCTCAGGGACACACGTGGGGCCGTCCACAGAAGACTACAACCACAAGAAGCACCCGGGACACGAGCAGACAGGAAAGCACACAGATCCACGTGCACCACCCATTCATTCTGTAGCCGGTCGACTATTTGTTCAATGCAACACACATTGATTGAGCGCCTACTGTATGCCGGGCACTTTTGTGGGTGTGGGGTTACTGTAAATAATACAGATACAGTTCCCTGTTGGGGTGGGGGAGGCTCACGGTTCAGTGGGGAAGGCAAACGGTGAATCAGGAAA
>SJYA01001118.1:100654-113991 GCA_006410615.1 Neotragus moschatus | reverse complement strand
GCTTAGTTGCTCAGTGGTGTCCCCATGGATTGTAGCCTGACAGGCTCCTCTGTCCATGGGGATTCTCCAGGCAGGAATACTGGAGTGGGTTGCCACGACCTCCTCCAGGGGCTCTTCCGAACCCAGGGACTGAACCCAGGTTTCCCACATTACAGGCAGATTCTTTACCATCCGAGCCACCAGGGAAGCCCAAGAATACTGGAGTGGGTAGCCTATCCCTTCTCCATGGGGATCTTCCCGACCCAGGAATTGAACTGGGTCTCCTGCAGTGCAGGCCGACTCTCTACCAGCTGAGCTAAAGGAGATCATGGAGTCACACACACGTGCATGCACGCACACAAGAGGTAGGCACTGGGCACCCATGAGAACACACATGGAGACACAGACATTCTGCTTTCCTGTGACGTCTTCCCCAGAGCCACAAACACGCAGACCCAGGGGCCCTTCAACACAAACCAGAACTTCACTCTTGTCCTCAGGGACACACGTGGGGCCGTCCACAGAAGACTACAACCACAAGAAGCACCCGGGACACGAGCAGACAGGAAAGCACACAGATCCACGTGCACCACCCATTCATTCTGTAGCCGGTCGACTATTTGTTCAATGCAACACACATTGATTGAGCGCCTACTGTATGCCGGGCACTTTTGTGGGTGTGGGGTTACTGTAAATAATACAGATACAGTTCCCTGTTGGGGTGGGGGAGGCTCACGGTTCAGTGGGGAAGGCAAACGGTGAATCAGGAAACAGACCCGCGAGGTAACTTCAGATGGTGTTCATTGCTGCGACAGGAAGTAAACCTTGTTATGTGACAGAGACTGGGTGGGGTGATGGCCGCTTCAGCTGAGGGTGGGATGGGGGAGGGGAGGTCAGGGACGGCTCTCGGAGCTGAGACTGGATTGCCCAGTGCCCAGGCATGGAAATGAAGAGCTGTGGGGAAAGGGCATTCCCTGTGGTGGGAATTGCAGGGACAAAGGCTCAGAGGCAGGTCTGAGCTTCGGCATGTTTGAGCAGTAGGAGGAGGCCTGCGTGACTGGGGGGAGGCTGGCAGCGACAGAGGCTGTGAGGCTGCTGGAGTTTGGGGGAGCCTTGGGGGGCCAGATTGTAGGTGCGATTGCTGGGCACCACTAGGCGGGTTCAAGCAAGGCATGAATTGGAAGGGGTGGGGACAAGGTGACCCAGGATGGGGGAGCCCAGAGAGTCCCAGAGATGGTCACAGTGTGGCGCTGGAAAGGAAAGTGGGTTCAGAATCCTACAGCAGAGAGGGAGTGCTGCTCTCTGCCTCTGTCCATCTTTCTCTCATTTCATCTTTATCACAGTCTTTCCTCCTCTCTTTCTCTCCGTGCCTCTCTGTTCTTGGGCTTCCCAGGTGGCGCTAGTGGTAAAGAACCTGCCTGCCAATGCAGGAGATGTAGGAGAGCATCCCTGGAGGAAGGGGTTCGATCCTTGGGTTGGGAAGATCCCCTGGAGGAGGGCATGGCAACTCACTCCAGTATTCTTGCCTGGAGAATCCAGTAGACAGAGAAGCCTGGCAGGCCTTGGTCCATGGGGTCACAAAGAATCAGACCATGTGGGGTCACAAAGAATCAGACCAAAGCAACTTAGCACAGCACACATTCTCTCTTTGTAGTCTTCCCTTCCCGGGCTCTCCCTCCCCCAGAATTCAAAGTTTCTCAAGCTTCTCTGCTGACTCCACTGTCCCCTTTCTGCAACCCCCGCTACCCTCCTCCGCTGGGTCCTGCTCTTCCCTCTTATGGCCAAAATGTGTGAGAGTGCTATTGAGACTCTTAATCTGGGCTTCCTCACCAGATGCACCCTGGTCTCCACCCCCACAGACCCATCACCTCCCTGCCGAGGTCCCCACCCTACTCCTGGAGGCTCAGCCAGGTGCGCCTGGCTCCTCTCTCCCTACCCAAAATGCTGGCTCACCTCCACAAGGCTCCCCCCAGCCCCTGCCTGCACTACCCTTTCCCACTTTCCTTGGTGAAGTATACATGACATAAAATTCACCATTCTAACCATTTTTAAGTTCACAGCTCAGTGGTATCAAGTTCCTTCCCACTGTTGCTCAACCAGCCCCCACCATCCATCATCAGAACTTTGTCATCTCCCCAAACTGAAACTCTGTCCGCAGGAAACACTGACTCTCCATCCCCTCCCCCTGCCCCTGGCCCCATCGTCTACTTCCTGTCTCTGTGGATCTGACTCCTCTAGGAACCTCCTGAGGGTGGAATCACACAGGATTTTGTGTCTTATACTTTTGTGTCGTGTTTATTTCGCTGAGTGTCATGTCCTCAAGTTTCATCTTGTTGTAGCGCATGCTGGAATTCCCTTCCTTTTAAGACTGAATAATACTCCACCACGTGGATGGATCACTTTTTTTTTTTTTTTTTGGTCCATTTATCTGCCAATGGACACTTGAATTGTTTCTACCTTCTGGTTATTGTGATGATGCTTCTGTGAACACAGGTGTACAAATATTAATTTGACTTCTGATTTTCAATCCTTTATCTTCTGCTGGTGAGTTTTAAACCCAGATATGGGAAAGGATCCTGCTTTTAGCTTTGCTGTTTTTGTTTAGTTGCAAAGTCGTGTCCTACTCCTTTGCGACCCCTGGACTGTAGCTCATCAGGCTCCTTCAGTCCATGGGATTTCCCCAGGCAAGAATACTGGAGTGGGTTTCCATTTCCTTCTCCAGGGGCATCTTCCCCACCCAGGGATCGAACCTGCATCTCCTGCATTGGTAGGCATGTTCTTTACCGCTAAGCCACCTGGGAAGCTTTTATTAATAGCTTTCTGTTCAGTTTGGTTGCTCAGTCATGTCCCACTCTTTGTGACCCCATGGACTGCAGCACGCCAGGCCCCTCTGTCCACCACCAACTTCCGGAACCTGCTCAAACTCATGTCCATTGAGTTGATGATGCCATCCATCTGTCTCATCCTCTGTTGTCCCCTTCTCCTCCGTCCTTCAATCTTTTCTAGCATCAGGGTANGCTCAGTCATGTCCCACTCTTTGTGACCCCATGGACTGCAGCACGCCAGGCCCCTCTGTCCACCACCAACTTCCGGAACCTGCTCAAACTCATGTCCATTGAGTTGATGATGCCATCCATCTGTCTCATCCTCTGTTGTCCCCTTCTCCTCCGTCCTTCAATCTTTTCTAGCATCAGGGTATTTTCCAATGAGTCAGCCCTTTGCATCAGGTGGCCAAAGTATTGGAGTTTCAGCTTCAGCATCAGTCCTTCCAATGAATATTCAGGACTGATTTCCTTTAGGACTGACTGGTTGTATCTCTTTGCAGTCCAAGGGACTCTCAAGAGTCTTCTCCAGCACCACAGTTCAAAAGCATCAGCTCTACGGTGCTCAGCTTTCTTTAAAGTCCAACTCTCACATCCATACATGACCACTGGACAAACCATAGCCTTGACTAGACAGACTTTGTTGTTAATTCATAGCTTTTGAATATGCTATCTAGGTTGGTCATAGCTTTTATTCCAAGGAGTGTCTTTGAATTTCATGGCTGCAGTCACCATCTGCAGTGATTTTGGAGCCCAAAATAAAGTCTCTTGCTGTTTCCACTGTTTCCCCATCTATTTGCCATGAAGAGATGGGACCAGATGCCATGATCTTAGTTTTTGAATGTTGAGTTTTAAGCCAGCTTTCACTGTTCTCTTTCACCTTCATCAAGTGGCTCTTTAGTTCTTCTTCACTTTCTGCCATAAGGGTCATGTCATCTGTGTATCTGAGGTTATTGATATTTCTCCCAGCAATCTTGATCCCAGCTTGTGCTTCATCCAGCCAGGCATTTCACATGATATATTCTGCATATAAGTTAAATAAGCAGGGCGACAATATACAGCCTTGGTGTACTTCTTTCCCGATTTGGAACCAGTCTGTTGTTCCATGTCCAGTTTTAACTGTTGCTTCTTGACCTGCATACAGATTTCTCAGGAGGCAGGTAAGGTGGTCTGGTCTGGTATTCCCATCTCTATAAGAATTTTCCACAGTTTGTTGTGATCCACACTGTCAAAGGCTTTGGGGTGGCCGAAGTAGATGTTTTTCTAGAACTCTCTTGATTTTATGATGATCCAACAGATGTTGGCAATTTGATCTCTGGTTCCTCTGCCTTTTCTACATCCAGCTTGAACATCTGAAAGTTCACGGTTAACATACTGTTGAAGCCTGGCTTGGAGAATTTTAAGCATTACTTTACTAGAGTGTGAGATGAGTGCAATTGTGTAGTAGTTTGAACATTCTTTGGCATTGCCCTTCTTTGGGATTGGAATGAAAACTGGCCTTTTCCAGTCCTGTGGCCACTGCTGAGTTTTCCAGATTTGCTGGCATATTGAGTGCAGCACTTTCACAGCATCATCTTTCAGGATTTGAAATAGCTCAGCTGGCATTCCATCACTTCCACTAGCTTTGTTCATAGTGATGCTTCTTCCTAAGGCCAACTTGACTTCACATTCCAGGATGTCTGGCTCTAGTTGAGCTCCTTGCTGCCATCATGGTTATCTGGGTCATGGAGACCTTTTCTGTATGGTTCTTCTGTGTATTCTTGCTACCACTAGGACAGAAATGGTACGGGCCAAACAGAAGCAGAAGATATTAAGAAGAGGTAGCAAGAATACACAGAAGAACCATACAAAAGATCTGGCATATTGAGTGCAGCACTTTCACAGCATTATCTTTTAGGATTTGAAATAGTTCAACTGGAATTCCATCACCTCCACTAGCTTTGTTCGTAGTGATGCATATCAGCCGTGGCTTTTCCAGGATGTGGCCTCACCTGAGACGAAACGGGAGCAGCTCAGCAGGCCTCCAAAGAGTCAGAAGCTCTTGTTCCTAACCCTGACATGGGGCAGACACAGAGGAGCCCAGCCTTAGCATCTTCTTGTTCGGAGGATGCCCTCGTGAGCCCCATCAAATACCCAAGTCCCAGGTCATCCTGAGAGGAGCCTGCTAACCGCTTGCTCCCTGCAGCCTGTCCTCAGATCCCTGGCACTCCCTCCACGTGGGCCCACTGGCTATCCCTGATCATACCCCCTCCATGTGGGGGGATCCTCAGCCATCAGCACCCAGCCCAGATGCCTGCCTCTTCTTCCCTAAGCTGTTCTGGCCCCCACCCCGACCTGGACTTAGCAGGTCAGCCGAGTAGCACCCATGATCGAGACCCCGGCTCTGCCTCCTGGGGCCTGGGGCCCTGGGCGGGCCTGTGGGTCCGGCACTGGTGGGAGCATCCACACACACACTCATCCTCGTGGAGCTGAGCACGGCGCAGGCACAGCTCTCTGCTGAGGTGGATGCTGCCCCAGACCAAGGGATGGGGTCCTTGTGCGGAGCCCTCTGTTTCCCTGGGCAGGTCCCCGTTCCCACCTGTGTCCTCACTCACAGGTCAGACAGGCCAAGCAGCTGGGCTCAGTGATGCCAGCGACCCTTTGCAGCTGCAGAGCACAGTCCAAGCTGCTTCCGGGTGCCAGAGGCTCTAGTGGGAACAAGGTGACGCGGTAGCTGGGATCTGGTGCCCAGGGTGGAAGGCAGGTGTCTTTCCTGGCCATTGGGGAAAGGAGAGGGATCTGGCAGGTATGGGCTGTGAGGCTGGCATGCTCCCAGCGAAGAGGTTGCCAGGGCACAGGACACAAACAGCTTTATCTCCAGGCTGTAGGTGCTATTACTGAATCAGCCACTAGAGGTCAGTGCTTTCCTGGCGCTTCTCTGGCTAAATTAAGACCACAGTGAGGGAAAAAAAAAGAGAGGGAAAGCCAGGTCAGGGATAGGACTTCCAAGGCGGAAGGCTTAAGGCCGTGGCTTGAGTTAGAGAGGAAGGTAGATATGGAGGGGCTTCCCAGGTGGCGCTAGTGGTAAAGAACTTCCCACCAGTGCAGGAGACAACGGAGAGACGAGTTTGATCCCTGGGTCGGGAAGATGCTCTGGTGGAGGGCATGGCAACCCACTCCAGTATTCTTGCCTGGAGAATCCCATGGACAGAGAAGCCTGGCGGGCTGCAGTCCATAGGGTCGCAAAGAGTGGGACACGAGTGAAGTGACTTAGCATGTACGGGTGTGGAACACAGGTGGACATTATGTTCACATTTGTTTCCCCACTGTTCATAGAAATGCGATGGGGCGAAATATTTCTGTGTTACAAAAAAAAAAAAAAAAATCCAGAAGAGTGAATGTTAAAATGTAAAAACAAAATAAGAGCCCCCCACCCCCAACTCAACATATGTGGTAGGATGAATTTCAAAGCTACTTTTACAACTTAGGCTTAAAAACCTGTTTTTGTTGTTGTTGCCGTTGTTTCGTTTTTTTTTTTAAAACTAAGACAGTAAACTTGGAAGGCATAAATGAAAGAAATATAAGATTATATATAAGCCTACAAAATCTTAGGGAAATAATATTATAAATAAAAGCAACAAGTAAAAAATCAAAATCAATTGGTAGGTACTTCCCTGGTGGTCCCGTGGCTAACAATCCTCCCGACAATGGTTTGATCCCTGGTGGTGGTCCGGGGAAGTTCCCACATGCCTTGGGACAACCAAACCTGTGAGCCACAACTGCTGAAGCCTGAGTGCCTTAAAGCCTGTGCTCTGCAACAAGAGTAGCCCCTGCCTGCCACAACTAGAGAAAGTTGGTGCACAGCAACGGAAACCCTTGTGGCCACAAATAAATAAATTAAAAAATCAATTAGTCTGAGAAGAGTTAGTACCTTCATACATAGTTTCTACACATTGATAAGAAAAAGACAAAGAACATAAACAGGAAATTTAGAAAGGATATGACCAGACACTTCTCAAACCCTAAAACCAAAGAACATGTTAAAATACAGCCCCCGGGAGCCCAGAGAGTGCAAATTTCAGTAATAACGAGCTATCACTTCACACCCAAGCAAGTGGCAAAAACAACAGTCAAAAAAGAGAGAAAGCATGCATTTAACGTTCCCCTGGAGAAGGGAAAGGCTACCCACCTCAGCATTCTGGCCTGGAGGATTCCATGGACTATATAGTCCATGGGGTCGAAAAGAGTTGGACACGACCCAGTGACTTTCACTTTCACTTATTGTAGCTAAATTGTAGCTACAATACAATCATGAAGTTTGTGAAATCCTACATGTTTAACTTGTCCATCACATTGGAAATCTGATATTTTCTAAAACTGAGCAACGATCTTCCAAGCAACTATCATAAATTTAAATTTTTATTTTTAAGTGGAGGGCAATTGCTTTACACGGTTGTTCTGGCTTCTGCTGCACAACAATGTGAATTAACTGTAAGTATACACATATCCCCTCCCTCCTGAGTCTACCTCTCACCCTTCTGTATCCCACCACTCTAGGGCATCACAGAGCACTGAGCTGAGATAAAATATTGTAAAAAGTGAGGAAAAAACATTAAAACTTGGCAACACCTGCTGCTGACAGAGATGAAGAGAAAGAGCCACTGGCATATCTTATCATATATCAATTTTAATTATGCTTCCTATAACATGTATAGACCAGAAACAGTCACAGGTGAGGCTATCTGTGTGAAAGTTAATAAACAGAAGGCTCATTAAAAATGGAGTCAGATAGAGAACAGACATATGGTTGCCAAGGGGATGGTTGCCAAGGGGGTAGGGGTGGGGGAGGAATGGACTGGGAGTTTGGTAGGCATCTTTTTTCCCTAACCCTGAAAATCATTGCTATCTTCTCTGCCTTTACGGTATTGTCTTTTCCAGAATATTATATAAATGGAATTATTCAGCTTTTTTTTAAAAGGCAAAACAAAACCCACCTCTTTATTTGTTTCTTTGGCTGTGCCAGGGTCTCAGTTGCAGCATGCAGGGTCTTTGGTGGCAATGTGTGGGACCTGGATCCCTGACTAGGGACTGAACCCTGGCCCCCTGCACTGGGAGCACAGGGTCTCAGCCACTGGACCACCAGGGCAGTATCGGAATCATTCAGTGTTTCAGCCTCGAGTCTGACCTTTTCTGCTTGTGCATTCAAGATCNTGCAGCATGCAGGGTCTTTGGTGGCAATGTGTGGGACCTGGATCCCTGACTAGGGACTGAACCCTGGCCCCCTGCACTGGGAGCACAGGGTCTCAGCCACTGGACCACCAGGGCAGTATCGGAATCATTCAGTGTTTCAGCCTCGAGTCTGACCTTTTCTGCTTGTGCATTCAAGATCCATCTCTGTTGCTATGTGTATTGACGCTTCCTTTCTGTCTCTCAGTAGTACTCCATTGTATGATATATATGGCTGCTTGCATACCCATTCACCCATTGAAGGTCATTTAAAGTGTATCTCGGGACTTTCCTGGTGGTCCAGTGGTTAAGAATCTGCCTGCCAATGCAGGGGACACTAGTTTGATCCCTGGTCTGTGAAGATTCCACGTGACATGGGGCAGCTAAGCCCATGTGCTGCGACTGCTGAGGCCTGCACACCTAGAGCCCATGAGACGCAATGGAAGAAGGCGCTGCAGTGAGCCCCACGCTGCAGCTGGAGAGTGGTCCCTGCTCGCCGCAACTAGAGAAGGGCTTTGTGCAGCAATGAAGACCCAGCACAGTCAATAATAAATAAATATTTTAAACAACTGTATCCAGTGGTTGGTGATTATGAATAATGCCACTATAAACATTTGTGCTGAAGGCTCTGTGTGACACAAGCTTTCATTTCTCTTGGGACAGTATCTAGGGATGGCGTTGCTGGGTCATATCTGTAAATGTGTATTTACCTTGATAAGGAAAACGTAAACTGTTTTACAAAGTAGTGTTGCTGCTGCTAAGTCACTTCAGTCGTGTCCGACTCTGTGCGACCCCATAGACGGCAGCCCACCAGGCTCCCCCGTCCCTGGGATTCTCCAGGCAAGAACACTGGAGTGGGTCGCCATTTCCTTCTCCAATGCATGAAAGTGAAAAGTGAAAGGGAAGTCGCTCAATGGCGTCCGACTCTTCGCGACCCCATGGACTGCAGCCCACCAGGTTCCTCCGTCCTTGAGATTTTCCAGGCAAGAGTACTGGAGTGGGGTGCCATCGCCTTCTCCAACAAAGTAGTGTTAATAACGCACGATTTTGCATCCCCGTCAGCAACATTTGAGAGTTCTAGTTGCTCTAAACCCTTGAAAACACTTAGTGTTATTGTTTACTAATTTTAGCCATTCCAAAGAGTGTGTCATGGTCTCTCATTGTGTTAGGGTCCCTTTGTAACATCAGAAAAAATTTTTTTTAATAGTTACATTATTACCAAAGCTGATTTCCTTCTTTTTAAATTGAAGTATAGTTGATTCACAGTATTATATCAGTTTCAGGTGTACAACATAATGATTCACTATTTTTGTAAATTATATTCCACTTAAAGTTGCTATAAAATATTGGCTATATTTCCTGTGTTGTACAATATACCCCTGTAGATTACTTATTTATTCTAAATTTTATTTTATCTATTAAAATGCTTTTATTTTAAATTTAAAAATATTTAATCTAGTAACTTAAAATTTTTCTTGTTTAAAGACTTTTTAAAAAGGCTTTATTAAATTTGTTATAATCTTCTTTCTATGTTTGGGGTTTTTGGCCCAGAGGAATGTGTGATCTTAGCTTCCTGACCAAGGATGGAGCCCACATCCCCTGCACTGGAAGGCGAAGTCTCAACCACTGGACCACCAGAGAAGTCCCGATTATTTATTTTATACATAGTAGCCTAGCAACCCACATCAGGGTTCTTGCCTGGAGAGTCCCAGGGACGGGGGAGCCTCACGGGTTGCCGTCTATGGGGTCGCACAGAGTTGGACACGACTGAAGCGACTTAGCAGCAGCAGCAGCTTTGTGCCTCTTAATCCCTTACCCCTCTCTTACCCCTCCTCTCATTCCTTCCCTCCCTCCGACTAGTAACCACTAGTTTGTTCTCTATATTTGTAACACCAGACAATTTGGATGATTACTCTTGGGTCTTTTAATATCCCTGGATGGAGAGTGAAGGTAACAGAGTCTGCAGGGGCTAAGAGTGTGGAACCTGGGTTCAACTTCCGACCCTGCCAGTGACTTGCTGAGTGGGCAAGTGCCTATATCTGTCTGTCCCACAGTACCCCCCACCCCGTAACAGAGGTTTTGATGCAGGTAAAGTGCTCAGAACAGGATATGGTTCACTGTAGGTGTTGGGTAGGTTTCCTCTCCATTGCTGCCAACGGCCTTCCAGCCTCAGGGCCTCTGCACCTGCAGACCCCTCTGTTGGACTAGTCCTCTTCTGGAGCCCTTTCAACTGCATAATCCTGTGTGTGTGTGTGCATGCGCGTGCAGGCACATGCGCACACAGGCAAAGAGCTAACATGATTTCATCAACATCTTTAATCCATTTGTATTTTTAAAACAAGACAGCACCTGCCCTCATTATAAAATCAGACCTACCTATATGCAGGACACATTATTTATTCATACAGGAGAGGGTCCTTTGCACAACTGTAGACTCAGGGCTTCCCTGGTGGCTCAGATGGTAAAGAATCCCCCTGAGATGCAGAAGACCTGGCTTCAGTCCCTGGGTTGGGAAGATCCTCTGGAGAAGGGAATGGCTACCCACTCCAGTATTCTGGCCTGGGAAACCCCATGGACAGAGGAGCCTGGCGGGCTACGGTCCGTGGGGATGCAAAGAGTCGGACGTGATTGAGCGACTAACATTTTCACTTTGCACTTTTAGACTCAGGCTTGCTAGATAAAATAGAAGTTGCTAGATTCTGTCTCTCTCTTTCTCCACATATATGCTAAGTTGCATGCTAAGCTGCTTCGGCTGTGTGTGACTCTTTATGACCCTATGGACTGTAGCCTGCCAGGTTCCTATGTCCATGCGACTTTCCAGGCAGGAATACTGTAGTGGGTTGCTGTGCCCTCCTCCAGGGGATCTTCCCGACACTGGGATTGAACCTGAATCTTTTACATCTCCTGCATTGGCAAGCAGGTTCTTCACCACTGCTGCCACCTGGCTTTGTATATATGTAGGATCGCATGGCATGTGGGATCTTAGTTCCCCAACCAGGGATCAAAACTGCGCCCCTTATATTGGAAGCATGGAGTCTTTTTTTTTTTTTTTTAACATTTCTCTGACTTTATTTTCATTTTCTATTAAATACAATTCATTTTTTCTAGATCATTCAGAACTGTTCAGAACAGGCACCTCCAGTAATCACCCTAGCTTATTTGGAGAAGCGAGGAGTCTTAACCACTGGAACACCAGGGAAGTCCCCAGACATCTTATAGTTTTATATGGCAGCCCTACTCTGGGAACATTTTAGGGTGACTCCCCACCCTCTGGGGGGCTGGATTCCAAGTTTAGACAGCAACACAAGGTGGGAGGCTGGCTGGGCCCCTTCTTGTGCCCGCTCCTTACCGAGAACCCATTCCTTTCCTTGTTGTTGAACCCCCAGAGAAACCACAGAGGATGCAAGAAGCTCCAACAGGAAAACCACATCTTAATATAACCCAAGAACCCAGTGTTCTCACAATGAGATGCCCACAGAAACACAGCATGGTTTCTTTACATACTTCCAGTTGTAAGATGAGCCCTGAGGTAGCTGGCCCTGCCTGTCTCCGCTAGTAACCTGGACTCAAGAGACCTGCAGCTTCTTTCAGCCCAAGCTCCCTCTCAAAGCGTGTCTACCCTCACGACAGGGGGTAGGGTCATCCTCCACTGCTGGGTGGGGCACACAGAGGCTGGAGAAAGATGGTTCCAAAACCTGCCTTCATACAACCGACGTTGTCCATGGTGACAGGCAGTGAGCACCCCCCACACCAGGGTTAATCAAATCCCCTTCTAGGCAAAGTTAGGCTTTGAACTTTCAGATGCTGATTCTTCCCTTAAAAACTTCCTTCTTAAGAACGTTTTTCTTTTTTGGCCCATGAAGCTCATTTTGGCTAAGAGAGCAGAGCAAGGGATCACCTACGTCCACTCTTCGTGTGAACCGTGAAGAGCAACTTGTAAGTGCCTGGTAACCACCTGGCCCCATCAATCATGGAACAGTGGTTAGAACAGCAGCAGACTGTCCCCTGCCAGGCACAGTCAGCTTGAAACCCACCTCCCTGTACAGTATATCTTGTGTTATCTATTAAGCACTTATTTTGAAGCAGACATCGTGCCAGGTGTGGGAGACCCCTGCAGAACTCGAGTCTGCCTTAGACAAAGAGATACAGGTAAGAACAGAGCAATACGGACTGAGCGCTAGCGGGAGCCGGGTGAACTTGGACTTGGGAGTCCAGGAAGGTGTCTTCAAGGAGCCATGCTCAGCAGACTGGTAAAGAATGGGGGCGACTGGGGGCTGCTGGGACAAGCTGCAGAGGAATCCAAAGTGAATTCACCTGTCTGTCACCAGTAGAACCACGAGGGGGAGAGACCGTGATGAAGGATGCTAGAGACGCAGGCCACAGTGGGCTGGGCTGGAGGAGGTGGGGTTTTAAAAGTTTAGGTTTGGCATTAAGGGCAATGGGGAGCCATGGAAGGCTTTATTCAGGGGGCAGAGGGCAAGGTCTGGGGCTTGTTTTAGGTAGAAATCCCTCTAGCTGGGTGGGGGCAGAATGGATAAGAGGTTGCTACCAGCAAAGTGGAAAACAGGTTGGGGGATGGCTATTATCAAGGGGAGAGAAGGTGTTTACTTAGCGGGGATGCAGGAGGGAGAGAAGTGGGTGGTTTTGAGGGGCATTCAGGTGGCAGAATGAGCTGGTTTTGGTGTAGGTATGGAGCCGGGTAGGGAAAGAGGGTGCCTCCTGGCTCTCAGCCTGGTTTCCTAGCAGACAGGCCCTGGGGGAGGCTCCAGCGGGGATCGGGGTTGGGGGTCGGAGTCCACTACCTCCGCCCTTGGTATGCAGGGCTTCAGTTCCCGCCAGTCTACGGGTGTGACGTCCCTGCCTGCTTCCCGCCATCTGCCCATTTGTATTTCCCGTGCTTGGAATTTTCCAGCAACCCCTCTGGTCACCCTGGAAGGGAGGGGGCTGGGAAGAAGTTCCCCCACCCCAGCGGCTGGCCCACTCCACAAGGCAGAGGCTGCCCTGGGCTGACGTTCTTCCTTTTCCTTCCAGAGGGGAGCCCATGGCAGGGTGTCTGGGAACCCTGGAGGAAGCGCAGGGCGTCTCAGCCATGGAGCCCTCTCTTCCCATGCACTCATGGGCTCAGGGGTCAAGGGAGCCCGGTCTGCGTGGGGGGCTGGGGAGCTGGTCATCTGGCCCTGTGCGTGAGCGCATATTGCCCTGGGGGAGGGGTTCTTACCTGCCCATCACAGCTGGAACTGCAATATAGCACCAACCTGAGTTTTCTTTTTTTGGTGAGAAATTGAGCTTTATTTTGTCTTAAATGAAATCTTTTTTTTTTTTTTTTTTTTA
>SJYA01001118.1:76190-100518 GCA_006410615.1 Neotragus moschatus | reverse complement strand
AAATTTTTTTTTTTTTTTTTTTTTTTTTAAACAATGAAGATAGCAGACATTTGGCCTTAAAAATCTAACGTTTGTCATTATTGTGAAAGTAGTACATGGACAGTTTTTTTTTTTTCAAATTTTTGCAGTGTTCTGTTGGTTTCTGCCATACAATTTGAATCAGCCATAATTATACATATATCCCCTCCCTTTTGAGGCTCCCTCCCCTCCTCCATCCCGCCCCTCTAGGTCATCATAGAGTGCCAGACTGGACTCTGTGTGCGATGCGGCAGTTTCTTACCAGCTATCCATTTACACGTGATAGTGTGTATATGTCGATGTTACTTTCTCCATTAGTCCCACTTTCTCCCTCCTTCCCTGTGTCCACAAGACTCTTCTCTACATCTGTGTCTCATCAAAACCATTTTTCTAGATTCCATATGTGTGTGTTAATATATGATTTTTTTTCCTCTTTCTGACTGACTTCACTCTGTATAACAGGCTCCAGGTTCATTCACCTCACTAGAACTGACTCAAATACGTTCTTGTTATGGCTGAGTAATATTCCACTGTATATACGTGCCATGTCTTCTTTGTCCGTTCTCATATCGATGGCCATCTAGGTTGCTTCCACGTCCTGGCTGCTGTACATTGTACCAGCCTGATTTAAAGAGGGATTCCCAGCTTTCAGCTACNCTGACTCAAATACGTTCTTGTTATGGCTGAGTAATATTCCACTGTATATACGTGCCATGTCTTCTTTGTCCGTTCTCATATCGATGGCCATCTAGGTTGCTTCCACGTCCTGGCTGCTGTACATTGTACCAGCCTGATTTAAAGAGGGATTCCCAGCTTTCAGCTACTCTGACTCTCCCCAGCTCCCTCTCCAAACTGTCCTCCTGTTTTATTTTCTCTGCTGTCTGCATTTTCTTGCCACTCTCTGAAATCATTTATTTCTCTCTTTACATCTGATTTACATTTTTTTATTTTAAAATTAAAAATTTTAAATTGGAGTATAGTTGATTTACAATGTCATGTTAGTTTCAATACAGCAAAGTGAATCAGTTATACATATACATATATCCATTCTTATTTTTTTTAAAGATTCTTTTCTCATACAGCTCATTACAGAGTATTGCACAAAAGTCCCTGTGCTATACAGGAGGTTCTTACTAGTTACCCATTATATATATAAATACATAAATTTAAAATGTTTTATTAGAGTGCAGTTGGTTTACAATGTTTTGTTAGTTTCTGCTGTATCTGAAAACATTCCTTGTTCTGCATACGTGAACCTGCCTTCTGCATTTATGTGCACGTTTTTTGGGGAGCAGGGGCTTTATGCCTGTTTCCTTTGCCCACTAGGCATGCCGGAGAGGGCACTGGCACCCCACTCCAGTACTCTTGCCTGGAAAATCCCATGGATGGAGGAGCTCGGTAGGCTGCAGTCCATGGGGTCACGAAGATTTGGACAGGACTGAGCGACTTCACTTTCACTTTTCACTTTCCTGCATTGGAGAAGGAAATGGCAACCCACTCCAGTGTTCTGCCTGGAGAATCCCAGGGATGGGGGAGCCTGGTGGGCTCCCGTCTGTGGGGTTGCACACAGAGTCGGACACGACTGAAGCGACTTAGCAGCAGTAGTAGCAGCAGCTAGGCGTGCACTAAGTGCTCAGTAAACATTTGGTAAAAGAAAGGAGGACTTCCCTGGTGGTCCAGCGGTTAACACATCTGCCGGCCAGTGCAGAGGATGAGGGTTTGAGCCCTGGTCAGTGACAATCCCACATGCCACGGGGCAACTAAGGCCACTCACCACAACTACTGAAGCCCATGTGCCCTACAGCTCCTGCTCTGCAACCAGAGATGCCACCACAATGAGAAGCTCAAGCACCAGCGAAAGACCCCAAGCAGCAACTAAGACCCAGTGCAGAAAAAAAGTAAAGAAAAAGATAAGCAAATAAAAAGAAAGGAGAAACCCTTTGTCCCCAAGGGAGTAAGAGATAATAGGTAGGTTAACAACAGAAACAATATGGTCTAACATTTACTCAGTTTGAACAACAACAAAAGATGATTATGGAACACCTACTGTACGCTGGCCCCATTTAGAACTGAGACACCATCAGAGCACGAAGCCCACAGATATTCTTGTCTGGAGTGACCTTTCAGGTAGTAGGGGAGAGAGAACAGAAATGAAAACTGAAGGAAGTTAAGGGAGTGAGTCAAAATATCTGAGAGAAGAGCGGTCCCGACAGCGGGCACAGCCTGTGCGAAGGTCCTGGGCAAGGAGCTGGCCTGCCGTGCTGGCCGAACAGCCAGGAGCCCCGTGCAGCTGGAGCAGAGTAAGCCAGGGGAGAGAGGGAGGAGGGAAGGGAGGGAGGGGATCGACCAGGTTGTGCAGGGCTTTGGGGGCTGCGGGAGCATTTGAGTTTTTGCTCTCCGTTAGATGCGAGCCCTGGAGGGCTGTGGGCCGAGGAGGAGGCGGGGCCTGACTCAGGTGCTCACGGGCGCCCTCCGGTGGTTGCTTCAGGGAGGACAGACTGTGAGAGCTAGGGTGGGAGCCGGGGACCAGTACTGTGAAGGGGACTGCATTGGTCCAGGTGAGCGATGCTGGGGCCTGACCAGGTGAGGGAGCGTGGGAAGAGGAAGTGGTTGGATTCTGGGTATATTCTGAAGTCTGAGCAGGTGTTAAGGTTTGAAATCGGGTACAATTCAAGATTGAGGACAGACTGTTGGGGGGTGGGGTGTGCAAAAGTTTTTCCAGTCTGTGTTGGCAGGTGGCTGGCTGGATCTGAGCTTTGGGTTCATCTCTGGTCTCTACACTCCTGCAGGGCAATGCGCCCTTGTTTTTTGTTTTTCTTAATTTTTTTAAATTGAAGTATATATAGTTGATTTACAGTATCGCTGTGAAAAGAAGAGAAGCGAAAAGCCAAGGAGAAAAGGAAAGATATAAGNTCTCTGTATGTAGCCTGTTGAGCTCCTCTGTCCATGGGATTTCCTGGGTAAGCATACTGGAATGGGTTGCCACTTCCTTCTCCAGGGGATCTTCTCAACACAAGGATCGAACCAGCATCTCCTTCATTGGCAGGTGGACTCTTTACCTCTGAGCCACCAGGGAAGCCGTAGGTTGTTCTAAATGATGTGTTTTTTATGTGTTGTGTATGATGCTATGACAACCATCCATATACTCAATTCTCTGCATAAGTTCTTCCTTAAGATGAGCTTTTAAAAATTAGGTTGTATGTAAATGTGTCGTTTACATACAGGAAGATTCTCCCAGTTCAGTCTACAATTTTATAGGTTTTAACAAATACCTGCAGAATATTCTGTTGTTTGCCTGCATTCCTGCAGGTTTTTTGTGTGTTCAGTTTCTTCCCTTCACTCTTGTCCTTGGAAACCACTGCTCAGATGTCCATAACGACAGTTTTGCTTTCTGCAGAATGTCATACAAATGGACGCAATATTTAGCTTTTGGAGCCTGGTGTCTTTCACTCAGAAGAAGACATCTGAGATTCATCCCTATAGTTGTGTGTATTTGCCATTTGTTCTTTAAAAAAATTTTTTTTATTTTTTTTGGCCACACTGCATGGCATGTAAAAATCTCAATTCCCTGACCAGGGATCAAACCTATACTCCCCACATGGGAAGCTTGCAGTCTTAACCACTCAACCACCAGGGAAGTCCTGTCATTGGTTCCTTTTTGTTGTTGAGAAGAATTCTAGTGTGTGGATTATGCCAGTCTTTTTATTCCCTGAAAGGACATTTGGGCTGTTTCTAGCTTCTGGGAGCTATAAATCAAGCCACAACACACAATAGCATACATAGAGGTTTTCGGTGAGTATTGTTTTCATTTCTTTTGAATGAATATCTACTGCTGGGTCACAGAGATGAGTGTTTGGAAGACTTCAGGGTTGAATGGTGTTATATTTTTCACCTAAAGTGAAATTGATCTCGGAAGAATGGTGCAAACGTATTCTCTCATGTTCTGTAGATGAGTTGGTTTCCCCACATCCTCACCAGCAGTGGGCACTATTATGTTTTGCCAAATGGAAAGGCAAATACTGCGTCTTATTTTAATTTATAAAAGACTTTGGTGTCTAATGAAGTTCAGCATCTTTAATATGTCTCTTGCCCGTGATCTTTTCTTCTCCTTGTTTCTATCTCTTACATAGAAAATAATCCACCGGCTAGTACATTTCAAATAGACTTTTCTAGGGTTCCCATCCTTTTTAAACTTTTTGAAATTGGTTTTGGCCCCTAGAGTAAAAATAAAATTATCTAGTCAATTTTCTCAGTATTTTCTTTTATTATTGATACCTTTGGTAAATATTCATCTTGTATTTTCTTCTAATGTGTGTGTTACCACATTTTTAAAAAAAATCTTACTTTTCTATCCATCTGGAATTTATTTGGTTGTGAGGGTTGAAATGAAGGTCAAACGTAACTTTTTTTCCAAATATTTAGTCAGTTGTCCCAGATCCATTTTATTGAATAAGTAGTTATTTGCCTTCTGATTTGGAGTTCCTCATTTGGAAATATCAAATAGTTATCTATATTTGGGTCTCTTTAAGGATCTTCTGGTTTCTAATTTTTTCCTATAAATCTTTTTTTTTTTTCCTGTACCTTAGTAGTTCATAATATTCTTCCCTTTCAGGAACATATTATTCTTCTGCTTTTTTCCCATATAAATCTGTCTCTCTCTTTTTTTTCTGTACCTTAGTAATTCATAGTATTCTTCCCTTTCAGGAATATTTATTTGTTTCATTTTAAAATATTCCTTACAGTTTTAATGATTTCATTCACATTAACACTATCCAGTTATGATCAAATGTATCTCTAGGTTATATATGTTTTGGGTTGCTATTATAAAATGAGTCGTTTCCCTTTTATATTTTTTGGCAATTGCTGGTCCTTAGGAAAGTGATTGGGCTTCCCTGATGGCTTAGCAGGTAAAGAATCTGTCTGCCAGTGCAAAAGACACAAGAGACTCAGGTTTGATCCCTAGCTCGGGAAGATCCCCTGGAGAAGGAAATGACAACCTGTCTAGTATTTTTGCCTGGGAAATTCCATGGACAGAGGAGCCTGGTGGGCTACAGTCCATGGGGTAGCTAAGAGTCCGACATTACTGAGCGATAGCAGTAACAAAGTGATTAGTGTTTGTGTATTTTTGAGTACACTGTTGCCTTCCTGACTTCCTGTTAACTTGAACAGTTTTTCAGCTAGATTTTCTAAGGCAAATATGGTTATTACCTGTAAATAAAGATTATTTGATCTCCTTTTCTCTTGATAATTATTTTTTTCTTATTTTACTAGGTGATTAGAATATCCAAGAATTAACTAATAATGTCAATGTATTATTTCCTTAATTGCAACTAGAAAGTTTGTGTTTCTCTGCTAAACAGACTGGTTGAGTTAAAATAATTATTTTTTTAGGAAGGTGTTATCTTTTTTTCATATTTAACAATTAATTGAGAGTGAAGTAAGCCAGAAAGAGAAACACCAATACAGTATACTAACGCATATATATGGAATTTAGAAAGATGGTGATGATAACGCTATATGCGAGACAGCAAAAGAGACACAGATGTACAGAACAGTCTTTTGGACTCTGTGGGAGAAGGCGAGAGTGGGATGATTTGAGAGAATAGCATTGAAACATGTATATTACCGTATGAGAAACAGTTCACCAGTCCAGGTTCGATGCATGAGACAGGGTGCTCGGGGCTGGTGCACTGGGATGACCCAGAGGGATGGGATGGAGAGGGAGGTGGGAGGGGAGTTCAGGATGGGGAACACGTATAAACCCATGGCTGATTCATGTCAATTTATGGCAAAAACCACTACAATATTGTACAGTAATTAGCCTCCAATTAAAATAAATAAAAAATTTTTTAAACCCAGTTAATTGTTTATGGTTCCCAAAGGGGAAAGGTGAAGGAGGGAGGATAAATTAAGAGGTTAGGGTTAACATACATACATTACTATATGTAAATTAGATAATCAACAAAAAGACACAGGGAACAATACTCAATACTCCGTCATAACCTAAGTGGGAAAAGAATTTGAAAAAGAATAGCTATATATATATGTGTCGCTGAATCACTCTGCTGCACACCTAAAGCTCACACAACATTGTAGATCAAAAATACACACATGTGTGCGTGCTCAGTTGCTTAGTTGTGTCCTGCTTTTGGGGACCCCATGGACTGCAGCCCGCCAGGCTCCTCCGTCCATGGGATTCTCCAGGCAAGAGTACTGGAGTGGGGTGCCACTTCCTCCTCCAGGGGATCTTGCCAACTCAGGGACTGAACCTGCATCTCCTGCATTGGTAGGCAGATTCTTTACCAATGAGCCACCTGGGTAGCCCATACTCTAAAGTAAAAGTTAAAAAAAAAATTTTTTTTTTTTTCCGCAAAAAAACACAGTAACAGTAACTGCCATTGACGAGGTTCTTACTGTTGCTGATCACTTTTCCATATGTCTTGCAGGATTATTTCATTTAATTCAACAGTCCTCAGAGGTAAGTGCTATTGCTCTTCCCATTTCACAAGAGGAAACTTAGGTTCAGAGAACCCAAGAAAAAAACAGTCAATGGAAGCATCAAGATTCAAAAACAGGGAACGGGGACTTCCCTGGTGGTCCAGTGGCTATGATTCCATGCTCCCAATAAAGGGGGCCTGGGGTCCATCCCTGGTCAGGGAACTAGATCCTGCATCCTGCAGCTAAGACCCAGACCAGTCAAACAGACAGATAAGTAAAATAATTAAAAACAAACAAACAAACAAACGAGGAATAGAATTTCTGAGCCTGTGTGTTTAACAATGTGATAATACCTTCCTGGATCATGAAAGTGTCTTTGCATTACTAAATTTTCATATTAATGGATCAAGATTTTACCAAATGACTTTTTGACTTCTCTGCCACAGGACATCTACTGTTTTTTTCCTTTCACTTACTGATAGTGAATTTTAAACTTTTCAATGTTCAGTAGAGTGCTGGTAGATGGAGGGAGGGAGAGGAAGGTTCAGAAGAATTTGCCAGCTGCTGTGGTATAAATACTCTTCCTGAGATGGTGCTGCTGCTGCATCGCTTCAGTCGTGTCTGACTCTGTGCGACCCCCTAGACGGCAGCCCACCAGGCTCCCCCGTCCCTGGGATTCTCCAGGCAAGAACACTGGAGTGGGTTGCCATTTCCTTCTCCAGTGCATGAAAGTGAAAAGTGAAAGTGAAGTCACTCAGTCGTGTCCAACTCTTCGCAACCCCATGGACTGCAGCCTATCAGGCTCCTCCGTTCATGGGGTTTGCCAGGCAAGAGTACTGGAGTGGGGTGCCATTGCCTTCTCCTGAGATGGTGCTAGTGCTAAAGAATCTGCCTGCCAATGCTGGAGACACAAGAGACTCGAGTTCGATCCCTGCGTCAGGAAGAGCCCCTGGAGGAGGGCATGGCAGCCCACTCCAGTATTCTTGCTTGGAAACTTTCGTGGACAGAGGATCCTGGTGAGCTGTAGTCCATGGAGTCAAAGAGTCGGACATGACTGAGGACACACACAGATACTCTCCTCATGGATGGTTTCAGGCTACCGGCATGATATCACTGAGTGAAGAGATGGAGAAATGAACTCTGATGCTTCCCATGACCCAACTACCAACACAGATTCATCCTTGCATTCCTGGCCTAAGTCTCTAAGGTCACAGCAAACTGCTATTTTTGCACACACACACACACAACACACATACACACACACAAAACAGAGTGCATATTCTGCTGTCACTTCACACTGCTAGTGGGTTGTTGGAGAATGTGTAACCAAACACATTGATATTTCAGCAGCAGAGGTGGATGAATTTATTCACATTCTGGGTCACAAATATTATAAAGAAGCTCATATCACTGTGGGTCACGTTGGCTATCAAATTAGATTTTCTCTCTTTTTAAACATTTTTTTAAATTATGAAAGTATGAGAACACATTTACAGGAGACTTGGAAAAATACAGAACAGAGTTACATGTAGTTCCACGATATATTACGGTTATTTTTGGAGTAGAAAAAGTAAGATTTTTCGCTGGAGTTTCAGTATCAAGCTCTCAAAAATTAATAGAATGAATATACAGAAAAGTAGAAAGATACAGGAGACCCGAAAAGCACCATAAACCAATTCAACATAATTAGGATTTATACAATTTTCACAAAACAGTAGGATATAAGTTTTATTCAAGTTCCCAGAGTCTATAAAAACTAGGAGACACTGGAACATGTCCAGGGATGTAAAACCAGGTGCGAAAATTTCGTGGTCTAAAGGTGCAGGTATCGAAATCATAGTCCATGCTCTTATCGCTGTGGAATTATGTGGGAAATCAACACCAAAAGATATCTGAAAATAAGCCACATGTTTTCAAGCGCAATGTGACATTTGCCAAGAGAGTATCAACTTCGTTTTGATGCCAAACTTACCAAAAAGAATTCCACTCTGCAGAGCTTTTAGTTTTTTTCAGAATTAACAGACAAGAGTCTGTGAACCTGAGCTTTGTTTAGTACTGCTGTTCTTCTTCTTTTTTTTTTTTATTGGATGAGTTTAGTCTGAACATTTTTTTCCCCAGGTTGCCAGGTTTTGTATCAGGGTTGAGCTGTTTACAGAATGATTAGGAAATTTTCCATCTAACTTAGAAAACGTTACCTCTTTCTTGACCTTTTGAAGACTGAGCTTCTGAAGGTTGAATGGCGAAATCGTTTGAGGTTGACTTTTGACAATGTCTTTAGTTTTGTTTTTCCATCATTATTTATTCAATCAGCTGTCCTGTGCCTTCTTGAGCTAATGCTGATAACGTATATGTTTGTAGAAAGCTCAGTTTCACTGAGATCTTCAAACTTTTCAGCTTAGAGTTGCATGTCATATTCTTCTATTGAAAGAGCCTCTCTATATCTGGTTTTAGATAATTGCATTTGTTTTTTCTGTTTCTTGAATTAACTGCCTAGAAATATGGCTCTTCTGTTCCAGAATTCTTTTTTTTAAAAAAAAATTCTAACGTTTTTATGTGTTCCCCCTGATGAACTGCAACTTTGTCACTCATTACAAATTCCTTCCTAGGCTTATTTTTTTTTCTTCTGACTTATTGAATTAAATGCTGCAGCATTTCCTTCATTTCCACACTAGCACGGTAGAGGGAGGTGTTATCTCACAAGGTGTTATCTCATAGGAGAGAGGAGAGTCAGGGAAAATAGACTTTAAGTGAGGCTTTGAAGGATGAATAGAAGCTTTTTAGATGGAGAAGTTCTTTCCAGTTGAGACACAACCCACAGAGGGATGTGGCTACTGTGTTTTAAAATTGATCACTAGCATAGTGCAGTTGAATGGACAAATAAATGACATTTGCAGTAATTTATTATGTTTATAACATAACATAATTAATATGTTTATAATATACTATATTAATATATCTGTGTAGTTAAATTTTTTTTTAATTTTATATTGGAATAGAGCCAGTTAACAATGTTGTGATACTTTCAGGTGGACAGAAAAGGGACTTGGCCGTATGGACACACATATCCATTCTCCCTCGTACTCTTCTTCAACCCGGGCTGCCACACAACATTGAGCAGAGTTCCCTGTGCTATACTGTAGGACTCTGTTGGTTATCCATTCCATTTAGAATAGCTTGCCTCTGCTAATGCCACACTCTCAGTCTATCTCTCCCTGCCCCCTGCCTTGGTCACCAGAAGTCTGTTCTCTACGTCTGGGAGTCAATTTCTGCTTCATAGATAAGTTCACGTGTGCCACAGTTTAGATTCCACATATGAGTAATATATGGTGTCTGTCTTTCTCTTGCTGACTTCCTTCACTTAGTATGATCACTTCTAGTTCCAGCCACGTTGTGCAAATGACATTGTTTCTTTCTTTTTTGTGGCTGAGTAGTATTCCATTGTATGTATATGTCTGCTTTCTGTTGGAGAGGCTTGGGGTGACCCTTTGCACTGTGTACAATAATCATTTCGTTCTGATTCATCACTTGCAGCTATGTGTGTATTTGTATATACTTGTGTGTGTGTGTGTGTGTGTGTGCGCATATACTCAGTCATGTACGACTTTTTGCAACCCCATGGACTGTAGCCCATTGGGCTCTTCTGTCCTTGGGAGTTTTCAGGCAAGAATACTGGTGTGGGTTGCCATTTCTTACTCCAAGGGATCTTCCCAACCCGGGGATTGAATACGCATCTCTTATGTCTCCTGCGTTGGCAGGTGAATTCTTTACCACTGCCCCACCTGAGAAGCCTATATATATGATATTTATGATATGTGTATCATATGTCATATATATACACATATATTTATATAATCTTTATCTCCTCTGTGCTCCTGCTAAGACTCACACCTGTGGCTTTCAGCACTGCCTTGCTCTTTGGAGTGGTCTCGCAGAGGTGAGCCAGAGTGTCTGGAGCCTCCCTACCTCCTCATCTGTCATGCCCTATAGCAAATGTCTAGAGAGTCAAAGCCAAGCACCCTTCAGGAGACAGAACAAACTCCAAGATACCATCACACTCAGGGCTCTCAGCAGCATCAGGCTGAGGCCAGGCTGGGACTTAACAGGGATTCACTCATTTACATAGCTTTCCCCTGCTCTATCCTGCTTTCCGCCCTCCCTTCCTGGTGACTTCTCTGTAATAAATCCTTGCATCCAAATTCTTGATCTGAATGGAGGAGAACTCACCCTTCGGAACCCCTGACTGCCTGGAGTTCAGCTAAGGGTGGGTATGTAGCAGGTGCTTCATGAATGCAGGTGTGTGCAGTGCTGCTACATCAGCGGCCAGCTTCTCACTCCACCCACCTTCCCAGGGCCTTCCCATCCTCTCCCACAGTGGAGGAATGACTCTGGCTCCATGTCTTGCTTTGAGCTCTAGCTGCCTCCTGACAGCGCCGACCCCCACCCCCACCTAGCACATCCCCAAACTGAACTCAGCATCTTTGTTCACTCAACACGCCGCACACAGAAGGGTGACACGTGGAAAGAATCTGGATTTTGATTTTGCTGTTTTTAGGAATCCTGGAGCCACTCAACATCAGAACTTCTTGTTCTATGAGATAATACATTCCCTTAAATAGTCTCTTTAAATGAAACACAGTTGTGTAAGTTTAAGATGTACTCTGCTGATCTGATACATTTATATATTGCAACACGAACACCACCATAGCCTTAGCTAACACCCTTATCTCATTACATAATTATAGTGTGTGTGTGTGAGTGGTGGGACCACTTAAGGTCTGATCTCTTAAAGACTCTGAAGTTTATAAGACAGTATCATTGACTCATGATTATGCTGTGCATTGAATCTCTAGATTTATTTATCTACTATAAATAAGTTGCAAGTTTGAGGACTTCCCTGGTGATCCAGTGGCTAAGACTCCACCCTCCCAATGCAGGGGGCCTGATTTGATCCTTGATCAGGGAACTAGATCCTGCTCATTGCAACTAAGAGTTAGCGTGTGTGTGTGTGTGTGTGTGTGTGCACGCACACACATGTTCAGTTGTATCTGACTCTTTGCAACCCCGTGGACTATATAGCCCACCAGGCTCCTCTGTCCATAGAATTCTCCAGGTAAGAATACTGGAAAGGAAGAAAGGGAAGTTGCTCAGTCGTGTCTGACTCTTTGCGACCCCATGGACTGTAGCCCACCACGCTCCTCTGTCCAAGGGATTCTCCAGGCAAGAATACTGGAGTGGGTTGCCACTTCCCCCTCCAGGGGATCTTCCCGACTCAGGGATCGAACCTGTGTCTCTTGCGTCTTCTGCAGTGGCAGGGGGATTCTTTAGCACTGTGCCATCCGGGAAGATGGTCTCCTGCGGTATGCCACAGGGCTCTTCCTTAACTCAGCAGCATGTGTGCTTTTATGATCTCTTATCAGATTTGACTGCTTTATTTCGTTCACAGCTCTCATTGCTATTCTCTCATCTTTATTATTGCCTCCCCTTCTCCGTGTTTATGGCTTGTTTTCCACTTCTAGTCTATCAGCTCTACAAGCAAGGGCAGAGATCTTGTTTGTTTTTACTTAAGGCCACATCCACCATGTAGTAGGTAGGATAATGGTCCCTCCAAAGATGTCCACTCCCTAAGTCAGCCTGTGAATATGTTAGATTATATGGCAAAGGGGGATGAAGGTTGTTAATCAGCTGACCTTGAGATGGGAGATGATTCTGCCTTATCTGGCGGAGCCCAGTGTAATTAATCATAAGGGTCCTTAAATATGGAAGAGAGAGGCTGAAGAGGGAGAATCCGAGAGAGGGCAACATGAGAAGGACTTGGCCCGGGGTTGCTGGCTTTCAAGACAGAGGAGTGATCTACGGACCAAAGAATGCAGGTGGCCTCCAAAAGTGGAAAAGACAAAGAAATGGACTTTCTAGAACTTTCAAAAGGATACAACTCTGCCGACATCTTTAAAATATTTTTTAAATGAAAACATAGCTTTCCAAGTGGCTCAGTTGTAAAGAATCTGCCTGGTAATGCAGGAGACACAGGAGACATGGGGAAGATCCCCTGGAGGAGGGCATGGCAACCGACTCCAGTATTCTTGCCTGGAGAACCCCATGGACAGAGGAGTCTGGCGGGCTACTGTCCATAGGGTCGCAAAGAGTCAGACACGACTATGCACGCATGCATAGTCAATTTACAATGTTGGGTTAATTTCTGCCATACAGCAAAGTAACTCAGTTATACACTATACACTTTCTCTTTTATATTCTTTTCCATTATGCCTGCTGACATCTTGATTTTTGCTTATCGAGACGATTTTGGACGTCTTAACTCCAGAACCGTGAGAAGATAAATGTGCTGTTTTAAGTTGCTGAGTTTGTGGCAGTTTGTTACAGGAGCCCTAGGAAATAGATAGGAAATAGATACAGTCAACCTGGCACCTAGTAAGCTCTCAGGAAATGTTTGTAAGATGATTGATGGGAGGAGGAGTGGTCTCTAGACTCAGACATGGAGGAGATTCAGCAAAGCTTAAGTTCAAGTGTCTGAAAGGAAGCCAGGAGAGGGGTGGGGGTCTTGGATGCCTGGGTCAGTCCAGACCCTTTCTACTGGGTGTCAAGGGGTGTTCCCACAGTGCCACAGAACTCATGGAAGCAGTTCAGAAACAGAAAAGGGTTTAAGATTTTTAAATTCTTTTTAGATTCTTTTCTATTATAGTTTATGGTAAGATACTGTTCTATACAGTAGGTCCATTTTATTTATCTATTTTATCCATAGTAGTGATTATATGTTAATTTCCAGCTCCTAATTTATGCTCCCTTTTGGTAACTAGACATTTATTTTCTGTGTCTGTGAGTCTGTTTCTCTTTTGTATATATGTTGATTTGTATAATCTTTTTAGATTCCATGTAGGGTCAATATCATATATTTGTCTTTCTCTTTCTGAATTACTTCAATTAGTAGGGTAATTTCTAGGTCCATCCATATTGCTGCAGATGGCAGTATTTTGTTCTTTCTTCATTCTTTTATTATTTTTTATCACTGATATTTACATATTTTATTTGTATAAAATACATAATATTTTATATATAGGTATCATGTCTTCTTTATCCCTTCCTCTGTTGATGGACATTTAGTTTGTTTCTGTGTCTTGGCTATTGTCAATAGTGCCTCTATGAACACTGGACATATGGGCATGAGTTTGAGCAACTCTGGGAGATAGTGAAGGACAGGGAAGCCTGGCATGCTGCAGTCCATGGGGTTGCAAAGAGTCGGACATGACTGAGCAACTCAATAACAACAACAACAATGAACACCAGAGTGCACACATCTTTTCAAATTAGAGTCTTTGTCTTTTTCTGGATATATGCCCAGGAATGGGATTGCTGGATGATATGGTCCCATCACTTCATGGCAAATAGATGGGGAAACAGTGTCAGACTTTATTTTTTTGGACTCCAAAATCACTGCAGATGGTGACTGCAGCCATGAAATTAAAAGACACTTACTCCTTGGAAGGAAAGTTATGACCAACCTAGATAGCATATTCAAAAGCAGAGACGTTACTTTGCCAACAAAGGTCCGTCTAGTCAAGGCTATTTTTTTCCAGTGGTCATGTATGGATGCGAGAGTTGGACTACAGAGAAAGCTGAGTGCCGAAGAATCGATACTTTTGAACTGTGGTGTTGGAGAGGACTCTTGAGAGTCCCTTGGACTGCAAGGAGATCCAACCAGTCCATTCTAAAGGAGATCAGCCCTGGGTGTTCTTTGGAAGGAATGATGCTGAAGCTGAAACTCTAGTACTTTGGCCACCTCATGTGAAGAGTTGACTCATTGGAAAAGACTCTGATGCTGGGAGGGATTGGTGGCAGGAGGAGAAGGGGACGACAGAGGATGAGATGGCTGGATGGCATAACTGACTCGATGGGCGTGAGTCTGAGTGAACTCTGGGAGTTGGTGATGGACAGGGAGGCCTGGCGTGCTGCGATTCATGGGGTCACAAAGAGTCGGACATGACTGAGCGACTGAACTGAACTCAACTGAACTGAACTGATGGTAACTCTATTTTTAGTTTTTTAAAGAATTTCCATTCCGTTTTCCATAGCAGCTGTACCAACTTACATTCCCACCCGCAAGGTAGGAGGATTCCAGGAGAGGGCTTCTTAATCCCCCACCCACCCCAGCTGCTGTTTTCACTGCGTCTCATTGATGCCTCATTGGGCCTCACTTATGCCTCACTGGGCGTCCAAGAGAGGTGTTCTTCTGTTTCCATTTTAAACATATTTAAAAAGTTTAAATACTTTTATTTAAAAAAATGTTTTCATAAAGTAGCTTTATAGAAAAACTGAGCAAAAAAATAGTTTCCAGATACCTTCTTTTCCCCCCTCCTCAATTTCCCTTATCATTAGCATCTTGCAATGTGGATTCTGTTTGCTACAACTAATGAGCCAGCCTTGAAGTCAAGGTGGTCGTTCGCCCAAGAGTTCACTCTTGGTACCGCATCTTCTTTGGTTTTGACACAGATCCATCATTCTATTATATAGAACAGTTTCACAGACCTAAAAAGCCCCCATGTTCCACCTCTTCATCCCTCCCTCCTTCTTGCCCAGTCCCACTCCTGCGCCCCTGGCAGCCACTAATCTTTTCTATCTTCATAATTTTGCCTTTTCCAAAATGAAGTTCACATAGTTGGCATCATATGTAGCCTTTTCAGACTGACTTCTTTCACTCAGGGCTATACTTTTTTTTGTTGTTCTTTAAAAAAAAAAATAGAAAAAAAATATAGCATGAAATTTACCATCTTGATTTTTTTGGAAGGTTTTTAAAAATTCTTTTTTGTTTTTTAATATTAACAATGTTGTGTTGGTTTCTGCCATACAGTGTACAGTTCAGTGCACTAAATAATGTTCTCAGTATCATGCAACCATCACCACCGTCCAGCTGCAGAGTATCTGTTTTCCAGCTTATTGAGGTGCAGTGGACGAATAAGATGGTACACCTTTTAAGTGTGCAATGGTGATGATTTGACAGCTCAGATGGTATCGAATCTGCCTGCCATGTGGGCGAAGTGGGTTCAATCCTTGGGTCGGGAAGATCCCCGGGAGGAGGGAATGGCAACCCACTCCAGTATTCTTGCCTGGGGAAATCCCATGGACATAGGAGCCTTGTTGGGTACAGTCCACGGGGTCATAAAGAGTCGTACACGGCTGAGCACACACAGACACACAGTAATCTCTGGATCTTCTTTTGTTCTATTTTTTAGGCTGCTCAGAACAGCAAGGGGGATCTTAGTTCCCCAACCAGGGGTTGAAGCAGTGCCCCCACTGGACTCCCCAGAAGGTCCTAATTTAAAACTGGTCAATTTCACAGGTGACTGATGGCACCCACTTAAGTTGTTTTCACTCACACCGTTTCTCTGCTCAAGAGTAAACCTGAACCCTTGACTTCTTGGCAGTTTTATTTTCTGAGCGCAGTCCCGTCACTCCATTCGCTTATTCTCTGATAGGGTCTCTTTCTTTCTCCTTTACCAGTTTGTAAACACCCTTTCTGTAAGGCAGATGTGAACCTCTTTTGTGTCATGCTTGTTGAATGTATTTCCTCTCTCTGTTACTTGTGTTTTCATTTTGGCCACTTCTTTTTCTTTTCTTTCTTTCTTTCTTTTTTTTTTAATATGTCGACCTTTTCATTTTTGTGGAGTGAAATCCTGAACTTGTTATTGTCATGTTTTTGGTGACTTAGCAAGGGCTTAGCAAGGGCTCTCTCTGGAAAGACGGATACATACCCAATTCTACATTCTTCTAGTTTGTTCCAAAAGAATAGAACAATTTAAAATTCTTCATTTAGTAAATTATATTTAAACTTAAGAACACTTTTTAAGTTTTTAAATCCATTCATTAAAGACTATAGCTTATCCTCCTCAAATTACTAAACAATTATCCTGGCCACTTTTATTGAATGACGGTGTTGCAGATTTTCCTCTTTTCAGCTGGCTGGGAGTGACCTTTAAAAATAAATGATTGTAAATCAACTATGCTCCAATAAAAATTCTTTAAAGTGATTAAAAATGGGAGCACCTTTCCTAGGTTACTCCTGATATAAAACTACACATGGGTCTATTCAAACTTACCTTAACTTTGTTGTTGTTTAGTCGCTAAGTCGTGTCTGACTCTGGGACCCCATGGACTGCAAGCACTCCAGGCCTCCCTGTCCCTCACTATCCCCCAGAGTTTGCCCAAGTTCATTTCCTTTTAAGCTTTATAATATTTTAATATTTTGATATGTGAGAGTGTTACTGCTTTCCTGATTACTCAGTAAAAGCTTCTCCAGATCTTTCTTCTCATTGCTAGTTTTTTTTTTTCCCCCTTAGCTGGGTCTTCATTGCAATGCACAGGCTTCTCTCTAGCTGTGGTGCTCAGGTTCAGTGGTTGCAGTGGGCGATGTGTGGGCTTCATTGCTCCAGGGCATGTGGAATCTGAATTCCCTGGTCCTGGATGGAACCTGCAACCTCTGCTTTGAAAGGTGGATTCTCAACTACTGGACCACCAGGGAAGCCTCCTGATGCTGATTTAATTATTCTTTTAGGCTAGTGGTTCTCAGTCAGTATTTTGCACCCCAGGGAACACTTGGCCGTGTCTGGAGACAGTTTTGGTTGTTACAGATGAGGTGATATAATGGCATAGAGATCAAGGATGCTGCTAAATATCCTATAATGCATAATACAGCCCTTGCAACAAAGAATGATCTGGCCCTAAATGTCCATAAATCCTGAGATTGAGAAACCCCTTTCTAGATGAATATCAGAATAATTTTCCTATATTCTTTTAGGTACAGATTTTGATTTAAATTGGATTTAGAAATTCTTTTTTTTTTTTGGAGGGGGAGGGATAGTCTTTAGACTAACCTAATTTTCTTATCCGAAATAAGCCCCGCCTTTTTTTGGCCATGCCATGTGGCATGTGATATATACATATATCTGAATCCCTGTGCTATCCAGCAGAAATACACACACACATGTGCACATATATACATACGAATCCTTTTTTCATGTTCTTTTCCATTATGGTTTATCACAGGATATTGAANAAATAAGCCCCGCCTTTTTTTGGCCATGCCATGTGGCATGTGATATATACATATATCTGAATCCCTGTGCTATCCAGCAGAAATACACACACACATGTGCACATATATACATACGAATCCTTTTTTCATGTTCTTTTCCATTATGGTTTATCACAGGATATTGAATATAGCTCCCTGCACGATACAGTAGGACCTAGCTATTCATCCATCCTATATGTAATAGTTTGCAGTTGCTAATCCCACACTCCTGCTCCATCCGTCCTCCTTGGCAACTACTTATCTGTTTTCTACCTCTGTGAGTCTGGAAAACAGTTTTCTTTAAATTATAATTTTCTTTTGTTTGTTTGTTCTTTCAAATATTTATTTTATTTTTTAAATTTAATAAATAAAAATAATAAACCNGTGTGTGGTGTTAGAAAGTGATCTAGTTTCATTCTTTTACAAGTGGTGGACCAGTTTTCCCAGCACCACTTGTTAAAGAGATTGTCTTTACTCCATTGTATATTCTTACCTCCTTTGTCAAAGATAAGGTGTCCATAGGTGAGTGGATTTATCTCTGGGCTTTCTATATAATTTTTATATAATTTTTTCCACCTAGATTCAGGTAACTGTCACTCTCAGCCAATAGGAAAGAGTCGTGGACCCTGCAACAGTGAAAGGAAATGTTTCTGAGAAATAAAAATATTTTATATGCATTCCCCTGCGTCTTTCACCTTTCTTGAAAACTATGCTGGGAGGAAGGAGGGAGGCGAGAGACACGAACATCACAGTGGTGAGACGTTCATATTAGTTGGCGGTACTCTCTTAATATTTTTTGTCTTATTCAGGACGAACAAACATCTCTTTACCATTTTATTTGTTAAGTTCAGCCACAATCTAAATTCTCTGAAGCTGGGTAAGATGATGCCTCAATTTGGACAATGCATCAGAAACCAGGAGCAACNGACACGAACATCACAGTGGTGAGACGTTCATATTAGTTGGCGGTACTCTCTTAATATTTTTTGTCTTATTCAGGACGAACAAACATCTCTTTACCATTTTATTTGTTAAGTTCAGCCACAATCTAAATTCTCTGAAGCTGGGTAAGATGATGCCTCAATTTGGACAATGCATCAGAAACCAGGAGCAACCCATTACTCAAAGATTTCCAGGAGCTGGGACTTCCCTGGTAGTCCAGTGGCTAAGATTCTGCATCCCCAGTGGAGGGGCTCTGGTGCAACCCCTGGTCATGAAACTAGATCCCACGTGAAACTAAGCGTTTGCTTGCCACAACTAAGACCCAGTACAGCCAAGTAAATAAGTAAATATTAAAAATTCCCATGGGTTGCAGTTCAGTCTTGCTATAGATTTTGGAAAATGTGGATTCAAGTGTGGGTACAAAATGAGAATATGGAAGGGCCTGATGATTCAAAATCCATATCCACATCTATTGATAATGGAATGTCATTCAGCCATAAAAAAAGTGAAGAACTAATCCTTCAGACTGTGGGATCAAACCAGTTGATCCTAAAGGAAATCAAACCTGAATATCCATTGGAAGGACTGATGATGAAGCTAAAGCTCCAGTACCTTGGCCACCTGATGTGAACAGCCAACTCACTGGAAAAGACCCTGATGCTGGGAAAGATTGAGGGCAAAAGGAGAAGGGGGTGACAGAGGATGAGATGTTTAGATAGCATCGCCGACTCAGCAGGCATGAATTTGAGCAAATTCCGGGAGATAGGGAAGCATAGTGAAGCCTGGTGCCTGTAGACCACGGGGTCGCAAAGGGTAGGACCCGACTTAGTGACTGAACAACTAATCCATGCTACAATATGGATGAGCCTTGAAAACACTATGGTAAGTAGTGGAAGTCACAAAGTCACGTAATGTATGCTCCTATTTATAGGAAATGTGCAGGATAGACAAATCCATGGAGGCAGAAAGCAGATTAGCAGTTGCAGGGGGGAGGGAGGGAGAACGGAGAGTGGTTGCTTAATGGGTATGGCGTTTCCATCTGGGAAGATGAAAAAAAATTTGGAACAAGATAATAGTAAAAGTTGCACAACATCATACTGAATGTCACTGAATTGTACACTTTAAGATGGCTTCAATGGTGAATTCTATATTATATACATTTGACCACGATAGAAATGAAACAAAAACAATAGCCGAGTGTCTTTGACTAAGGGTCAGACGTGGAGATTTTACGAATAACAGTGCTTTGTGGAAGTGTTGAAACAACACCCCGTTGGAACAGGATGGGCAGACATCAAGCTGTGTAAGTATAAGATGTCTGTTTTTATATCAATTTCACACCCTGCCTTTATAGTCTCAAAGGAAAAATAAAACCCAGGAAAAAGTAGGAGGGTACTGGAAGTTTCTATAACTTGTCAGTGTAAATCAGAGAAGAAAGAAAAGAGAAAGGACAAGGAAATTTTGAAATATTTGAAGTGATGAGGCATTTTGAGGAGAATGTAAAAGTCTCCCTGTTTCTTGGGGGGAAAGCTAGTTAGGTTGCTTTCAGGCTTTGTTGCAATGACTATCTTTGAGAATACTTCTTTTTACACCTGTGGAGAATATTTGTGCAGTGTCTAATTTCCTAGAAGTGAGACCGGTGGGAAAAAGCATCAATGCAATTTATATGCTGAAAGTCATTGCCAAATCTACCCCCCTCGACTGAACTCATTCATACCAGTGGATTTTTTTTAAAAACAAAACAAAACACTTAATGTCATTAAAAAATAATTATTTGGTTGCATCAGGTTTTAGTTGAGGCATAAGAATCTAGCTGCATGGTGCACAGGGATGATCCAGAGAGTTGATGTGGAGTGGGAGGTGGGGGGGGGTGTGTTTCAAGATTGGGAACTCATGTACACCTGAGATGAAAAAATAAAAATAAAAATTAAAAAAATATATAAAAAAAGAATCTAGCTGCAGCATGTGGGATTGAGTTCCCTGACCAGGGATCGAACTTGGGCTTTCTGCATTGGAGGAATGGAGTCTTAGCCACTGGACAACCAGTGTTTATGTGAGCGCATTCTCACAGATCTTCACACTGTGATACCGTTTTCCTGACTACTGGCAAACTCAGTTGAAAATGACATGGGCATATCTCTAACTATGAAGAAAGCTGAACATCCTTTTCTGTATTTCAATATTTTTTGTGTTCCAGCTTATTTTTCTTTTCTTTTCAGGGGTCTGTCTTTGTGCCTCTTCATGTCCTTTGCCATTTTTACTTTGGCAAATAAAAGTCTGGACTTTTTTTTCCTCACTGAAAGTATTATGTATTACGCATTATGTAACATGCCATAATGCATGCCCTTTATCTGTCACTTAAGTTGCATATGTTTTTCTCACTTTTAAAACTCTGACGTTCGGTTTTATGCAGGATTTTATTTCACTATTCGTATAACTCAGTGTTTACATAGCCAGATTTGTTATTTTTAGATTTTCGATTTGCATCTTGCTTGAAGAGATGTTCCCTAATTTGCAATTATAAAACAAAATTTCCATATTGCAGAGTCTTATGCTTTCTTTTTTGAGCGGCTATGGAATTCATCAAACGCACCTAAAAGTACTGATTTATTGGTTTGGCCGCACCAGGCCGTCGTTGCAGTGCTCTGGATCTTGGATCTTTGTTGCAGCATGCAGGGTCTTTATCTGCGTCATGTGGCACCTGGTTCCCTGAACAGGGATTGAACCTGGGCTCCCTACATTGGGAGCGTAGAGTCTTAGCTACTGAACCAGCAGCGAAGTTCCATAAAATACATTTTTAGTAGCATAGAGATGCTCATGTACCCCGAATCTGTGAAGACGGTGATCTTGATGACTAGACTTCCTAGTGCTGAACCATCCTTGCCCTCCTGGCCCAAGTTCCACTTGATCCTGCTGTGGATGTCATGTTCGTGCAAGCTTCCGCCTGGTTCTGTTAGTAAATTCTCACTGCTGGGTTTTTGCACTGTTACCCGCAAGGCAAATCCATCTGTAGTTTCCCCCTCTACTCCTAAATGTACTCTATTAAAGCAGGTTTCCATGACAACACAGGAGTCAGGATTTACACTGGGCTTTCTGCTTTAACATAACGGAAAACTTTAACATAACATAACACAAGACTGAGGGAGATTGTCCCAAAGAGACTTGCTCAAGGAAGACCCCAGCAAGGTGGTGGTGGTGTCTCTCCAAGCCCTCCTCGATGCATAACAAAAGTACAGTATTTGGTGTTTATACTCATGAACCGTGAAGTGATCTCTCTCTTTCCATCATGTCTTCACGTATGGTATGTATTCAAATGTCAGACCAAAGCCAACCTAAGAAAAACAAAGCCAAACGAAAGTCCCCAGTGGTTTTTCAAAACTATTAAAGTTTTTATTAATAATTTTGACATGACGTCAGACTTCCTATGGGGTTGCACAGAGTCGGACGCGACTGAAGCGACTTAGCAGCAGCAGCAGACTTCCTCAGTGGTAAAGAATCTGCCTGCCAATGCAGGAGACTTAGGAGATGTGGGTTAAATCCCTGGGTTGGGAAAATCCCCTGGAGGAGAGAATGGCAACCCACTCCAGTATTCTTGCCTGGAAAATCCAATGGACAGAGGAGCCTGGCAGGCTACAGTCCCTGAGGTCACAAAGAGTCAGATACGACTGAGCAACGGAGTACATACCTGCACAGAGATGTCCAGAAAAGTTGCACAAATATTGCAATTAATCCTTATACACAGTTTATCAGATTTACCAATTTCGTCACACTTTAAAAAATCACACCTGCTTTGTTCTTTCTCTGTCTTTTGTTCTTTCTCTTTCTTTTTTTTCCCTCTGAACCATTTGAGAATAAGTTGCAGATATTATGTTCCTTAACCCCTACATACTTCATCTGATGTTTATTACTTAAAGCCAAGGACATTCTGTTACATCACTTCAGTAAAAGGATCAAAATTAATATTGATAGAGTATCACTGTGGAACTGATAGACTCTTTTCAATCTTCCCCAACTGTCCCAATAATTTATTTTATTACAAAAGAAAATCCAGGAGTAACTTTGATCATTTTGTTAAGCCAGATTTTTCTTCCACGAAGTTACCATTTTAACTTTTTTGGACAAACATGCTGCAAAGAGATACTTGCAGACCATGGAAATACCCCATTACTTTCAAGCTTCCAACCATCACTTTTAATGTTCATTGATGGCTCTTGCCAGAATCAATTATTTTGGAGATTAGCAAATGGTGATTTTCTACTTCCATTCCAATGCTTTTAAGAAAAGGCAGAGGTTGACTTTCATTTTTTATATCCTGGGACTTTTTTGGGGGGGTGGGGGAAGGTAGCTTACAGAAGAAATAATTAGCTTTTTTTTTTTCTGGAAGTGAGAGTGTCTTCATTTTCTCCCAGTAAGTCACAACTACAAGGATTCTTCTGACTTTATACCCAACTTTATGTGGAGGTCTTGCATCCTGAAGGATTTCCAGAGGGCAGTATGTCGCTTGGAATTTTAGCAAATGCCACCTGCCTGAAATTGTTGGTGGCTTTTCAGTTAGTTCAGTTCAGTTGCTCAGTTGTGTCTGACTCTTTGAGATCCCATGGACTGTAGCATGCCAGGCTCCTCTGCCATGGGATTTTCCAGGCAAGAATACTGGAGTGGGTAGCCATTCCCTTCTCCAGGGGATCTTCCAGACTCAGGGTCCAACCTGGGACTCCTGCATTGCAGGCTGATTCTTTATTGTCTGAGCCACCAGGGAAGCCTAACCCTTTGGTATAAACCCTTTAATGCAACTCTGTTGCTTTTAGGATAAAGGGTGTGTTGAAGACAACCCATACATGGTATATCCCTTTTAGTCTTGCCTACCAGCCCAACCTCCCTCTTTTCTTTCTTTGCTCCAGCTACAGTGCCTGGCTCAGTTGTGAGAACACTGGCCTGTCCTCTGGGCCTTTGCACATGCCGTTCCCCCCACCTGGAACACTTTCTTGATGCTTCCCTGGGCTGGCTCTTCCTCCTCAGATTTCAGTTCAAAATCACCTCTTCGGAGAATCCTTCTGCCTCTCCCCACCTCACCTTATAAAACATCTGATGTGTAGCTTAATGGCTTTCTCCCCACACTGGGTTGTGAGGTCTACAAGGAAATGAATGGTATTTATCTGGCTCCCTGCGAATCCCCACTGCTTTACTGCATGTTGATTTTTCCACTCAACAAATATTTATTAAGCAATGGATATGTCAGTCACTGGGTGTAAAATACTGAACATGATGGACAAGATTTCTGCCTTTCTGGGGAGGGGTGAATACATACAGTAAGTCAGAATTTCAAGTAGAGACACCAGTGTGCTGTCTGGAACAGGAACAAACGGAGGAGGGGACAGGGAGTGTTTGCAAAGTGTGGTCAGGGAAGGCTCACTGGAGCCAGACACTAGAGGGACAGGGAAGCAGGAATAGATTTGAGTTAGAATAGTGGGCCCATCTACTGGCAAACTAATATTTGCCTAATAGATGAAAGAAAGAATGAATGACCTCAGCCAACAGTTGTTCTGGGTGCTTTGTCATGCTTTATTTCCCCCGTGAGATTGTGTGTGTGTATGCGCATGCGTGCTCCGTCGTGTGTGTGTGTGTGTGTGTGTGTGTGTGTGTGTGTGTGTGTGTGCATACGAGCTCAGTCATGTCAAACTCTTTGCGACTCCATGGACTGTAGCCTGCCTCTATCCATAGGATTTTCCAGGCAAGAATATTGGAGTGGGTTACCATTTCCTCCTCCGGGGATCTTCTGACCCAGGAATCTAACCTGCGTCTCCTGCATTGGTGGGCAAATTCTTTACCATTGAGCAACCTGGGACGCCCTTG
>SJYA01001118.1:63745-75042 GCA_006410615.1 Neotragus moschatus | reverse complement strand
CCCCCCCGTTGTGGACGGAGTGCAGTCCTCCGTCGGAGGGCTGGTGGCCCGGACGATTTCTCCGGCCTCGCGGGGGGCGGGAAGCCGCTGACCTTGGCCTTTGCCCGCCTGGGCTAGCAGCTCCACGACCCGCATGCGGCCTCGGGCTGGAGGAACCTTGCCCTAGTGCCCGCCCCTCCGCAGGCACCTCTCCCGAGAGTGCTCCTCGAACCCCCGTGTCTGGCCTCTCCGAGCCCACCACCTGGCTCCAGAGACGGGACACACGTCCTCTCTGGGTCGCCTCCGAGAATTAGAGTCATCGGACACTCTCGGACAGCCAAATGCCCCAGTCACAGACGGTTTGGAGTGAGAATCGAGGGTGACTGACTGAAGGCAGTGTGATCCCTTGGGATCCCAGCAGCTTGGTAACGCTCCCCCAGGGGCCGAGGAAGTGTAGAACCCGCCCCTTTCTTTCTGGTATCTAGACCCACGGCTACCTCTGACTTCAGTTCCATGTTTATACTCTGGAATTCTGTTTCCAGATGTCGGAGGCAAGCTCTAGCCCTTGGCAACAGCGCAGCTGTAGTAGCGGTAGTGTCGGCTTTTATGATTATCATAGCTAGTGTCATCAGATGCCACGGGCTGGCCGGTCTTATCTCTTTGGATCTCTGCTGCAGCCCGTGGAGGCTGATATTGTTGTTGGTCCATTTCATAGAGGAGTAAACTGAGGCTCAGGAAGGACACAGAATTCACTTGCCCCAGAATCAGAGCTAGAGAGAAGACAAACTTCTCTGGCTCTGCCCAGGGCTCTGCCTAGCTGCCCATGCCCCAGGAACTCCTGGTAACCTCCCTCCTCTACCCTTTTACCTGTCCGCTGGGCAGGTCTCTAACCTGTGGTCAGCCTAGCACTCCGCCCCCTCTCCCTTCTCAAGTCTCCCTCATGAGTGTCCCTGATATGGGGAGAGGGGCAAGTCCCAGCATTTTCCTTGGGCTTGACAGCAGGTCTTTCTGGCTGCAGGTCAAGGATGGAAAATCCTTGAAGAGAATATAACTGGGGTTTCCCACCATGATGGCGGAGGCCCTGCTTTCAAAATATGTGTTGGGTTACTTCTTCAGATTTCTCCATAAAAGGAAATCAGTCCCGATGAGGAAGGGGTCAGGCAGGGAAGGAGCAGAAGTTCCTGAGTTGCCTGTTGGTGAGTGGGGATGCACAAGAAGGCACGTGGGGGCTCTGGAGTTGACAAACCGGGTTTGTGGAGCACCTTTGCCAATTAGGCAAGGTCTCCAAGCGCCCGAGTGCCTGGTATACATACAGTGAGTGTTCCTCCAAGGAAGGGTAGCAGTGGATTTAGGCTCTTGTTTAAAAAAAAAACAAACAAGAAAAACCAGACCAGCTGTTAGACCTGTATCAGGCTTTGCACGTCCATGCCCATGTGTGTCTGTGTGTGTGTGCACACCTGTATATGTATGCGGTTCCTTGCTCCTCTGTTCCTGGTAGCTTTAGTAATTAATGGTGGATTTGTGCCTGGGCTGGCTTTCCTGGAGGCTGCTCAGATGGTAGAGAATCTGCCTGTAGGAACCTGGGTTTGATCCCTGGATCAGGAAGATCCCCTGGAGAGGGGAATGGCTATCCATTCCAGTATTCTTGCCCAGAGAATCTCATGGACAGAGGAGCCTGGTGGGCTACAGTCCATAGAGTCCCAAAGAGTCCGATACGACTGATCGACTTTCACTTTCAGGGGTCAGTGGATGGATTTACCACTTCTTGCATGTTTATAGCTTCCACGAGGGAGAGGCTTATGTTTCTCTGTTCACTGCCACAGTTCCAGAGTCTGGAGCAGCCCCTGACACCTAGGGGATGTTTGATAAATTTATTTCTTTTGACTGTGCTGGGTCTTCATCGCTGTGCTGGGCTTTTCTCTAGGTGTGAGGATCGAGGCTACTCTCTAGTAGCTGTGCATGGCCTTCTCATTCGGGTGGCTTCTCTTGTTGTGGAGACTGGGCTCTAGGACACGCAGGCTTCAGTAGTTGTGGCTCCCTGGCCCTAGAGGCCAGGCTCAGCAGCTCTGCAGCACGGGTGGTCTTCTTACACCAGAGGTCAAACCCCTGTCCTCAGCATTGGCAGGAGGATTTGTCGCCCTTGGAACACCAGGAAGTCCTAAATATTTGTTCTAGATTCTACTCCTATCCTTCCTCTTCTCCCCAGGAGTCCAAGTCATGGCTCCTTTATTCTCCAGATAATACCTAGCTGACACAAATATAAGCAAAGGCTCCGCAGGCGCTATTCTACACACTCAGCATTGATGATCAGTCCTCACCACAGCCCTCTGAGGTAAGGTTTATCATCCATTTCGAAGGCGAGGAACTTGGATGAGGCGGCAGTGCTGAGATGAGAACCCCGGTTTGTTAATAAAAGGTTTCTTNTGGGGAGAGGGGCAAGTCCCAGCATTTTCCTTGGGCTTGACAGCAGGTCTTTCTGGCTGCAGGTCAAGGATGGAAAATCCTTGAAGAGAATATAACTGGGGTTTCCCACCATGATGGCGGAGGCCCTGCTTTCAAAATATGTGTTGGGTTACTTCTTCAGATTTCTCCATAAAAGGAAATCAGTCCCGATGAGGAAGGGGTCAGGCAGGGAAGGAGCAGAAGTTCCTGAGTTGCCTGTTGGTGAGTGGGGATGCACAAGAAGGCACGTGGGGGCTCTGGAGTTGACAAACCGGGTTTGTGGAGCACCTTTGCCAATTAGGCAAGGTCTCCAAGCGCCCGAGTGCCTGGTATACATACAGTGAGTGTTCCTCCAAGGAAGGGTAGCAGTGGATTTAGGCTCTTGTTTAAAAAAAAAACAAACAAGAAAAACCAGACCAGCTGTTAGACCTGTATCAGGCTTTGCACGTCCATGCCCATGTGTGTCTGTGTGTGTGTGCACACCTGTATATGTATGCGGTTCCTTGCTCCTCTGTTCCTGGTAGCTTTAGTAATTAATGGTGGATTTGTGCCTGGGCTGGCTTTCCTGGAGGCTGCTCAGATGGTAGAGAATCTGCCTGTAGGAACCTGGGTTTGATCCCTGGATCAGGAAGATCCCCTGGAGAGGGGAATGGCTATCCATTCCAGTATTCTTGCCCAGAGAATCTCATGGACAGAGGAGCCTGGTGGGCTACAGTCCATAGAGTCCCAAAGAGTCCGATACGACTGATCGACTTTCACTTTCAGGGGTCAGTGGATGGATTTACCACTTCTTGCATGTTTATAGCTTCCACGAGGGAGAGGCTTATGTTTCTCTGTTCACTGCCACAGTTCCAGAGTCTGGAGCAGCCCCTGACACCTAGGGGATGTTTGATAAATTTATTTCTTTTGACTGTGCTGGGTCTTCATCGCTGTGCTGGGCTTTTCTCTAGGTGTGAGGATCGAGGCTACTCTCTAGTAGCTGTGCATGGCCTTCTCATTCGGGTGGCTTCTCTTGTTGTGGAGACTGGGCTCTAGGACACGCAGGCTTCAGTAGTTGTGGCTCCCTGGCCCTAGAGGCCAGGCTCAGCAGCTCTGCAGCACGGGTGGTCTTCTTACACCAGAGGTCAAACCCCTGTCCTCAGCATTGGCAGGAGGATTTGTCGCCCTTGGAACACCAGGAAGTCCTAAATATTTGTTCTAGATTCTACTCCTATCCTTCCTCTTCTCCCCAGGAGTCCAAGTCATGGCTCCTTTATTCTCCAGATAATACCTAGCTGACACAAATATAAGCAAAGGCTCCGCAGGCGCTATTCTACACACTCAGCATTGATGATCAGTCCTCACCACAGCCCTCTGAGGTAAGGTTTATCATCCATTTCGAAGGCGAGGAACTTGGATGAGGCGGCAGTGCTGAGATGAGAACCCCGGTTTGTTAATAAAAGGTTTCTTAACAGAAGGTTCTTCTCGGGCCTCTGAGCCTCCCCGCCCTAACCCCTGCGGTATAAAGGTTAACAAAATACTCTCGAATAAATGACATGTGATGCCCTTTGGAGGTTCGGGGAGGGGCAAGGAACTTTCCGGATCGTTGGTTAATCTCCAGCAGCAAGCAGTGTGGCATTCTGTCTGGGGTGGGGGTGGGGTCGAGGGAGATCAGTGGGATTTTGAAGGACTGAGGACTCTCTCCTGGATGTCACGTGGGATGTGCCAGCCCATTTCATCCCCCCTGTGGAGTCTCTGTGGCTTGGCTGAACTGGGCAGTGGTTTTCCCTCCCATGTCTCCTTGGGTTGACCCACTCTGGCCCGAGATGACCCAGGAGCACTGCAAGGTCAGAGAATGAAGGCAAAGTGGGATTAATTATAGAGGGAACGGAATCTTGGCGGGGGCAGTGAATTGATGAGTTGAGATGCTAGATGTTGCTTTTGGATCCCCCTTCCATCTCGAGGGGGGAATCTAGTGTTTCTCTTGTGGGTTCTCTGGTGCACTCCGGGACCCTCAGAGCAGAACTTCTGCTCTCTGGGTCAGTTCTCTGAGGTTCTTCCTAGTCTTTGCTTCCCTCCTGGTGACCTGTCTCTCGACCCTGCCCTGCTCATTCGTAGAGGTCACTGGGGGCAAGCCTCACCCCAAGGGCCCCCACCTCACTCCACTTCCTCGTTGACATCCTTTATTTTTTGGCTAGAATAGACCTTCTCAATTGCCGTGCTCTTGATCTATGAGGTTGGATAGTTCTTGGTTGCAGGGGGCTGTCTTGTGTATCTTAAGATGTGGCTCACTGTCTGCGGTCTCTGACCAGTAGCAATGCCTCTCTCCAAGTCATGACCACTAAAAAGTGTCTCCAGACACCACCAACTGTCTGATTGAGAACCGCCGCTTTTGGTGCTAGTGGTAAAGAACCTACCTGCCAGTGCAGGAGACACATGGCATGCGGGTTCGATCCCTGGATCAGGACGCTCCCCTGGAGGAAGGCATGGCAACCTGCTCCAGTATGCTTGCCTGGGAGATCTCACGGACAGAAGACTCTGCCCAGCTGCAGTCGATGGGGTCATAAAGAGTCAGACACGACTGAAGTGACTTAGTATGCAGGACACTTATCCACTTAGGTCCCCTCTTCTCTCCCCTCTGTTCAGGGATCTCCATCCGTCCAGGAGCATTTTTCTTTTCAGCCTGTAAACACTCAATACTCCCCAGGACCCCGGTACCCACCACCCACCTTTTGCCTTCCTCTGTCAAGCCTCCCCCAACCGCTGATGGGCACTCATCACCCTTGCTCTCTCACCTTTCACCCACTGCTCTGCCCACAGCATCTGGCTTGTGTCTCCGTTGTTTTGCCTATGATGCTAACAAAAGTCGTTCCTCATCTACCAATGGCAGCCTCATCCCAGCTGACTTCTCTGGGTTTTGCTTCCCCTCTCCTGGTGAGTTTTCACCTGTCTCTGGCTCCTCCCATTCTCTCCCGTTTCCTCTGCTCTTTTCCGGGCTTATTATCTTGGTCTTCATCAACGGCCATTCCCTACTCTGACTCTCTCTCACACGCTCACTTGTTAATTTATATGTGGTCAAAGTCTTTAGAACAGGGGTCAAACCCTGCCCGCCCACGCCTGTTTTTGTAAATAAAGTTTTATTGGCATGCCGCCACACCCGTTGGTTCACGCATCTTCTATCGGTGCTTTCGTGCTCTAAGGGCAGAGTTGAACGGTTGCGATCGCGTGGCTCCCAACAATATTTACACTTGGGCCCTTTCCAGAGAAAGTTTGCCGACTCTGGATTTAGAACAAGCTCCTCGAGGATCGTTATGACATGCCTCATAGCTTGTGTGGTCCCTGGTTCGACTTTGAATGAATCAAGTTAAATGAAATGCCCAGGAAAAACACTGTGTTTTTCCTTTGACAGAGCAAGCCTTATTAAAGAAACTGATATCATTTGCTGTGCTGAATGTATGGGTTCTGATGGTGAGAAAATAACAGTGATGTTCCTTCCTTGGGTGTGTGTGTGAGAGAGATCTTTGGGTTTATTTGTTTAAACGGTCTTCTTGGCATTGAATGAGGACTCTGTGCTATCAGGCCTGTCTGTAGTGCCAAGAGAAAGTGGTATCTGCTGGGAGATACCACTTGAGGGGCCTCTTGAGAACTCCTTATGTACATTTCTATGAAGAACACAGTGGAAGTGACTTGCTTTGTTTTGCAATTGGATCATATTTATGGTTTTTAAATTAAAATAATAACTGCATTCTCATTGCAAAAAAAAAATTGCACAAGTTTACAGGGGGAGAAATAAAAGTTCCCTTTTGTCCCTAAAACCATTGTGTTTCTGTCTTGGGAGATGACTGTGCTATGTTTGGACTTCCCAGGTGGCCCAGTGGCAAAGAATGCAGTGGCCCGTGCAGGAGACACAGGTTTGATCCCTGAGTCGGGAAGATGCCCTGGAGGAGGGAATGGCAACCCACTCCAGCATTCTTGCCTAGAGAATCCCACAGACAGAGGAGCCTGGCAGGTTCAGCCCCCTGGGGTCCCAAAGAGTCAGACATGACTCCGCTTACACATGCGCACACGCACACATACGTACACAGGTGCGTGTCCTGTTCTGGTGTGCATCTTTTTGTTTCGTTTTAAATATTTCTCTACTCATTTGGCTGCTTCAGGTCTTAGTTGTGGCACACGGGCTTCTCTCTAGCTGTGGCGTATGGGCTCTAGAGCCGGGGGTTTCAGTGGTCGTGGCACACGGGCTTTGTTGCCCAGCAGCGTGTGGGATCTTAGTTCTCCCAACCAGGGATCAAACGTGCATCCCCTGCATTGGAAGGCGGATTCTTAACCTCCAGGGAAGTCCCTGTTTGGTGTGGATCTTTAAATATTTTTATTATAAAAATGATGGTACAGTAAATCAGACTTTTTTTTGGTGTGTACAGTTTTTGCATTTTAATCCCTGCATAGAATTGTGTAGCTGTCCCCACAGTTAGGACACGGAAGTGTACCATCTACCACCACCCAAACTCCTGCTGCTGCTGCTGCTAAGTCGCTTCAGTCATGTCCGACTCTGTGCGACCCCATAGACGGGGGCCCACTGTCTCTGGGATTCTCCAGGCAAGAACCCTGGAGTGGGTTGCCATTTCCTTCTCCAGTGCATGAAAGTGAAAATCGAAAGTGAAGTCGCTTAGTCACGCTCGACCTCATGAACTGCAGCCCACCAGGCTCCTCCGCCCATGGGATTTTCTAGCCACCCCTTTATTGTTATGCCATCCCTACCTCAATCCCCTGGAAACAGTTAGCATCCCTATAGTTTTCGCTAGATTTTTTAAAGTGTCTTAATTCCTGCGACTTCCCTGGTGGTCCAGTGGCTAAGACTCCATATTCCCAATGCCAGGGGCCTGGGTTTGATCCCTGATCAGGGACTTAAGTTCCCACATGCTCTAACCAAACATCCCACAAGCCACAATTAAGACCCAGGGCAGCCAAATAAATGAATACATATTTTTAATAAGTATCTTATAATTGGATCAATAGTCTTAAGCTTGAAAACTTCATTACTCATAAGATTCTCATTTTTTCTGGATTCCATATTTGTGAATTCACCTATTTGTGAAATCTATTTGGCTTCCCTGGTGGCTCAGATGGTAAAGAATCCACCTGCAATGTGGGAGACCTGGGTTCCATCCCTGAATTGGGAACATCCCCTGGAGGAGGGAATGGCAACCCACTCCAGTATTCCTGCCTGGAGAATCTCCATGGATAGAGGAGCCTGGTAGGCTGCAGTCCATGGGATCGCAAAGAGTCAGACACGACTGAGTGACTAAGCACAGTAAAGCACATTTGTAATTCCAAAATAAATACTCAGAGCTTTAATGGTTATTCCTGGACATGTGCCAGGAGGCACAAGTGGCAAAAAATTGGGATCATCTGACAGGCATGTTCCAGCTCAGATCAAGCAAGGTGACATCTTGCCTTCTCGTTGCATCTCTCCTGTTGTGGATTCATGAATCCCCAAGGATTAAGACAAACATCCTTAATTTTTTTTTTAATTGAAGTATACTTGGTTCACAATGTTGTGTTAGTTTCTGGTGTACAGCAAAGTAATTCAGTTCTATATATGTGGACATTTGTTGGTCAGTCACTCCATCGTGTTCAACTCTTTGTAACCCCATGGACTGTAGCCCGCTAGGCTCCTCTGTCCATGGGATTTCCCAGGCAAGAATACTGAAGTGGATTGCCATTTCCTCCTCCAGGGGATCTTCCTGATCCAGGGATCAAACCCACATCTCCTGCATTGGCAGGTGGATTCTTTACCACTGAGCCACCTGGGAAACCCTTGAGAGATGAGAGATGGCAGAGAGCCCCTAGCCTGTGTTTCAAGGAGCAGGGAGATCCTCCTGTGTTCTGCTGACCCTGGTGCTGAGCCATTCCCCAGTGGCTGTTGGGGCTTCTAGAAACCGATTTTGTTTCCAGCCGAGTGAGATTCGTTCTGTGTTGCCCAGTGCAGACTGGATATGAGTTCCAGGTGGAGTTCGAGGCAGACTGATGAGGATTAAAATTTGATGTCAAATCGGAGCCTTTCTTTTGATTGGTTCAGAGGATGGTGTCCTATCAGGTTGAGAGGGTACCTTCTGTTTCGTGTTCAGGAAGAGCCAGGCTGTTACCAGGAGGTGCTCACTTCTCTCCCATGCCTTTGTGAGAAGGTGGGAAACATAGGTACTTTCGAAAAACTGTTCATTCGGACTGTGGGAAAAGGTAGTGGTTGGAGACAAAGGGATAAAGAAAGCAGGGGTCCCCCTGTTTTCTGATGGCCTTTCTGTGACTTCTTGTTGCTAATCTGTTTTCAACCATGGATCTGGTTTCCTTGCAGGAGATTAGAAAAAGGATAAATTCTCACCGAGAGGTTTCTTCCTAATTATATCCAGTTATGTGATGTTGAAGACATCTGCTACTTTTTGTTGTTGTTATTGTTGTTCTTACAAGACTTCTCTTGGTTTTCTTTTTTAAAACTTTGTTATTTATTTTTGACCTCACTGGGTCTTCATTGTTGCACGTGGGCTACCGTGCGCTGGCTTCTCATTGAAGCGGCTTCTCTAGTTGCGGAGCACGGGCTCTAGGGTGTGCAAGCTTCTGCAGTTGCAACACTCAGGTTCAGTAGATGCTCCACAGCACGTGGGATCATTCCAGACCAGGTGTCAAACCTGCATTGGCAGGCTGATTCCAAGAAACGTCCCAAGACTTCTCTTGGTATTTTTTTTCCCATGTCTTTTGTGGCATGATCGGTATACATCAGGAGGTAGGACTCTTGAAATGGCATGGAAGCCCCTTGTAACCTTGTGGTTTGATGGGTGATGTCCTTGGGGTGGTCTGTACAGAGGTATAGATTTGACTGGAGGGATTAACCTAGCTGTTCCTGAGCTTTCAGAGAAGCTTGTGGAAGATATGGGTGTCAGGGTGGCTGTGGGTCTTTGGTCCTCTCTCTGGTTCCCTGGTCTTAAATACTGTGCTCTCCAGACCTCCCATACCCCTTCCATCCTTTTTTCCTCTTGGTTTTAGCACGTACTGTCATCATTTCTGCGTGCATCCACCCCTCTCCCCAAGCTCTGGGTCTACATGTTCCCAACACCCACTGAATCCACATCCCAGAGCATCCCAAAGGCCCCCACAGGCTCATTGTACCCCAGTCTGAGCCTGTTGTCTTGCCACTGGTTCTATGTGGCCCTCTCCAGGTTCATCAACAATGGTGCCTCACCCCCCGCCGCCACCCCACCTCCCTGGGGACCGAGTCCCCATTGATGCTGGTTCCTTAGATGACTCTGTGGTCTTGTCTGTTCCCTTTTGCACCCACCCCATGACAGGCCCCCTAGGCCAAGCCACAGAGGTGGTTCCAGAGTGCCCTGTCCAATACCTTCTCTTCCCTCCTACCAGAGAGATTTTTCTACTTGCTGCTTCAGTCCGTCTACAGCTGCCACCTCAGTCAGCCCATCCTCCTGGCAATTGAGCCTGGCCTTAGCTGGGCAGCAAGCTGTCTCAATTCCCTGATTTCATGACTACACTTCCTTGGCGTTCTCTCTTCTTTATGTGCTTGTGTTTGCTTCCTGTGCCCCAAGGACCTTTCTTCCTTCTTTTCACCCATGGATTCCTACTTTTTCCTCAAGGAACTGGGTCAGAGGCCTCCTTCCTCCCCTCTCTGGCTTCATTAACCAGCCCATTCTCCTTCCCTTTCAGCACAGACTGGGTGTATCTGTCTGGGTCCCCACAGACATTGGTCTGCCCAGTGGAGGTGCATTCTAGTGAAACGCTGACTACACGGGAAATGAAACCGTACTCTAAGTGTGGGTCAGAGAAGGGCTTGATACATGTTTGTCTAAAGTAGGAAGCAATCTGTCCTGGAGTGGGCAGGTCCTGGAAAGGAGGGGAAAATAATTGTTGTGGTCTGAATTGCTACCTCCCCGCTCCCCATTCATTGGTTGAAACCTTAACTCCTCAACCTGGCTGTATTTGGAGAGAGAGCTTTTAGGAGGTAATTAAAGTTAAATGAGGTCATGAGAGGGCAGTCCTAAACCAATAGGACTGGTGGCCTCAGAACAAGGAGGGACTTACCTGGTTGTCCAGTGGTTAAGACTCTGACCTCCCAATGCAGGGGTCCCAGGTTCGATCCTTGGTCAGGGAACTAGATACCACATGCCACAGCTAAAGATCATATGCGACTAAGACCAGGTGGAGCCAAGCAAATTAAAAAACAAAACAACGATCAACAACCCCAAAGAAGGCAACTAATGGTATTGATCCTGGAACAGAGTGCTCAGAGGAACAGGTGGGGCTGGAGAGGTGACCCAGGTTGGGTAGACTGTGTGTTTGTCTTATGTGAGTCCCTGTCATATTCTTGAGGACCTCATTTAAAATTCAGATTCATGGGCTGGGCTCCCAGTTCAGTTCAGTTCAGTTCAGCCGCTCAGTTGTGTCCGACTCTTTGTGACCCCATGAATCGAAGCACGCCAGGCCTCCCTGTTCATCACCAACTGCCGGAGTTCACTCAGACTCACGCCCATCGAGTCAGTGATCCCATCCAGCCATCTCATCCTCTGTTGTCCCCTTCTCTTCCTGCCCTCAATCCCTCCCAGCATCAGAGTCTTTTCCAATGAGTCAACTCTTCGCATGAGGTGGCCAAAGTACTGGAGTTTCAGCTTTAGCATCATTCCCTCCAAAGAACTTCCAGGGCTGATCTCCTTCAGAATGGACTGGTTGGATCTCCTTGCAGTCCAAGGGACTCTCAAGAGTCTTCTCCAACACCACAGTTCAAAAGCATCAATTCTTCAGCGCTCAGCCTTCTTCACAGTCCAACTCTCACATCCATACATGACTACTGGAAAAACTGTGGCCTTGACTAGATGGACCTTTGTTGGCAAAGTAAT
>SJYA01001118.1:0-61818 GCA_006410615.1 Neotragus moschatus | reverse complement strand
TCTGCCTTTTCTAAAACCAGCTTGAACATCTGGAAGTTCACAGTTCACATATTGCTGAAGCCTGGCTTAGAGAATTTTGAGCATTACTTTACTAGCGTGTGAGATGAGTGCGATTATGCATTAGTTTCAGCATTCTTTGGCATTGCCTTTCTTTGGGATTGGAATGAAAACTGAACTTTTCCAGTCCTGTGGCCACTGCTGAGTTTTCCAAATGTGCTGGCATATTGAGTGCAGCACTTTCACAGCATCATCTTTCAGGATTTGGAATAGCTCAACTGGAATTCCATCACCTCCACTAGCTTTGTTCGTAGTGATGCTTTCTAAGGCCCACTTGACTTCACATTCCAGGATGTCTGGCTCTAGGTGAGTGATCACACCATTGTGATTATCTTGGTCTTGAAGACCTTTTTTGTATAGTTCTGTGTATTCTTGCCAGCTCTTCTTAATATCTTCTGCTTCTGTTAGGTCCATATCATTTCTGTCCTTTATCAAGCCCATCTTTCCATGAAATGTTCCCTTGGTGTCTCTAATTTTCTTGAAGAGATCTCTAGTCTTTCCCATTCTGTTGTTTTCCTCTGTTTCTTTGCATTGATCGCTGAGGAAGGCTTTCTTATCTCTTCTTGCTGTTCTTTGGAACTCTGCATTCAGATGCTCCCAGAGACATGAATTCATTTGGTCCAGAGCTGGGCCTAAGAACCTGCATTTTAACATACACTCCACCGCCACCCGCACCAACACTCCAGGTGATTCTAATGGTCCACAGATAATTTTTATTAAAGGAAATGATACTCTATTTTTAAAAACATTTATTTATTTACTTATGGCTGTGCTAGGTCTTCATTGCTGTGTGGGCTTTTTTTGCTCGTTTTAGTAAACAGAGGGTACTCTCCAGTCGCGGTGCGCAGACCTCTCATTACGGTGGCTTCTCTTGTTGCGAAGNTGCTCCCAGAGACATGAATTCATTTGGTCCAGAGCTGGGCCTAAGAACCTGCATTTTAACATACACTCCAGCCCCACCCGCACCAACACTCCAGGTGATTCTAATGGTCCACAGATAATTTTTATTAAAGGAAGTGATACTCTATTTTTAAAAACATTTGTTTATTTACTTATGGCTGTGCTAGGTCTTCGTTGCTGTGTGGGCTTTTTTTGCTCGTTTTGGTAAACAGAGGGTACTCTCCAGTCGCGGTGCGCAGACCTCTCATTACGGTGGCTTCTCTTGTTGCGAAGCATGGACTCTAGGGTCCTTGGGCTTTAGCAGTTGTGGCCCGTGGGCTCGGTAGCTGTGACTTGAGGGATCTAGAGCACAGGTTCAGTAGCTGTGACACATGGGCTTAGTTGCTCTGAGACGTGTGGGATCTTCNAGTAAACAGAGGGTACTCTCCAGTCGCGGTGCGCAGACCTCTCATTACGGTGGCTTCTCTTGTTGCGAAGCATGGACTCTAGGGTCCTTGGGCTTTAGCAGTTGTGGCCCGTGGGCTCGGTAGCTGTGACTTCCGGGATCTAGAGCACAGGTTCAGTAGCTGTGACACATGGGCTTAGTTGCTCTGAGACGTGTGGGATCTTCCCAGATCAGGGATTGAACCCGTGCCTTCTGCATTGACAGGCAGATTCTTTACCACTGAGCCACCAGGGAAGCCCTCCACTGAATATTTTGAGAAATGCTGTGTGATGACTAAGGACACAGGTGTGGGAATCCTAAGGACCTACGTGTGATGGACTGAATTTTGTCCCTCCCCACAAACTCCTATGCTCAAGTCCCAACCCTCTAACATCTCAGAATGTGACTGTCTTTGGAGACTGGGTCTTTAAAGAGGCAGTCAAGGTAAAATGAGATAACCAGCGTGGCCTCTAAGCTAATCAGTCATGTGCTCAGTCGTGTCCTTCTCTTTGCGGCCCCATGGACTGCAGCCAGCCAAGCTCCTCTGTCCATGGGATTTCCCAGGCAAGTACACTGGAGTGGGTTGCTGTTTCCTCCTGCAGGGGATCTTCCTGACCCAGGGATTGACTCCACATCTCCTGCACTGGCAGGCGGGTTCTTTAGCAGTGAGCCACCTGGGAAGCCCATTTGCTGCTAAGACTGATGTCTTTATAAGCGGAGATAGGATGCAGACACACCCAGAGGGAAGAGCATGTGGGCAGTCCACAAGCCAAGGAGAGAGGCTTCAGAAAGAGTCAGTTCTGCTGACACCTTAATCTCGGACTTCTGACCTCCAGAATTGGGAGAAAATAAATTCCTCTTGTTTAAGCCACCTGGTCTGTGGTCGTTTGTTAGGGATGGCACAGTAGACTAATATGCTGAGTTTAAATCCCAGCTCTGTNGAGGGACTGAACTAAACTGAACTGAACTGAGAGTTTTTGATGATGGCCATTCTGACTGATGTGAGGTAGTACCTCATTGTAGTTTTGATTTGCATTTCTGTTGAGCATCTTTTCATGTGCCTCTTGGCCATTTGTGTGTCTCTTTTCATCCCACCTCAAGTTAGCTGTCTCCTGCATCAGACTGAGTTCTCCTGAGTGCCAGGACTGTGCATGTATAATTGTGTCCTCAGGACCAGTCATGTAGGTAAACAATGACATCTTTGACCATTTACTACTAGCTAAGTCTTATTGAGCACTTACAGTGCACTAAGCTCTGTGCTAAGAATTTGACAAGCTGTGACTCATGGAATCCTTATGGCAGCCTATGAGAAGATGTTATTCCCATTCTCCAGAAAGGGACACTCAGGCTTGGATACTAATAAAGAAACTTAGTCTAGGAGACTTTGCCGGGAAATGGTTTGATCTCAGACTTGTCTGGTCTAAAACCATTGACCGGTCAGCAAACTATAACCCATGAGCGAAATTCAGTTCTCCAGCATTTTTGGGTGGCCCATGAGCTAAGAATGTTTTTTTTTTTTTTCTACTTTAAAAAGGTTGAGGATACATAGAAAACAGACTTGTGGTCGCCAAGGCCAGGTGAGGGAGTGATCGATTGGGAGTTTGGGATTAGCAGATGCAAACTCATGTATAGGATGGATAAACCACAGGGTCCTATTGTACAGCACAGGGAACCATATTCAATATTCTGTGATAAACCATAAAGGAAAAGAATATAAAAAGAACGTATATGTAAACAGTTTGCTGTACAGCAGAAAGTAACACAACATTGTAAATCAACTATACTTCAATGGAATAAATTTTAAAAATACAAAGATTGAGGGGAAAATCTAAAGAGCAGTATTTTGTGAGAGGTGAAAATTATCTGCAATTAACATTTCAGTGTCCCTACATCAAGTTTCATTGGAATACAGTCATGCTTGGTCATTTATTCATTTATGTCTTGCCTGTGGCTGCTGTATGGACCAAAATTGTATGGCTCTTTAAAGAAAAAAAAAAAATGTACCATCATCTGTTCTTGGCTGTGCCCCTTATAAAAATGAGGAGGACCTTTCCAGGTAGATGCTTGTTTTCAGTGGAAGTTGGGACATCTTAGCATTAGGGCAAAGCAGTCCCTCTGTTCCTTGCCTGCACTGACGTGAGGGGGGCTGGAAAGAATGGAATATCATCCCTGCCCCTCAGGAGCTCTCAGTGTGGCTGTGGAGTTAAAAAGCAGGAGCCAATTAACCATTCACGGTAGCCCAGTGAGCAGGAGATATCACAAGGCAAGAGAGACTCCCCCCTTCCCCCTGCAAAGTGAGTCATCAGACCAGTGATTCTAGACATGTTTGGTGCTGGGGCACCTGAAATCATGATGTTCTCTAGATAACACTTCAGAATGTTGATAAATTAAATTCCTTTGTGGCTATGCCATTCCAGTCCATGCAGAAAACAGAAAACTCTAATATGTACACGATCTTGATAATAATAATTAGAAAAAAGGCAACAGATGAGGTAGTACAGAGGCCCATTTGAGTGTTTCATTTGTATTTATTCTTTTTTGTTTTAAAATCTAGGAGAGAATTAAAAGCACTATCCTGAAAGCACTATACTGAAAAAGTTTTATGGTCTTTGTAATTTCTTTATCACTGAGATGATCAGAATTTTTTAAGTAAACTCTTAAGTTTGGGAAATGATTGGGTTTTTGTACAACAGGAGAGAACAAGCGTCCTAGGGAATATGGACTTCCTTGGTGGTCCAGTGGTTAAGAATCCACCTGCCAGTGCAGGGGACATGGGTTTGATTCCTGGTCCAGGAAGATTCCACATGCAACTAAGCCCGAGTGCCACAACTACAGAAGCCCCCATACCCTAGAGGCCATGCTCTGCAACAAGAAAAGCCATTTCAGTGAGAGGTCTGCAAACTGCAATGAAGAGTAGCCCCCACTCACCACAACTAGAGAAAGCCCATGTGCAGCAACAAAGACCCAGTGAAGCCAAAGATAAAATATATAAGTAAATAACATTGCATGTATATATATATAATATATATATATATAAAGAGTTCTAGAGAGTTTGTTTTTGAGCCTCCCCTTCCCTCCCCAGTATTGATGGTGATTGGCCATGGCATCCATAGAAGGAGAGAGATTATCCCAGGTTGGAGTGGTTGAAAAGGTGTAATTTGGTTTGTGTGGCAAATGATGCTTGGAGGGTAAGAGGGAAGGGTGTTCTAGATGGATGGAAAGGCAATGACAAAAGCACAGAGGTCTTCAGGGCGAGAGTAAAGAGGCTGCTTATACTGTGAAGAGAGGCTTGTGCCGTCGTGTGCTCTGAGTGCTAGTTTTCCTGCGGGTATGGTGGAGAGATCACAGAGGTTACACTTGGGGCTACAGTCAGGATGGGTTGTTTTTCACCGATATTGAGTAGACAGCTGTGCTGAGCTAGGCTTGCTACTGGGACCCCACAGTCCTTGCTGAGTCTGGGAGAAAGTCAAAGAAATAACAATGAGGAGATAAGATAGGTAGGCAGAAAGTGTTTCAGTAGGCTTGAAACACTGAGGAAAGGTAGACCAGTTGACCGCATAGTCACCTGGCATCTTGGGGACAGTATAGTCTGAAATTTTATTAATGAAGATATAGGCCTACAGTTCTCACAAGTTCTTGCCTTCCTGGAGGGGGGCTTAGGGATACTCATTCAACTACCTTTTCACTTAGAGAAATAAACTGACCCAGTCCTTTAGAAAAAGATAGGGAGCAGCAGCAGCAGCAGAGTTAAATACATAATTATGGAAAGGTGGCTGACTGTCTGCTAACGTGGTAACTGGTCTGACGAGTTTTTCTTTTTCTCCCACCTCCTTGATGAAATTTGTTGACCAGTTATTTCCCATCCTGTCCCCATACCCTTTTTCAGGATTAAAATCTCTTTGTAGCTGAACACCTGAAATGCCCCACGGCTGTCCTGGAGACCTCAGCTCTGGTCAGGCTGGGAGCCCAGGTACTCCCTGTGGTCGGTACTTCTCTCTCTCTACACACTTGTGCCTCATAGTATGTGCCCTTTCCCAGTAAAAGAGAACTGATGTGGGTGGTGGGGTTTCAAAATTGTGTCCTTTATCTCTTCTTCCTTCTTCCTCTCTCCTCTGCCTCCCCTCCCCATTCTCCCCTCAACCTCAGCTCTCCCGACTCTTCATCTACCCCGACCCAGTCCCTCACCTCCCCTTCTCCCTCTTCCTCTCTTAGTCTTGGGCTTAGAGTCTTTGTTTGGAGTAGGAACTGGTAACCCACTCCCGTATTCTTGCCTGGAAAATCCCATGGATAGAGGAGTGTGGCGGGCTACAGTCCACAGGGTCACAAAGGGTTGGACACAACTGAAGGACTGAGCATAGAGTCTTTTGCTAGCTCAGACTAAATGCCTGCCCACATTAGAGATTAAAGTCAAGAGTGGGAAACAAATGGGGCTTCCAGCTGCCTCAGCGGTAAGGAATCTGCCTACCAGTATAGGAGGAGATGCAGGTTTGATCCCTGGACCAGGAAGATCCCTTGGAGAAGGAAATGGCAGCCCACTCCAGTGTTCTTGCCTGGGAGATCTCATGGACAGAGGAGCCTGGCATGATGCATCCATGGGGTCGCAAAGAGTCAGACATGGCTCAGTGGCCGAGCACGCACACAGGCCACCTTATAACCCCCAACCCTGGTTGAGCAAGAGTGCTTTGCCGGCCACCCTGCCTCTGGAAGTCCTTCCATGGTCCCCACTCTAGACACAGTCCCCATTCTCCCTCCAGCCCCCAAATTGTCACTATTCTGTCTTTTCTACTAGTTATTTCTTTCCGTTTGATCACTTGAATGTGAATCTCTGGACAATATAGTTTAGTCTCAACCATTAAAAAAAAAAATGGATCTGTCTCTTTGGGTCTATAGCGGTGATTCTCAACTGTGGGTGATTTTGACCTCTAGAGGAATTCTTCAATGCCTAGAGACATTTTTGGGTGTTGCACATTGGAGGGGGTGATAATACTGACCTCGAGTAGGTGGAGGTCACGGATGCCATTCAGTGCCCTACAGTGCAGTTACTATTATTGTTTGGTTGCTCACTCACGTCTGACTCTTTGAGAGCCCGTGGACTGCAGTATGCCAGGCTTTTCCATCCTTCACTATCTTCTGGAATTTGCTCAAACTCGTGTCCATTGAGTCAGTGATGCTATCTAACTATCCCATACTCTGCCACCCGCTTCTTGACTGAACTCCGTCTCCAGACCCCTCCCCTGTCTGGAGGCCAGGCTGGAAATCCCACCCCTCTAATTACGCACTTGGTCTTCCAGTGACCAGCCCCCATCTTGAATTGTCTTTGTTGTTGTTGTTCAGTTGCTAAGTCGTGTCTGACTCTTTGCAACCCCATGGACTGAACGATGCAAGGCTTGTCCTTTGCCATCTCCTAGAGTTTGCTCAAACCCATGTCCATTGAGTCAGTGATGCCATCTAAACATCCCATCCTCTACTGCCCTCCTCTCCTCCTGCCCTCAATCTTTTCCAGCAACAGGATCGTTTCCACTGAGTCTGTTCTTTGCATCAGGTGGCCAAAGGATTGGAGCTTCAGCTTCAGCAGCAGTCCTTCAAGTGAACGTTCAGGGTTGATTTCCTTTAGGATTGACTGATTTGATCTCCTTGCAGTTCCAGGGACTCTCAAGAGTCTTCAGCACCACAATTTGAAAGCATCAATTCTTCAGCACTCAACCTTCTTTATGTTCCAACTCTCATATCCATGCATGATTACTGGAAAAACCATAGCTCTGACTACACAGACCTTTGTCAGCAAAGTGAGATCTCTGCTTTTTAATATGCTGTCTAGGATTGTCGTACTTTTTCTTCAAGGAGCAAGCGTCTTTTAATTTCATAGCTGCAGTCACCATCTGCAGTGATTGCCACCCTACAATGCAGTCAGAGCCCTTACCTCCTAGAATGATCTGGCGCCAAATGTAAATAGCATTGAGTGTAAAAATCCTCGTCTGTAGCATTCCTCTCCATCCCTTTCTTTTTCTTCCACTCTCCCTTCTGCTCCACCTGGGGGCATGTCCCCCCCATCTGAGTGTTGCTGACTGCTCTCTCATGGCACAGTTCAGCTTGGCTTTCTGTCCTCTGGACCCAGAGTCAGGGTCAGACTCAGATTCTAGTCCCTCAGTGGACTTTATTTAACATCTGCCCCACCCCCCAGCTCCACCCTAGGACTGTTTGCAACAGACCATTTTGAGAGGCAATCATTCTGGCCGCTCCTCCTCTGGAGCACGGGTATGGGTGGTGATGGGCTCTTCGAGAATTATTATTTTTTCTTTTTCAAAAACCTGAAAATTTTGTTTTGCAGTCAAAGAGTACTCAGTGGCCTCCCATTTTTAGTTTATGATAAACAAGGCACAGGCTGAACTTTGTAACAAAACTCTATGTTCTTTAACCAAGGCAAGTTTTGCTAAGAAAATTATTTTTATAAGTGAGGGAGGTATGAAGGTTATTTGCAAAGGAATTTTACAAGGGCAAGAGAAAAAAAAAGTAAGAAGTTGATCTTAGGATTTGTGGTTGTACAGAAGACAACTTAATCAGAAGACCTTGAGACACGACGTGTCGGAAGTAAAACAGTAGATGAATCCAAGAAAGGAAAGATGTCCCATGTGGGCATGAGTTTGATGAAGAAAAAGCTGGAGAATTGTCTTAAAGAGGCCCATGTGGTTCAGATGAGGGCATAATTCTTCACAGATTTTCACAGTTTTGAAAGGATGTCTTTGAGACCCACAAGCTTGGTGCACTGCCTGACTTTATTTGAGGAGTCCTGGCCATTGGGAGTGTAATATTTATTGGGGATTGCAGATAACAGCAATGGGCACTTGGTAGGATGAAAAATAGGACTGATGGGATAGAAAGTGAAGGACACCTTGGCATATTGCCCCTGAGATCTTGGAAGGAGGGATGAAAGAAGCTAACATAGACTCAGGGCATAAGAATTGCAAATTCAGAATAAAAGAAGTCACAAGATGACATTGATTCTTTTCCCCACTTGATGTAAAGTGCAGCTATTGCCTACACAGAGGGTTTTTTTTCCTCTAAGTTTTCCCCAACTTTGCGAAAGCTCTAGAAAGGGGTCTAGCCAACAGAAGTGGACAATGGGAATCCATTGTTCAGAATCTGTTCTTGCTAACTGAATAAGCATAGCATGGTATCAGTTTATAAACACATAGGGTAGGGGGTTACTGGAAAAAGAGAACCAAAGGTGGCTTACTGGACATAAGAGAACCTATTTTTGCCTAACCCATTTTGTGATCTAAGCCTGGCTGCAATGCTTGCCCTTGAATAGGTCTCAGTAATTAAAGTGGGTTTTTTTTTTTTTCCTGGCCATGCAGCTTGTAGGATCTCAGTTCCTCAACGAGAGATTGAACCTAGGCCACAGCAGTGAAAGCCTGGAATCCTAACCACTAGGCCGCCAGGGAACTCCCAGTAATTAGTGATGTTCCAGGAGGGAATGAAGAAACAAGGGAGGCAGTCAAGAATCCATAGTGCAGCCTTGGGGCAGGGTCCTGGTTCTTCATAATATACATACCTATTATTACCTGGAGAATCCCATGGACAGAGGAGCCTGCTGGGCTACAGTACATGGGGTCACAAAGAACTGAACATGACTGAAGTGACTTAGCATGCACACGTGAATTATAATGTATACATAATAACATACCTTTGAGCTCTGCAGGAACTAAAGCCCCCGTCCAGGTGGAGGATAGAAGGATGATGTTGGATCCTGCTTACCACCCCCACCACTTCAAGTCAACTAAAGATCTGTCTACCTTTGTCCCCGTATTGCACTGAATTCTCCTCTCTTCAAGCCCCCTCATGAATATGCATATTGTTGTTGTTTAGTTTCTAAGTCATGTCCAACTGTTTGCTACCCCATAGCCCACCAGGCTTCTCTGTCCGTGGAATTTCCCAGGCAAGAATACTGGAGTGGGTTGCCTTTTCCTTCTCCAGGGGATCTTCCCAACCCACGGCTCAAACCCGTGTCTCCTGCATTGGCAGGGGGATTCTTTACCACTGGGCCACCAGAGAAGCCCTTGACTTAAAACTTCTCCAATTTTGCTGTTTGGGGAGACATTGCTTTGGGAGAGATCCCTGGTGTTCTCCTTACTTGGAGCAAGTAATAAATCCTTTCTTATGATCTTTGGCTTTGTTGTGTCCATTGGCTCAACACCCACCAAGATGTGAACTCAGTTTTTGGGTAACAGGTCATCTTCTTGGTTTATTTTAGAGGACATTAACATATTTATAGAGTACTTTACTAGGTTTGGTTGTAACCTAACACCCTCATCCTCTTTTCCCCTTGAGGTCTTATCATCTTTCAGTTGCCACTTCTCCTGGTTGTGTGAGTGGGATTCAGGGAGCATAAGGATGTTGAGGGTCCCCCCTTTGATAGTGGTGTGGAACCAACTTGATGGTATTCTAGAGCTGTGCTGTCTAGTATGTGGCTAAGTTAAAATGAATTACAGTGAAATAAAAATGAAGCATTTCTCCCTTGTTTGCACTCACTATGTTTGGACAACACAAATGTAGGACTTTTCCATCACTGTCATAAGTTCTGTTGGGCAGCACTGTTCTGGAGCATTTCACTTCATGATTAAAGTTAGCCTGCCAGGCTCCTCTACCTATGGGATTCTCCAGGCAAGAATACTGGAGTAGGTTGCCATTCCCTTCTCCAGGGGATCTTCCTGACCCAGGGATGGAACCCAGGTCTCCTGCATTGCAGACAGATTCTTTACCATCTGAGCCACCAGGGAAGCCCAAAGTTAGTTCTGAAGACAGGCAAACCTGGTCTTGAATTTTGAGTCTCTTGTGTGACCTTGGACTAGCTCTTCTCAGCCTCTGTTTCCTCAATGTAGAATGAGGAAATGCTAAGTAACCCAGACTTAAAGTTTTTTTTCTTTAACTTTTAACTGATATCTCTTGGTATCTCTTCTTTTGACAAAAATTTAAAAAAAAATTCTATTCCTTTTCTCTATTTTGAGTTTGATTTTTTTCCCCTTTAAAGATAAGGTATAACAATGAATAGTTCCCTGCCGCCGCCGCCCCCCCCCCAACCCAAGCTTTGTAAGCCCTGGAATAGAGGAAGGAGTAGCTTGGGAAAGTTGAGCATAACAAAGAGGCCATTATAGGGACATCTGATCGAGAGGAGGAACAAGGAAGGGGTAGGTGNCCCCTTTAAAGATAAGGTATAACAATGAATAGTTCCCTGCCGCCGCCGCCCCCCCCCCAACCCAAGCTTTGTAAGCCCTGGAATAGAGGAAGGAGTAGCTTGGGAAAGTTGAGCATAACAAAGAGGCCATTATAGGGACATCTGATCGAGAGGAGGAACAAGGAAGGGGTAGGTGTGTTGACCAGGGCTGAGAGTGTCATCATGTCTATGGGTGACTGAGAGCGAGGAATGTGTCAGCTCCTTCTTGACTTCTCCTCTCTCTCTGGGGAACAGAGTGCTTTCAAGGTAACAGGGTAGAGAGGACAAATTCAGCCTGAGCTTGTCTTCCTGGCTCAGCATTGAGTGTCAGAGTCAACTCATAATTGCTGGTGATGGGAATCTACTCAGACTAACCTAAACCACAAGCGGTGGTTTATTGGGATGCTGCTGCTGCTGCTAAGTCGCTTCAGTCGTGTCCGACTCTGTGTGACCCCATAGACGGCAGCCCACCATGTTCCCCCATCCCTGGGCTTCTCCAGGCAAGAACACTGGAGTGGGTTGCCATTCCCTTCTCCAATGCGTGAAAAATGAAAGTGAAGTCACTCAGGCATGTCCGACTCTTTGCGACCCCATGGACTGTAGCCTACCAGGCTCCTCCGTCTTTGGGATTTTCCAGGCAGGAGTACTGGAGTGGGGTGCCATTGCCTTCTCCCATTATTGGGATGACATGGGATCTTCTCTTGGAACTTGTATCAGCTAGCTTTTGCTGCATAACAGACCTTCTCTGAAACATACTGACTTTGCACAACTGTCATTTTTTAAAAAAACTTTTTATTTTGTATTGGAGTATAGTTGATTAACAATGTTGTGATAGTTTCAGGTGAACGGTGAAGAGATCCAGCCATGCATATGCGTGTATCCATTTCCCCCCAAACTCCCCTCCCATCCAGGCTGCCACGTAACATTGAGCAGAGTTCCACAGCACAACTGTCATTTACTTTGCTCATGATCCTGTGAGTTAAGTTTTCTAAGTGGGTTTTCTGGGTTGGACCACTCCAGTTGACCAAAGACACAGGGCTTGGTTATCTCTGGTCTCTGGGATCAGCTGGTGGGGTGACCGGTAGCTGGATGGTCTAGCGCGGCCTCACTCACGTGGCTGGCAGTTGGTGTCAGCTGTCTGCTGGGGTGCTTTGCTTTTTCTCACTGTGGTCACTCATCTTGCATGAGCTTGGCTTGGATTTGGATCGTGTGATGGTCTCAAGGTTCCCAGAGTAACAAGACGTAGTTCCCCAGTGCTCAAGTGTTTTTCAAGTCTCTTTTTGCTTCACACGTGCTAAGTCCCCATTGGTCATAGCAAGTCATGTGGTTGAGAAAAGCTTGAAGGAAGAGGGTGGATATCGATGCTACGTGTTGATTGGAGGGGAAACACTTGTGGCCATTTTTTTTTTTTTTTTTGCCTTCTACTACAAAATGCCTGGCTTCCCACGTGGCGCCAGTGGTAAAGGTGCCATGCAGGAGACGCACGAGATGAGAGTTTGATTCCTGGGTTGGGAAGATCCCCTGGAGTGGGAGATAGCAACCCACCCCTGTATTCTTGCCTGGAAAATTCCACGGACAGAGGACTCTGGAGGGCTACAGTTCATGGGGTTGCAAAGAGTCGGACATGACTGAACACGCACACACTGAATTCAGTCAAAAACCAGGATCTGCCTCAGAGACATCGGCTCTATTTTATTCATCTGTGTTTCTTCAGTACCATGCTAGTTTAATTATTATAGATCTAGAGTATGTTTTATTGATGGTAGATTCAGCTTTTTCCTATTACGCTTTTTTTTTTTACATTATTTCAAAATTTATTTTTATCCTTCTGCAAGGTACATGTTTTAAGTGTAAAAAGAATTCACAAAATATTTAATCCTTAAAAAATATCAACTAGAACATGGTAAACGCCAAATGAAATTCATGCTGACTGTAATACTGGGCGAAAATAGTTTAAGAAAAACAGCAGTGCAATCAGAGTGAACACAACTGTTACCTTCAGTAAAATAAGTTAGTCAAACTTATCTTTAATATCCAGGATCTGACCTTGCACCACAGATCATACATGTAACTTGTCCTATTTAATTATAACCTACATTGTTCATTTAATCTTAACACTGACTGCAACTTAATTATTACTCCCTTTTCTGGAAAATCTTTAAGCATGTAAAATTAACAGACCTGGTGAATTCTAATAGCAGAATATAGTGTCTGAGAAATATACTTTAAAGTCCCTCAGTGTTAAAGTAAGCAATTGCCTAGTGTCCAAAAGACTTGAGGTGAAAAAAAAAATTTTTAGAAGCTATGAAGAAAAAATACGATCACTGCTCTTTTAGCATTTTCCTTTTTTTTAGTTTCTTTGTAGCAGGGTATATAAATATTTGGTGTATTTATACCACCTCGTCTTTTATTTTGTCCAATTCAAAAACAAGTTAACCTAGTACATACTCCATATATACATCATTATTCTCCTGCTGCTGCTGCTGCTGCTGCTAAGTCGCTTCAGTCGTGTCCGACTCTGTGTGACCCCACAGACGGCAGCCCACCAGGATCCCCCGTCCCCGGGATTCTCCAGGCAAGAACACTGGAGTGGGTTGCCATTTCCTTCTCCAGTGCAGGAAAGTGAAAAGTGAAAGTGAAGCCGCTCAGTCGTGTCCGACTCTTAGCGACCCCATGGACTGCAGCCTACTAGGCTCCTCCATCCATGGGAGTTTCCAGGCAAAAGTACTGGAGTGGGGTGCCATTGCCTTCTCCGATTATTCTCCTAGGAACAACAAATACCAATACACAACACCGACAGTGGCCACCTCGGTCAGAAGCCAGTGTTAGTCAGGCGTCAGCAATCTCATCAGGAGGCACTGTCTAGCTACGCCTGTGCTGCGTATTCTGCTTGTCACAGCTCAGGCTGGAATGCTTGTTTTTAAATTGTTTAAATCTGTTTGAACTAGGTAAACTCTGTCAAAAATGCTCTGAAAGTCACAAATTAAAGGACTCAAACTACTAGATTATTCATACAAGTTTCTTCCTCATTTTGCTATGACTGCTTTTAAGTTAACTACTTGATTAGTGGAAAGTAATCAGGACTTAGGGAGAAATAAACAGAACTTATACCAGAAAACAGAGATTCCCAGGTGGTGCGTGCCAATACCGGAGACAAAGAAACGTGNGGCCTTGGAAAGTATCCTTTGTTAATAAGTGGGGAGACTATTCTAGAAAAAATCACAAGTTGTGTCAAATGCAAGAATGGTAGATGTTATAGTTACATTGTTGTTATTACAGTATATTGTAACTATAAATTATAGTCACATTGTTGCTATCATTGTGTTTATATTGTAATTATCCATCATAATCATATTGTTGCTATTGCATAATTACTTTCAGTTAATTTTAACAACGGAGACATTTGACATATAATAAAAGGCACAGATCTTAAATTCAGTGAATTTTAACAGGTATAACCACCTTGGGGAAGCAAGATGCCACCATCCCAGGAGTTCTCTCAAACCCTTTCCACTGAATTCCTTGTTACTCAGACTTCTCATACCTTTCATGCAAAAAGTGCACGGCCAAGCCTGAGACCCAGCCTAAGAAAGGTTTCACTGGACAAATTTGAGAGACACTGGCAGGTTGTGGTCAATGAGATTCACTGCCATGAGCCATTAGGATTCGAAAACCAAGAATTTGTTGGAGGGGGAAAGGATTGCTGCGTGGTAGATATACACCCAGACTTTGAACTTTATCAAGACAACGGGAAATATTTGAATCAGAACAGTATTGGCAGAAGCAAGTTCAGGATCAGGAACTTTTTTCCCTTCTTTGCTGAACAGTCAGAATGTTCCTTGGAGATTTTTCAGTTTCCTCGTCGCAGGCTCTGCAGATTAAGTGGGCAATTCTGAGTTTCTGCAATTCAGCAGGCTTATGTGGCTCGTGGCTCCTGGCTCTCGCTCCCGAGGCCGCCCAAGGTCTTGGACCAGCCAAGGGAGTGAGTGCCCCAAGCCAGGCGTGGAAGCTGGAGGCTTTTAAAGGCCATAGCTCCGGCTGTAGACACGTGTTCCTTTGGCGTTCGCTTTGTTGAAAACACATTCCCTAGATAGTTTCTCTTCTGCACAGACCTCTGGGGTTCTTGGGCATGCTGGAGAGCCTCATGTTGTGAAGATCAGCCTGATTTCATCTCTCCTAGGAGAGGCTATGAGCCGATGTGGATGGAAGGCAGTGTGCCTTGCTGTAAGACAGACCCTTTGCTTGAATTGTCTGACCAGCTTTTTGGTGACCCAATAAGGTGGACACCATTAGCATTCCCATTTTATACAGGAAGAAACTGAGGCTTCGAGAAAAGTCAGGACCGCACTTAAGGAGACCCAGCTGCTACCAAGCTGGGTAACTTGATGAGTCTCTTTCCCCTCCCCCATTCACAGTCTGACCTGGGCCTGGAGCAGAAAACCCTTCTCTCCCTTATCCTTTGACCTGATCAATCATCAAAGCCTGTCTCTCTCTCTCTTTTAAAAAATATTTGTATTTATTTATTTGGCTGCACCAGGTCTTAGTTGTAGCAGGCAAGATCTTTAACCTTCTTTGCAGCCTGAGGGATTTTCAGTTGCAGCACTCCAACTCTGAATTGTAGCATGTGGGATCTAGTTCTCCGACATTGAACCTGGCCCCCTGCATTGGGAGCATGGAGTCTTAGCCACTGGACCCCCAGGAACGTGCCTGTGCCCTTTCCATCTTTTGTGCCTCTAGTATTCACTTGGTGGCTGCAATGTGGCAATCAACAGTGACATTCAGTGGATGAAGGAGTGAGGAATTTGGGTCTGTTGTGGGGAGAGAAGTAGGTACTGTTAAGTGTGTCAGGACAAGGGGAGACTGGAAAATGGAGGAAAGAGAGGTGGGTTCTTGTTCATTGCCAGTAGGCTTGCTGTGGGCTGGAGGTGGCAAGTGCCACATCGTGGGACCCCACCCACCACTGTGGCCCCGAAGGGCTCCCCTCTGGTTGGATCATGTGTTTCCCAAAAAGATATGGTGAATTCCTCACCTCCAGGAGCTCAGAATGTGACCTTATTTGGAAATAGATTCTTTAGAGAGGCAACCAAAAATGAAGTCATTAGGGTGGGTCTCAATCCAGGAACACTAGTGTCTTAATAAGAAAAGAAAATTTTGACACAGATAAACATGTCCAGGAAGATTATGTGATGAGAGATAGAGAGAAGTCAGTTATCTCTAAATGAAGGACAGAAGCTTACAGAAGATCCTGTCTTTATGGTCTCTCAATAGAAACCAAGTCTGCTGACACTTTGATTTTAGACTTCTGGTCTCTAGAGCTATGAAAAGGTCAGTGTCTAATGTTTTACTCTTTAGAGTCCTTCGGACTGCAAGGAGATCAAACTAGTCAATCCTAAAGGAAATCAGTCCTGAATATTCATTGGAAGGACTGATGCTGAAGCTGAAACTCCAATACTTTGGCCACCTGATGTGAAGAACTGACTCATTGGAAAGGACCCTGGTGCTGGGAAAGATTGAAGGCAGGAGGAGAAGGGGACGACAGAGGATGAGATGGTTGGATGGTATCACTGACTCGATGGACGTAAGTTTGAGCTAGCTCTGGGAGTTAGTGATGGACAGGGAAGCCTGGCATGCTACAGTCTATGGGGTTGCAAAGAGTCAGACACAACTGAGTGACTGAACTGAACTGAATGTGTTTTACCCATTTCATCTGTGGTACTTTGTTACAGCACCCTTAGAAAATGGATGCTGGCTCCATCTCTGAAAAGAAGTAGGTTGGAAACCTCAATAGGATTCATGTGGTCAGAGTCTGGAGTTTACACTTCTATCTCTTTTTTGTGTGGTGTGCTTTTTTAAAAAAATCAAAGTATATTTGGTTTACAGTTTCGTGTTAGTTTCTTCTGTGCATGCGTGCTAAGTTGCTTTAGTCGTGTCCGACTGTTTGCAACTGTATGAACTGTAGCCCCGCTTTTCTGTCCAAGGGATTCTCCAGGCAAGAACACTGGTGGGTTGCCATGTTCTCCTCCAGGGGATCCTCCTGACCCAGGGACTGAACTTGCGTCTCTTATGTCTCCTGTATGGGCAGTCAGGTTCTTCATCATTAATGCCACCAGGGAAGGCCAAGTTCTGCTGCCCAGCAAAATAAATCAACTATGCATATACATAAATCCATGCTTCTTATTTTTAAATTCCTTTTTCTGTGTTTGTTTATTTTTTGGCCATGCAGCATGGCATGTGGGATCTTATTTCCCTAACCAGGGATTGAACCCTTACATTGGAAGGATGGAGTCTTAACCACAGGACCAGAGAAGTCCCTATTCACTCTTTTTTAGATTCTTTTCCTGTATGGGTCATTGTAGAGTATTGAGTAGAGTTCCCTGTGCCCTACAGTAGGCCCTTACTGGTTATCTATTATATATAGTAGTGTGTGTATGTCAATCCTAATCTCCTAATTTATCCCTCCCCTCACCCTGTAGCCATAAATTTGTTTCCTTCATCTGTGACTCTATTTCTGTGCTGTAAATAAGTTCACTTGTACCTTTTTTTTTAAAATCCACATATAAGTAATATCATACTATATTTCTCTGACTTACTTCGCCAGTGTGCTCATCTCTAGGTCCATCCATGCTGGTGCAAAGGGCATTATTTTGCTCTTTGTTATGGCTGAGTAGTATTCCATTATACTCCTATCTATTATCTATTTATCTATCTATCTAATGTGAGAGATTTTTTTTTTAAAAAAAGCATTCAATGAAACAATGCCATTTGCAGCAACGTAGATGGACTGGCATGGATTAGCATACTAAATAGAGTCAGACAGACGAAGGCAACTATCATTTACCACTGATAGATGAAATCTAAAAAAAATATACAAATGAACTTATTTACAAAGCAGAAACAGACTCACAGACAAAAACAATCTTACGATTACCAGAGGGGATGGGGGTAGAGGGATAAATTAGGAGCTTGGAATCAACATATATACACTGCTACATATAAAATAGTTAAACAACAAGATCCTGATGTTATAGCATAGGGAACTGTATTCAGTATCTTGGAATAACCTGTAACAGAAAAGAATTTGAAAACTAACAGTGCCTAACGGAATCGCTTGGCTGTAGACTGAAACTAACACAAGAGTATAAATCGACTTTGCTCAAAAAAAAAAAAAAATCAGTTTGCAATCCAAAAAAAAAAAACAACAACATTCAAAGTGGTAATTTTTCAGAATACGGGTCAGAGATTGTGCTTTCTCATTTCACCACTACTTTATTAAGTGCTTACTAATTTTACAAGCCGTGCGCTTGGTTCTCTTCAATTTTCCAACTCTACAATCATAGCACCTGAAGATAATGGTGATTTGCTGTCCTTTACCAATAATTACATCGGTTATGGCTATTCACCCCGTTAGGGCAGGGACTTCCAAAGCCATGTTAAGTAACAGATTTGAGTGTGGTCAGCCCAGGCTGGCTTCTAATTGGAGTGGAATGCTTCAATTGTTTTACGGCAGAGGATAATTATATAATTGTTAAAACGCTTGACCTTCCTGTTTTGAGCCTCGCTCAGTAAATGGGAGGCAATCAGGAACTCTTGACCACCTCATATATCCAGGAGATTCAGATGGCATTTGTCCATTCATAAGGACGGTGGAGCCGATGTGCTAAGCTGTTAAAATAGCCTTTAACCCCCCACCCCAGTATTTCAAGCAGAATAGAGACTTGGTTTGTCGCCTCCTGCCAAGTGGCCACATCCATTCTAGGGCAGCTTTCCATGGAGGATGGGGTCTCCTGGGCTCCAGACTCTTGAGACCCCCCCTGAGTAGGTTTCAGAGCAGCCCTGCACCATGGTGCCTCAGAGGAAAACTGCCTTTGTGAGCAGCACCTGTGGGGTTCCTTGGTGGCTGTTTCTTGTGCCCGAGAGAGGCTCCAGGTTTGGGACAGTCCGGTCAAGGTTGGCCCACAGGTTTTCTAGGCGATGGCACTCTAATTCCCGGGATGAAACAGGATCTTCGTGTGAAGGTACAGGTGTCAAGACTGCCTTGATCCTTCCTGGAGGAGGAAATGGCAGCCCATTCCGGTATTCTTGCCTGGAAAATTCCATGGACAGCAGAGCCTGGTGGGCTGACAGTCCATGGGGTTGCAAACAAGTCAGACATGACTGAGTGACTAAGTGGCAATAACAACGTGCATGTATCATGTTGTTGAGTACTTAGCCATCTTTGGTTCAATTATTTTTTCTGTTTTTTACCTTTTCATGTAATGTCGTTGTTTTACATTTTAAATGTTTCACACTGAAAATAAAAGAAAGACTACCTTGTCCCAGGTATATTAAGAAATAGAAAAGTACCTTTCGGAATCTTGTGTTAAATAGTTGACAGTACAAGACAATTTTCAGGAAAAACACACAGGACAAAACTGAAACTGCTGCTGTGGTTATCATGGAGGTGGGCTGCCTTTCTAATCCCGAACCCTGTGTGTATCCCGATGGAGAAATTGTTGTGTAACTTACAAGACAGTGTGTAAGAACTGCGGTCCTCTTGGTGAAACGGGAGACTGACGTCAGGAACCAAGCCATCTAGAAATGATATGAAAGTCAAAGAGCTTTGGGAAAACTCGAGCTATCCTTAGGCAGGAATGCAAGTTTTCCCTAGATTTTGAAGTGGTTATTTAACACACTTCCTGGTGGCTCAGATGGTAAAGAATCCCCCTGCGATTCAGGAGACCCAGATTCGATCCCTGAGTCAGAAAGATTCGCCCGGAGAAGGGAACAGCTACCCACTCCAGTATTCTTGCCTGGAGAATCCCCATGGACAGAGGAACCTGGCAGGCTACAGTCCATGGGATCCCAAAGAGTTAGACATGACTGAGTGACTAACAATACATTCAACACAGAGCTTGCTTTGTCCCAGATGGGCTGTCTAGCAGCCCATTCACTGTCAATAGTGAATGTGTTGATTTTCTAATCTTCTCCATTGCTTATTTCCTGGTCATCTAATCTTTCACACCAAAGCCTCCTATTTAAAAAAAAAATTCTTTCTTTCTTTCTTTATTTGACTGCCCTGGGTCTTAGTTGGATGTGGGATCTTTAGTTGCAGTGTGTGGGATCTAGTTCCCCAACCTGGGGATTGACCCCAGGCCCCCTGCATTGGAAACACAGATCTTTAGCCACTGGACCACCAGGGAAGTCCTATGGCCTCTTAAAAATTGTTCTTGAAACATACATATTTACCACCTCAAGGGCAAAAGTCACAGAAAGTCTGATGCTTAGCATTGCGAGGAAAGACTCCTGCAAGGGCCCCATGGTTGGCTTGCCTTGTTTCATGCATTTCCAAGGTAAGATTTGAACTGTTTACTAAAGGAAATTAGCGTAATAAGTCTCCTCTGGCATATATTTCCAGTGTCCAAGTGGAATTGCTGAGATGTTGCTTAAGAGTAACAGAAGGGAGGGTGGGGTGTGTCCTGTCAGCTTAAGGGATTTTTTTTCTCTTCAAATCAATGTTTTTGCAATTTGAAAACCTGTTTGCAGTGGGGGTCAAATTGGGCTAGTTTCAGGCATTAAAAAAAAAAAAAGTATTGCAGCCAACCGTTTAAAAGACAAAGCTTTCCCCCCTAAGCTTGTTTCAGAATTGGAAACATTAAGATCTTAGCTTTGATGCCATGGAGAGGGGATCAGCTCTCTCTGGGTTAGGATTTCTCTGTCTCGGCCCTCACAACATTCAAGGCAGGCTAATTCTGTGTGGTGGAGAATCTCCTGTTAGGTAGCATCTCTGGTCTCTACCCTCTCGATACCAAGAACATCCCTCCCTCCAGTTGTGACAACCACAGATGTCTCCAGACATCACCAATGTCCCTTTGTGGGGGGCAGACTCACTCCCGTTTGAGGACCACTGGAGAAGGATGATGGAATTGGGGGGGGCACCCTGCAGCTGTCTTCTGCTCCTTTTCACGGCAAAATGGAGACCGGGGGCCAGTTGTCCATGGTATGTGTGTGGAATCAGTGCTTTGGCATCACAGTGATTGATGCCTGCTGACAAAGACCACATCTCCACCCTTGAGGAACCATGAAATCTATGGAAATGTGATTATAATCCGACACGGGTAGGTTTTTGGATTTCTCAGGTGCTGTGGGAGGAGGCAAGAAAGACACAGCAGTGGGGAGCAAGAAAAGCAGGTGCCCGTGCCCTTGGAAACCATCCGTTAAACACCTGATCAGTGACATCGAAGACTAGAAAAGCCCTGGACATGAGTCAGGTTGATTTGGTTCAGGGTGGGTGCTGGGAGCTAGAGAAGCCCTAAGCTGATCTGAAGGAAGAGGCAGGCAGAGGGACTTCCAGCATTCTCCCCTGAGCGCACCACATACAGTAGGGCAGAATAAAAACAAGTCATCTCGTATTCACGATGGCAGCTGGCTCTTGGCAACACTGGATTGTCTGACTGTGGCTTCACCACTCATTAGCTGTGTGAGCCTGGGCAGTGGCTTAACCTCTCTGTGCCCCTCTTCTCATCTGTTAAATGGGGACAACAGTAGTGCCTATAGTTGTTGGGAGGAATGGATGGTTAACCATCAGAGCCGTGCTTGGCACACAGGAAACACTGTCAGAGTGTTAGACAGTGCCTGGGCACAGGCTCTTCTTTCCCATGATGCCCTCAGTGGGTAGTCACCTTTCTTCACGGTCCTCTTTTCTCTCCTCTGTGTACTTTGTGACCTTCCCACCTCCCTCTCCCCTGCCCCCTAACCTTGTTGCCTCTCCTCCTCTCTCACCTTCTCTGGTGCAGTTTGGCCGAAGACCTTTCACAGCCAGGCAACGTAGAGATAAGCATAACCTGGATATTTCATGGACTTTAGAATCTTCTGCACAGTCCCCAGTCTTTGTAAAAAAAAAATAACCCTGCTTTACTTGTGCAAAAGCCCACCCGCGATCAGTTATCCCAGACAGTCTCCACATTCAAATATGAGCTTCACCAAAACACCCCCGGCTGTATTTAATCACAGCATGTTTCCTTGGGACTGCCTGTCTTTCTGTGACTTCGCCCCTTGCCGGGTGCTAAGACCTCTATCTTCTGACAGTGTCTTGCTTTGTGCATTCTTGTTCTTCTGGTCCAGACGTGGCTTGGTCGCCTGGAGTGGGGCAGTCTCCTCAGCCTCACGGAGCCTCCTTGTCCCCATGCCTGAAGACTCGGCTGTGCTCTCAGGCTGCTTGACACCTTTGAGCTGACCATGAATGGATTTTCAGAGCTTCTCTTGTTTACTTCGCTGCACGCCTCTCTGTGGGCTCTTGTGAAATCGTCGGGAGAGGAGAAGCCAAGTGAAAAACAACCCTGCTTGGTGTCAGGGCTTGAGGATGATGGGGAAAGACTGGATTTGCATTAACTGGTTTGCGCAAGTTAGAAGATTTTATCTTTCCTTACTTTTTTATTTTTAAAGTGTGTGCTCGTCTGTTTCAGTGGTTCAGAGAGGGGAGCATGGGGAACTTCGTGTCTAAAGGAGGATAAGGACAGGAAACAGATACAGCAGATTAAGGCCTCTGAAGCACCATCTACCAGGCCCATGGGCTTCCCTAGTGACTCAGTGGTAAAAAAAAAAAATCCAGCTGCAGTGCAGGAGACACAGGTTCAAACCCTGGGTGGGAAAGATCCCCTGGAGAAGGACATGGCAACCCACTTCAGTATTCTTGCCTGGAAAATCCTGTGAACAGAGGAGCCTAGCAGTTTACAGTTCATGGGGTCACACAAGACTTAGTGACTAAACAACAACAATAACAACCAGGTACGTGGTCCTCATAACAGCTTTTTTTGAAGTTAGAGTCTGGCCTCAGAATCTCAGCTTCTTCCTGCTACACTCTGCCTTATACAGGAAGGGTCCTTTTGCATTGGGTTTTGAAGAGTGAATAGGAGTTCTATGAAGAGGGCCCACCTCCTGTACTGACTTTAGCCTCCTGCTCCTCCTAAAGCTGGCCAGGGCCCAATACCTAAAAGCCAGAATTAGGTCACTAGGGTGACTAACTTGCCTCGGTTTGCCTAGGACTTTCTTAGTTTTAGTACTAACAGTCCTGTTTCTTGGGAAACCCATCAGTCCCAGGCAAACCGGAACATTTGGTCATTCTAGGTTTCACCTAGCAGTGGATTCCTACGCCAGAGGTCAGAGATCTGCTGGATTCTGACTCATTCCCAACAATGCTCATCTCCCCAAATGCCCCCTCATATCTTCACACTGGGCTTCTTTCTCAGGACGGTTCCATTTACTGATCTGGGTGAGAATTAAGTGAGATAATTAATTCTTTCGATAAGCTAAGCAAAGCATCTAGCACATGGTAACCCCTGGGGTTCTAGTCCATGTTGGATGTTGGCCTTCCTCTTTGCCTCAGGTGGGAGCTGGCACCCCTGTCCCTTGGAGTGAGCGGGCTTCCTTGTAGCCTAATTCCTCCAGCCTGGCTCTCCCCAAGGACAGAGCTGCGTCCCCACAAGAGTGAGGGCTGAGCATAATCACCATCCGCCAGGGAAGCCGTCTGTGTCAAGTGTCAGAGTAAATAGGAAACAGGTTCAGGGCTAGGATTCAGGGCCAAGACAGCTCAAGGTCATCGGAGGCCAGGGAGCTGAGAGCGGGCTGCAACCCAGAGGGTCAAGCAGAGTCAGATGTTGGTTAAGAGTCACTTCTCCTTGTGCTGCTGCCACGTCTTTTCCCTCCCCAGTGCTGTTCAGACAGCCAGGCGCTCTGCCGGTTTATTGGGGAGGTGGGCTCACTGTGGCCTCCATCCTTCAGTCCACCTGGGCTCTGATACAATATCTGGACCAAATGGTGTCATGCAGAATGACCATTTCTCAGGTGCTTACTCTGTTGGGCACAGGGCTATGCTTTTTTCTTCACCACTTCCCCCTCAAACAATGCTCATTTTCATCCCTGTTCCCAACAGAGCTGTGCCTCATGTTGTGAGCATGTCATTGGAGGTAAGGGGAAGGAAGCAGAAAGGGGAGACGTCCTGAGGATAGGAGGCTCAGTATTTTCCGGGGCTCGCTGACCGTTCACACAAAGCATCACACTTTGAGTCTTTTCTTTGTCTTTTGAGAGGTGATGATGTGGAGTGGGCTCCCTTACATTCCAACTGGAAACTTTTGACACTCTGGGAAAGAAGCTTGAGGCTCACCAAGCTGATGGGCAATGACATTAACGTATGTGAACAGGAGCTGTAGTCCCTGGTTTGAATCCAGGTTAGACCATGTCTTTGCTGTGTGACCTTGGGACTTACTTAACATCTCTGTTTCTGCTTCTATAAAATTAGGAGAAGTAATCCTTTTTCTTTGTGAGTTCTTCAGCAGCCTATGCACAGGGCTAAGGATTGCTGTTGTCATTGTTTACATGCTTAGTTGTGTCTGACTTTTTTGACCTCATGAACGGCAGCATGCCAGGCTTCACTGTCCTTCACTATCTCCCAGGGTTTGCTCACACTCATGTCCATTGAGTCGGTGATGCTATCCAACCATATCATCGTCTGTTGCTCCCTTCTCTTGTCCTCAATCTTTCCCAACATCAGGGTTTTTGTTCCATTGAGTTGGCTCTTCACATCAGGTGGCCAAAGTGTTGGAGCTTCAGCTTCAGCATCAGTCCTTCCCATGAATATTCAGGGTTAATCTGACCCTAAATGTGGGCCAATTATCTGCAACTTGTGCTTCTGAAATCATCCTCTCTGAGGCACTCTTTGTTTGCTTGGGGTATTTCTTTTTAATTGTGGCACATAATATAAAACCTATTTCATGATGGCTCAGGGGATAAAGAACCGCCTGCCAATGCAAGAGACACAAGAGATCTGGATTCAATCTCTGTATCAGGAAGATCCCCTGGAGGAGGAAATGTCAGCCCACTCCAGTGTTCTTGCCTGGGAAATCCCATGGACAGAGGAGCCTGGAGGGCTACAGTCCAAGGGGCCACAAAGAGTCAGACATGACTGAGCGCACACACACACATTTAACCATATTTAACTGTGCAGCTCAGTGGCATTAAACACAGTCACCTTGCTGTGCAATCCTCACCATCATCCATCTGCTGAATTTTTCACCTTCCTAAACTGAAATTTTGTCCCCATTAAACTCTAAGTCCCCACCCCTCTTGCCCTGGCCCTGGCATCTCCCCATCGAGACAGTCTTTGTCTTGTATTAAAAATCACACCCGCCACGTATGGTTGTTGAATGGATTTCACAAGACAGTATTTGAAAATTCCCTGACTCAGTGCCCGGCATGGAGCTGGCCTCTGTTACGGTACCCTGGGCTCTAGCTATGGTGGGTTTAAAACCTCCGAAGTCTGCCTACCTGCAGTGAAGATCATTGTCTGATCTGGGTATAAGCCCAGAGGAGAGGAGCAAGGACCTCAGGCTAGGATGGAGACCCGGCTCCATGACCTTGAGGAGGTTTTTCACTTTTAACTTGAGTGCTTACAACTGGCTCCTTCTGGTCAGGTGGCTGGCGACCCAGGTCTCGAGGTTTCTGTTGCCTCCAACCCATTGGTGTGTTTGTTCAGTAAATGTGTGTGGAAGGTGGGCACAGGAGGAAATCTGACCCAGGCCTTGCTTTCTCAGGCCCTGCAGTGGATATAAATGATGAGGTCTTGGAAGGAGTGAGTTGAGGATGGAGGAAGGGAGAGATTTGTTTTCTCTTACGTGGTTCACTTCTTAGACTGAACTCCCCTCTTTGGATGAGCACATTGTTTAATTACCATGAGAAAACACTTTCACCAGCTTGCCATCTTGGAAAAGAGCCGATTCATAGAATGTTTGGTGAGGATGTTAAATAGCTGACCGCCTGGGTCTTAGGTAGCTCATTTGGTAAAGAATCCACCTGCAATGCGGAAGACCTGGGTTCGATCCCTAGAGTGGGAAGATCCCTTGGAGAAGGGAAAGGCTTCTCCAGTATTCTGGCCTAGAGAATTCCATGGACTATATAGTCCATGGGGTCGCAAAGAGTTGGACATGATTAAATGACTTTCACTTTTACTGGGTCTTAGGAAGTTCAGATACCTCTGTCCTGTGTATTAGCCATGTATGCGTGAGTGCTAAGTCACTTCCGACTTTCCGACTCTTCACTGCCTATGGACTGTAGCCCACCAGGCTCCACCGTCCGTGGAATTCTCCAGGCAACAATACTGGAGTGTGTTGCCAAGCCCTCTTCTAGGGGATCTTCCCGACCCAGGGGTTGAACCTGTGTTTTCTTTTGTATTCTGAGTTGGCAGGAGGGTTCTTTACCCCTAGCGCCACCAGGAAAGCACTGTACTAGCCGTGGTTTCCTTTAAAAAGCCACGTTCACACGTAGCTCCTTCAGGACGCCTTCTCAAATGTCGAGAATTCCGTTTCTTTACTCTGGGCCCTGTTTGAGCTTGTAGGTTTTTCCTGTTGACTCTAGGTAGGATTGTTAGAGATTGTTTTTGTTTTTCTTAGATATTTAAAAGTTAGTTTCATTTATTTGGCTGCGGTGGGTCTTTGTTGCTACTGTTGCTTTCTCTGTTTGAGGTGCACAGGCTGCTCACTGTGGTGGTTTGCCTAGTTTCAGATCACAGGCTCTAGGGCACAGGGGCGTCAGGAGTTGTGGCACGTGGTATCTAGATCGTGGATTCAGTAGCTGTTGGCACACGGGCTTATTAATTGCTCCACAGCCTGTGGGATCTTCCCCGACCAGGGATCGAACCCATGTCCCCTTCATTTGCAGGCAGATTCTTAACCACTGACCCACCAGGGAAGTCTGCTAAGAGATTTTAAATTTTGTAATATGATATAAATCAGTAGCATCTTCTGTTGATCGAGAGTTTCTGATTTTTCTAGGACCTGGGCTTGTTGCTTTCCCTGGTTATGAGTGTTTAATTTGCTGGTCAGTTGCTATGGAGGGAGGGTTAGTCATTACCCCTGTTTTACAGGTGGAGAAACTGAGGCACGAGAATTTACAGGACCTCACAGAAGGGCAGGTAGAGTTGTTTATTGAACCCAGATCTGCCTGACCTCAGAGTCTGAGCTCTGAGCCCTATTTGGCGGCAGTTCTGTCCTGCTCCCCACTGGACTGGGGGCCCCCTTTCCCCCTGTATGTCATCAGGGCTCAGCTCAAGGCCAGCTGAACTAAAGGGGAAGTGTGTGAGGTCTGGCTGGGGTCCTCTGGTTGTCACAATTCCCACATGTTGTTGAGAAGGTCACAGGCTGAAAGGCAACCACTGGGGATTCATTTGAGGAAATGCAAGGAATTTACTGGAAGGCAGCTTCCCAGGTAGCTCAGTGGTAAAGAATCCACCTGCCAATGCAGGAAATGCAAGAGACGCATCCCTAGGTCGGAAGATCCCTTGGAGAAGAGCATGGCAACCCACTCCAGTATTCTTGCCTGAAGAATCCCATGGACAGAGGAGCCTGGCAGGCTACAGTNGCTTCCCAGGTAGCTCAGTGGTAAAGAATCCACCTGCCAATGCAGGAAATGCAAGAGACGCATCCCTAGGTCGGAAGATCCCTTGGAGAAGAGCATGGCAACCCACTCCAGTATTCTTGCCTGAAGAATCCCATGGACAGAGGAGCCTGGCAGGCTACAGTCCGTGGGTTTGCAAAGAGTCCGACACGACTGAGCACACCGGGGATTGGTGGATGTGAAGAATCAAGAAGCCTGAGTTTGAAGACTCTACAGCTGAAAATTCCAACTCCAGAGCCAGACTGCCTGGGTTCAACTCGTGGCTCCATCCACTATGACCTTGATGTGAGGATAATTTTAGACCTGATGTGGTGAACGAGAGGATGCAGATTCTCCTGTGACAGTGCCTGGCATACGGCTGCCTACCATCACTGCTCCCTGAGTTAGTGTTTTTTAGTGGTAGTAAAATATATATAATGAGAATTATATCATTTGAACTATTTTAAGTGTCCATTTCAGTGACGTTAGCTCCATTTACACAGTTGTGCAAGCATCCATCTCTAGAACCTTTTCATCTTCTCCAAACGGAATCTCTGCCCCCATTAATAAACTCCCCACCCCTCCCCGAGCTCCTGGCCCCCATCATCTGAGCTTGTGTCTCTATGGCTCCGACTCCTCTTTCTGTGTCCGCCTTCTTTCACTGAGCGAGCATCATGTCCCCAGGGTTCACCCAGGCTGCAGCAGGTGTCAGAACCTCCTTCCTTTTTAGGGCTGAATAATATTCTTTGCATGAATGGGCCACACTGGGTTTACTTAGTCATCTGTTGATGGTGCTCCTTGGATTTTATTTATTGTTTTTATGTGGACCATTTAAAAAGTCTTTATGGTAATTTGTTACAATATTGCTTCCATTTTTTAAGTTATTCATTTATTTTTGGCCATGCTGGGTCTTTGGCACTTTACGTGGGCTTTCTCTCCTTCTGGAGAGTCAGTGGAGGAGCTCCTTTTCATTGCAGTGCTCCGGCTTCTCATCGTGGTGGCTCTTCTAGTTGTAGAGCACGGGCTCCAGGGCTCATGGGCTTCAGTAGTTGCTGCACGTGGGCTCAGTAGCTGTGGCTCCCGGGCTCTAGGGCGCGTGGGCTTCAGTGGTTATGGTGCACAAGCTTAGTTGCCTCGCAGCATGTGGGATCTTCCCGTATCATGGATGCAACATGTGACTCCTCCATTGGCAGGCAGATTCTTTACTACGGAGCCACCAGGGAAGCCCCGATAATAATTCTTTGCCTACTTCCTCAACAGTGGGTTCTTGCAGTGCCCTGTAGTGGTTTGAGGAATTCTTCAGTGTTCATTCCAAGCCTCACGTTTTAAATGCAGAAACTTCTCTCTGACTCTACATGCTTGTCTGCTAGACTGGAAGCATCATGGGGGCAGCAGCCACAGGACATGTGTGGCCTGGCACATGGGCAGCTCCAGATTCCGACAAGTGAATGGTGCTTCACAAGTATGTGCAAGTTGGGAGCTGAGCTGGAGTTGCAAGGTGTGGGGTGGGTGGACAACCAGAAACTGGGGTGTGACCACAGGGAGGCTTGGGGGAAGGATGTCTCTGAAACTGTAAGTCAGGGATGGACAAGCACAGCCATTTCAGCCCCATCTGCTGTTCTGAATTTCCTCTGTCTTCACTTCTGATGGGGCTTCCCAGATAGCACTAGTGGTAAAGAACCCACCTGCCAATGCAGGAGATGTAAGAGGCTCAGGTTCAGTCCCTGGAGGAGGGCATGGCAACCCACTCCAGTATTCTTGCTTGGAGAATCCCCACGGACTGAGGAGCCTGGTGGGCTACAGTCCATGGGGTTAGACATGACTGAAGCAACTTAGCAGTCATGCACACCTCTGGTTAGGCTCTAAGGCCAGGGGCACAGAAGGTGATTCTGGTTCTCACTGGAGGGTGATCATGGAAATAAATGTCTGGGGATGTTTGTGATTGTGACAACTGGGGGCGACGAGGTGCTCACCCCGCTCTGGTGGCGGGGATCAGGGATGTTGCTCCACATCCTGCAATGCCCACCTCCACCTTCAGTCCCAGAGAATGGCCTGGCCCCACGTGTCAACCCAAGTTAAGAAACCGCACTCTGAGACCATAGCGATGGCATCATCCGTCTGAGAGACTGGTCCACGTCTGTGACTTGGGAAAGTTACCAGGTGTGAAACTGGCAAGAATAAAGGGAGGGGGTGTTAGCAGGGGTCCTGTCCTTCCTCAATGATCCAGCATCCCCTCCGGAGCCCTGTTTGCTGCCTCTTGCCCGTGGCTGCTCCCTGGATAAGCAGATGGGTCCAGCTCGCGTCCATGGGTACAGCTTCTGGCTGCATGACCCTCCGCCTTGTAGCTCTCCCTCCGTGGGAGAGGAGACAGCTGGTCCCTGCTTGGGCCTCTTGTGTACATGTGTTTGGGCATGTTTTGGTTCCGAGGGTCAGTGGGTTGTGTGCTTTGCTTTGTCCTCAGTTAACTTAATTTGTTGCTAATAATAAAATCTGGAACTTACCTGGCCCTGAAGCCCCGGGTCATTCATTGAGGAAGCTTGGCACACACATCCTTCTCAAAGGCTGCCTGTGAAAAAGGTAGAGGATGGAGTGAAATTCTTCTCGGGGACAGAAGGGTTGGCAGGATCAGCTCCTGAAAGTGGAATTCAGCATATTTCTGAACAAAGAAACAACTTGATCCCAAAGGGGTCAATTATTCTAGAATTACCTGGTTGTTTCAAGGGCAGTTTGATGAAAGTTTCCGGATGGGGGATCTGGGGGCACAAAATATAAGGCAGCATCAGAGGGGAAAAAAACCACCTCAGTACTTTAATATAGTATTTTTTCTTTCTTTTTAAAAACGTTTATTGATGTGTAGTTGATTATAATGCTATATTAAAAGTTACTGGTGTGCTGGGAAAGATGGGGCCGGAGGAGAAGGGGACGACAGAGGATGAGATGGTTGAATAGCATCACTGACTCAATGGACATGAGTTTGAGCAAGCTCTGGGAGATGGTATAGGACAGGGAAGCCTGGTGCGCTGCAGTCTGTGGGGTTCCAGAGTCAGACATGACTGAGCAACAGAACAACAACAAATGGTGTACGATACCATAATTCACAAGTTTTAAACGTTATACTTCATTCAGAGTTATTGTAAAATATTAGGTATATTTCCCCTGATATATATGTGTGAGTGTTAGTCACTCAGTCATGTCCAACTCTGTAAACCCATGGACTGTAGCCTGCCAAGCTCCTCTGTCCATGGGATTCTCCAGGCAAGAATATTGGAGTGGGTTGTCATGCCCTTCTCCAGGGGATCTTCCTGACCGAGGGATCGAACCCAGGTCTCCTGCATTGCAGCCGTATTCTTTACCATTTGAGCTACCAGGGAAGCCTTGATATATAAGATATCTTTGTATCTTAATTTAAAGGTGTTTTTTTTTTAGGGTACAGTACTTGGCCTTTGGGATCTTAGTTTCCCAACTAGGATTCGAACTGGGGCCCAAGCAGTGAAAGGGTGGAGTCGTCACTACTGGACTGCCAGAGAATTCTCCATGTATCTTATTTTATACACAATACTTTGTACCTCTTTATCCCCTCTCCTTGTGTTGTCCCTTCTCTTTCCCCCCATTCAGCCTGTTTTTAATATTTATTTATATTTGGCTGCAGCAGGTCTTAGTTATGTGAGATCTTGGATGCAGTGTGCGGGCATCTCTCTGGTTGCAGATCTCGGGCTCCAGAGTGCGTGGGCTCTGTAGTTTGTGGCACACATGCGTGCCAACTAACTGCAGTCATGTCTGACTCTTTGAGACCCTATTGACCGTAGCCCACCATAATCCGCTGTCCATGGGATGCTCCAGGCAGGAATACTGGAGTGGGTTGCCAGGCCTTCCTCCAGGGGATCTTCCAGACCCAGGGATCAAACCTGCATCTCTTGAGTCTCCTGCATTGGCAGGTGGGTCCTTTATCACTAGCGCTTCCCTGGGAAGCCCACAGTTTGTGACAGGCAGGCTTAATTGCCCCGAGGCATGTAGGATCTTAGTTCTTCAACCTGGGATTGAATCCATGCCCTCTGCATTGGAAGGTGGATTCTTAACCACTGGGCCACCAGAGAAGTCCCCATTCAACCTATTTTTTAAAAAAAGAATATCATATACACAATTGTTAAGACCATTTTAAAGAGATTTATAAGAAAAGTAAGGCCTTTCTATGTCCACTTTCTCCCCAGAGACAACCCACCAGTCTGAGCTTCTTGTTCACCCCAGAAAGGAATTGGGTGTGTCCACGTGTGTGAACATCACACACGCCTGCCAGCCTGTCTTTGACACAAAGACACTTTCTCTGTTGCTCTGTGCCTTGGCTTTCTCCCTTAATAACATTTCCTGAAAGTCGTCTGAATCTTTTTCTTATGTGCCCACGGTCATTGGTAACGTACTTATCAAACTCACAATCAATGGACATTTCCAGATCTTTGTGATTATCAGTGGTAAAGCTGCTGAGTGTCCTCATCCTTGAAAGGCACAGGATTTAAAAAACATTTTAAATTGAAGTGCAGTTGATTGACAATATTGTGTCAAACTCTGCTGTATAGCACAGTGACTCAGCTTTATACAGATATTCCTTTTTTAAAAAGGTATTCTCTTCCATGGTGGTTTATCACAGGATATTGAATATAGCTCCCTGTGCAGTACAGGAGGGCCTTGTCCATATCAGTTTTTGTCTGCTCATCCCACACTTCCCGTCCTTCCCGCCCCCACTTCCCTCCCCCATGGCAACCACAGTCTATTGTACGTGTCTGAGTCTGTTTCTGTTTTGTAGATAGGTTTATTTGTGCCATATTTTAGACTCCACATATACATGATATCATATGATATTTGTCTTTCTTTGTCTGACTCACTTCACTTGGTATGGTCATCTCTAGGTCCATCCCTGCTGCTGCAAGTGGCATCCTTTTCATGGCTGAATAATATTCCATTGTCTAGATGTACCACACCTTCTTTATCCATTTCTCTGTTGATGGCCATTTAGGTTGTTTTTGTGAGCTGGCTGTTGTAAGTAGTGCTGCAGTGAACACTGGGGTGCGTGTATCTTTTTGAATTACAGTTTTGCCCAGGTACACGTGAGAGGTGTATAGTTTCGTTTGGGACTGCTCATAGCATCCCAAGCCCTCACTCTTGGACTGGAGGAGTGCAAGGGAAGTTGTATTCAAAGCAGAGGGTTAGGACTTGAAATCTTAACCTGGAGTTATTCATTTTTATCTTCCACATGGCTCTTTCGTGGCATCAAATATACGACTTCTGCAGAGTCAATGTGTGCATGCACTCAAGAGTGGAAGCCGGAGATGTGAACGCTTGCCCGGCCTCTGCACACATCTCGGGTGAGGTGTGTTGCACATTCATTGCTCTCTGCAAGGTGTGCTTGGAGAATTAAGCCTTAACTATGAAGGCGATCATAAAAGGTGATGGCACCCCACTCCAGTACTCTTGCCTGGAAAATCCCATGGACGGAGGAGCCTGGTGGGCTGCAGTCCATGGGGTCATGAAGAGTCAGACGTGACCGAGCGACTTCACTTTCACTTTCATGCATTGGAGAAGGAAATGGCCACCCACTCCAGTGTTCTTGCCTGGAGAGTCCCCAGGATGGGGGAGCCTGCTGGGCTGCCGTCTATGGGGTTGCACAGAGTCGGAGAAGACTGAAGCGACTTAGCAGCAGCAGCAGCGCAATTTAAGGGGCCGAATTGAGCATGCTGCAGATTTTTTAAAATTTTATTTTTGTTTGTTTATTTATTTTGGTTGTGTGGGTCTTCACTGGTGTGTGTGATCTACTCTGTAGTTGCGGTGCACAGGCTTCTCATTGCAGTGGTTTTTCCTGTTGTGGAGCACAGGCTCTAGGGCACGTGGGTTTCAGTAGCTGCGGTGTGTGGGCTCAGTAGCTGTGGCTCCCAGACGCTAGAGGACAGGCTCAGTAGCTGTGGTACACAGGCTTAGCTGCTCTGAGGCATGTAGGATCTTCCTGGACCAAGGACAGAACCTGTGACTCCTGCACTGGCAGGAGGACTCAACCACTGGACCACAAGGGAAGTCCACATTGCAGGCTTTAAGTTTGCTTCTGTGCCATCTTGTCTCTGAGAAACACTGAAGGAGCTGGACTCTGAAAACTGCATCCAGCTGACACAAAAAGCGAGCACGCGCCTCAGACATCCGCCAGCTCCCTTGTTGCCCTTCTTGGGTTATGAGCCACCACTGTCCACACCCGCAGTTCTGACTTGAAATCCAATTTCAGACAACCCTCCGTCTTTTCACCATCGCTCATTGGCTGCCTGATGTGAAGAGCTGACTCACTGGAAAAGACCCTGATAATGGGAAAGATTGAAGGCAGGAGGAGAAAGGGGCGACAGAGGATGAGATGGTTGGATGGCATCACTGACTCAGTAGACATGAGTTTGAGCAAACTCTGGGAGATGGTGAAGGACAGGGAAGCCTGGTGTGCTGCAGGCCATGGGATCACAAAAAGCTGGACACAATTTAGCGACTGAACAACAACCCGGACTGCAAACCTCCAACACCCACTTCTGCACAAGTAAACTGCAGGCCCTTTCACAGTTAAGTGTCTTATGTCTTGCTGTGGTTGTGTATTTCTTTGCTTTTTTAAAAAAGATGTATTGATTGATTTTTGGCCCCGCTGGGTCTTCAACGCTGTGTGAAGATCATGGGCTCTAGGGCGCACACAGGCTTCAGTAGCCGTAGTTCGTGGGCTCTACAGAGAGTGCTCAGTAATTGTGGTGCATGGACTTGGTTGCTCCCCTGCACGTGGGATCTTCCCAGACCAGGGATCAGACTCATGTCCTGCGCATTGGTCGATGGATTCTTAATCACTAGCCTTGGGAAGCCTGGTTGTGTATTTCTTAAAATGTGTAAAACTGTTACTCTTTTTTTTTTTTAGATTCCTGTTTTATTATGTGCCTCTGATGATGTCTTTGCCCACTCTGGTCCTAACCTCATTTTTCCCATAAGTGTGGTGACTTTTAGGAATGTTTGTGTCGCTCTGGCACAGAAAGGGCTATCCTTCACTTCTCAGATAGTAGTAACAGCGAGTCACAATGTGGCCCCACGGCCCAGCCCATGGCTGGGGAGACCTCAGTGTTGTTATCTCCAGGTCTGTGGCTGTGGGCTGGCAGAACACTAGCCCACATGGGGACATCATTAGGTGCAGCAGCTACTGTTTGTGCAGTTCTTCATCTGAGCAGGGCTCTGGCGTCTGGCAGTGAATTCAGGAATGCAAGATGCCTGCTCTCCTACAGCCCACACTCCCGTGGGCCTGGTTGTAGTAAACACATCCACAGAGAGATGGACACGGTATTATAATTTCAGGTGGCAGTAAGTCCTGGAAGGAATTATGTTGGGGTGACAAGATGGGGTGAGCTGAGAGGGTCTCCTTTAGAATAAAGAGGTTGGGGAAACAGAATCTCTGTAAAGAGGTCTGAGCCTAAGGTTTGCGCTTTAGACAAGGAAGAGGAAGGGGAAGCTGTCATGGGAGCCCTGGGGAGCAGAGTGAACTCTAGATGCTCATAACAGCACATGCAAAGGCCCTGAGGTTGCCTGGGGATTTTGAAAGAATATATTTTCTTTTTTCTTTTTTTGTCTGTGCTGGGCAGCTTGTAGGATCTTAGTTCCCTGACCAGGGATTGAACTTGGACCCTTCGTGGTGGAAAGTGCAGAGTTCCAACCATTGGACCAACCAGGGAATTCCCTGGAACAGCTTTTTATTGCTTGGTTTTTCTGTGCCATGACTGAGGCATGGAATGGACCTCATAGCAAATCTATAAAGTGAGTGCCTAGGGATCTTCCATTTTATCAGATCGAAAGGGGAAACCAAAGCTTGGAGAGGCTGAGACCTTTACCCAGGAGCTTAGAGCCTGGGAGCCACAGAACCTACCTTGGATCTTACTCGATGGCCTAGTTTCTAACCACTGGCATGCCCTGGCTTAAATATTGATAGAATCCCAAGTGGGATGTAAGGACCATTTGCCTCCCATCCCTCTGTTAGACCACCCTCCCTCAGCTTGGCAGCTGCCCCCTCTGCCTTGCTCTTGAAGGGGTGGCTGCCTCTGGCAATAGTGGGCCAGCATATATCTTGCCCCCCACCCCCCACCATTTCCATGACTCTGACTTTTGGTTTTTCATACATGTGAGACTTGTCTTCCAAACCTGGTCAAGGTTATGATGTTTGTGAATATGCATGTGTGTGTGTGTGTGTGTGTGTGTGAGAGAGAGAGAGAGAGAGAGAGAGAGAGACCCCCTAATTTGAATACAAAGTTTCTATTTGGATATCTGCTGTTTAATTTTCCAAGGTTCCCCCCCCAACAAAAGGAAAAACATTTTATCTTTGTATCTTGTGGAACCCTGTGAATAATGGGCAACTGAGGATGAAGACTGCCAAGGAAACAGCTAGGAAGGAAATTCAGGATGTGTTGGGGTGGGGGGGAATGTCTGTTTGAGCCCAAAGGTGCACTTTTGATCTTCAGATTTCAAAGTGGGAACGTCAAGGTGAGGTGGGAGCAGGGGTGAGGAGTAAACCCAAGAATGTCCAGTGCACAGTTCTTCCTGGCAGCTACATTAGCTTCACGTGGCCCAGGATCAGCAATGTCTCAGAGGTGGGGTGTGTCGTCTTTTCCTTAGATCAGTTCCAAGAAGCAAAAGTTTGTGAGCCAAATACAGTGGGGTTTTCTAAGGAGTGTAAGGGCAGGAAGAGGGTGGAGGCAGGTCTTCATCATAAATCCCTTTCCACGTTCAAGACCCAACTCCTTGCCATGCTCTTTTCCTTAGCAGAGGGTGAGGACCCATAACTGGTAGACCTGGGCTTTAGTTCAGCTTTGATCCTCTGCGTGAGAATTTCTTTCTTTCTAAGCTCCAAGCCCCCATCCAGATTTCTTTTGGTATCTATGTTTGTACTGCTGCTGCTGCTGCTGCTAAGTCGCTTCAGTCGTGTCTGACTCTGTGCGACCCCATAGATGGAAGCCNTAGTTCAGCTTTGATCCTCTGCGTGAGAATTTCTTTCTTTCTAAGCTCCAAGCCCCCATCCAGATTTCTTTTGGTATCTATGTTTGTACTGCTGCTGCTGCTGCTGCTAAGTCGCTTCAGTCGTGTCTGACTCTGTGCGACCCCATAGATGGAAGCCCACCAGGCTCTTCCGTCCATTGGAGTTTCCAGACAAGAGTACTGGAGTGGGGTGCCATCGCCTTCTCTGCTATGTTTGTACATGAAGGGTCTAAGCTATACCTCTTGTGTTGGGTCAGATTTGTCTTAGTTTGAGCCCGAAGTTGCTCGTGGCCCAAATTCTCAACTTTTCCCGGCGTTCCATAATCACAGGCCTTGGGAAGGAATGCATCCCATTGCCCTCCAATTATGGTTTCCTTAGGAGGCTATTAAATCTTGATTTCTGAGAGGAAAATTGGGCATCCCATGTTTTCCCTTTCAAGTCCTAGTGTTCTGCTACTGTGGGTGAGCCCTTCTAGAAACTTCCAAGTGGTTTCAGAGGCCATCAAGATATCCCTGGGAAGTGCAGTTATTTTATGATGGAGCTGGGCTTTAGAAAGAACATAGGGAGTGTTTTTTTTTTAATTTTTATTGGAGTGTAGTTGCTTTACAATGTTGAGTTAGTTTCTGCTGTACAGCACAGTGAATCGGCTATACATTTCCATATATCCCCTCTTTTTTTTTTTTNCATGGACAGAGGAGCCTGGCAGACTACAGTTGCATGGAGTCGCAAAGAGTTGGACGCGACTGACGCGACCCAGCACGCAACATGGCAGTATGTTACTTTATCAGTTAAAAAAGCTTTTTTTCCTTCTGAAGCTTTTATTTTGTGGACGACTGTAGTGTGGTCATGTTTTCTTATGTGGTTTGATATCAAATGGGGCCAGATATGTTTTCTTTCTTTCTGGTGGCTTTATCTGGGAAGCAGTTCTTGATGTTTTTATAGCAGAGGACTATGAACCCATGTGGGTTCACTATATTCCATCCACGGTCACTCCAAGACACCTGGTAGGGTGCTCTTCAGTGAGATGAGGAGTATTAGGTATTTGGGGTGCATGTTAAGGGTGCGGTGGGTATGGGGCACCCCTGTCCTTCCCCCCCACCCCCCACCCACCTTCTAGAATTCTTTGCCTCTTGATCTTTGCAGGGCTGGGTTTCTCCTGGTCACCCAGGGCATCACAACTTAAAATTCACTTCCTTTGAGACTTCTTTCCTGTGTGACCACCCCGCTCGAATTAACCATCTGTCTACTCTTTGGCACATCTCTGCATTTTAACTCTTTTCGTGCTTTTTACCACTAGGTGATATTTTCATTGTCCTTTTGTTAATTTTTGCCAATGAGACCCTGCGCTTCAGAAATGTATCAGCTAGCTCTTGCTGTGTAACAAGCCTCCCCAGTACTTTGTAACTTATAGGAACATTCATTTATGGTTTCTATTGATTTTGTGGGTTGACCAGAGGTTTATCTGGCTCGGCATGGGTGGGCTCTGATGGGATGGTACAGCCTAGCCTCTCATACCCTGCATGGGCAGCTGGGGCCTGTCTCCATGTGTAGCCAGGAATGGCCGGCTTCAAACTGTGTGCTTCTTAAGTCACTACTGTGCCACATGTGCTAATGGCTTATCAGCCAAAGCAATTAAGGGCCACGCCCGGATTCCAGGGGCGAGGAAGCAGACTCCACTTCTTGGCTGGAAAAGGACATGTGGATTTCCCACAGGGAAAGCTGGTTGTTTGTTCACTTGTGTGTGCCTGCGGTTTACAACCGGCATTGGCAAAGGGCCAGATAGTAAATATTTTCCGCTCTGAGGGCCATATGGTTGTGGCTACTCTAGCCTTATCGAGTGATAATGGTCATAGATGGTACTCAACCCAGTGGGTGTGTTCTGATACAGTGCTAGTTACAACAACAGGTGGCCAGCTGGAGTTGACCAATGGGCCGTAGTTTGCTTATCCCTGGCCCGGAGGATCATCTGTCGCATGATAAGTGCTCAGTGAGTATTTGTAGAACCAACAAAAGAACCCAAACATTTGGTCTTTATTCTGTTCCCACCCCGGCTGCTCTGACACCAGCTGGGTATACTACACTAGATGTCAACATCAACCACCTGGAGTTGGCATCGGACCCACAAGTTAAAGGCTTGGTCCTCCACCAGACTGGCTTTACTTCACATGCCAGCCACACTTTGGGGGTCCCCAGGGCAGCCACGTGGGCACTAGTGGTAAAGAACCCACCTGCCAGTGCAGGAGACATAAGAAATGCCAAGTTGATCCCTGGGTTGGGAAGATCCCCTGGAGGAGGGCATGGCAACTCACTTCAGTATTCTTGCCTTGGAGAATCCCATGGACAGAGAGGAGCATGGTGGGCTACAGTCCATGGGATCACAAAGAGTCAGATTCGACTGAAGCGACTTAGCACGCACGCATGCAAGGGCAGCCACACTGCTGATTGGTTGGCTATAAATTTTGAGGCTCCCACAAACCCACTGGGTTCAGTAATTTGCTGGGACAACTCACAGAGCTAAAAGAAAAAGGCTGTTGGTCCAAGCCTATGGATGGTGGCACCCTGGGTTAGGGTGCCTACAGAGCTCTCCTAAGCATACATCACCTATAGCGAGCTCTGCAGACACTGCCCCCGGGGGTGCCCTATTTATGGCTGGGCCAACTCTTGCTGCACTTCAGCAAGAAACCATCAGGGAACTTTAAGGAACAAGGTTTGTTATTCACAGGTCCTGGAGGCTTACACAGTGAGGTTGTGGGAAGGGGGAAGGAAGAAGGGAGGGAGAGAGCCACACACAGAGGAAAAGAGAGAGGGGGGGGGAGAGAGAGACAGAGAGAGTGAGAGAGAGAGGGGGAAAGAGAGGGAGAGAGGAAGGGAGAGAGAGGAAGTGGCCCTTGGGAGGTCTGCTTTTCTTAGGGTCTGAGGGCGCAGTTCTGGGGTTTGATGGCTTCACCCTGTGGTGAATTTAAAGCTCAAGAGCAGGAATTGGGGCACAGGAAGAGAGAGGCTGGGTCCCTCAAGTGGTCAGTTATCTAGGTTCCTCAGGGCTTTCTGAAAGAGGGACCTTCAGGGGTGGGGGCAGCCCTGTTCCTTATCTAGTTGTTTTCGTTACATTTTACTCAAGACAGATGTCTTTTGAAATAGATGCCTCAGCAGTCAAAAAGCTTCATGTCAGGAACTTAGAATTACAGCTTTATTATTAAGGAGGCGCAGAGGATGAGGGCTGGGAGAGTCCCAGACACAGGGCTCCCATCCCGTCAGCCTTACAGCATAGCTGTGTGCTCACCAACCAGAAAAATGGACTGAGTTGGTGTCCAGAGTTTTTCTTGGGGTTTTGTTATATAGCTATGATCGATTGAATCACTGACCATGGATTTGAGCTCCTCCTTCTCTCTCTGGAGGTCAAAGCGATGAGGCCACCCTCCAAATCACACATTTGACCTTTCTTGTGGCCAGCCCGCATCCTGAAGCAGCTAGCGGTCACTGCTTCATTAGCACAACAAAGATGTTTCTATCACTCAGGAAATTCCAAGGCTTTTGAAGCTCTGTGCCAGGAGCTGGGCACCAGATGTGTTCTTTATTATACCACCATGACAAAGATCCTCCTGCAGAACTGAATAGGCAGCGGTGTAGAAATAACAAGGGTACCAATGATACCACTAGTAAAAAGTGATCATCATAGCAAAGGACTAATGGTTTTTGCTTTCTGTGTGCCAGGCACTTTAGATGGCATATATCATTCAGTCCTTCAGTCCTCATCACCGCCTGCCCTGTGAAGCAGATACTCTTATCGTCTCTATTTCACAGCGTGTGTGCCTGCTAAGTCACTTCAGTCGTGTCCGATTCTTTGCAGTCCAGTGGACAGTAACCTACCACTCCTCTGTCTATGGAATTCTCCAGGCAAGAGTACTGGAGCGGGTTGCCATGACCTCCTCCAGGAGATCCTCCCAACCCAGGGATCAAACTCAGGTCTCCTGCACTGCAGGTAGTCTCCTTCATTGCAGATGGATTCTTTACCAACTGAGCCACCAGGGAAGCCCAGTTGGGCCACCAGGGAAGGTCAGACCCCACACAGAACCTTGCAGTAGCAGCCCGAGTACCACGAGTTGGGGGTAAAGTCATTAGCTCTGCACAACTGGTCACTATGGTTATATCAGGAGTCCCATCAGTTCCTTGTAATAGTGTGAGTTCTGTCTCCAGGGTAGTACATGATTCGCCATGGGGTACAGTGGGAAGCCCCTCTCTTTAGGGTTAGGCAGAAGCCCCATCATTTTGGCATGAGTACCCTGACCTTGGGATAACTCTGTGGAACCTGTCATCCTGGAGAAATGCCCTAAACCTGTCCCTTTAGACAGCGGTTCTTGTCTGGAGGGGGCTTTTTGCACTTCCTTCCCCAGGGGACAGTGTTCGGAGACATTTTTGGCTGTCATGCCTTGGATGGGAGGTGGTGTTAGCATAGTATGGGAGCGCAGGGATGCTGCTTAACACCCCTCATGTGCAGGACAGCCGCCAAGAATGGAGAATCTTCCAGCCTCAATGTCAGCAGTGCTGTGGTTGAAGCACGCTACCTTATGGTCGCTTGGGACCCTGTGCAGCACGCTCTCTGCTCTCTGTGTGTGCGCGCGCGTCCTGATCTTTCTCCCCACTCTTTCTGCAGCTTGATGTGTACCCCTTGCCTGGGCCCCTGTCCCAAGGTATGCCACCTCCTGGAAGGCGAGAAGACCATCGATTCAGTGACATCTGCCCAGGAGCTCCGAGGCTGCACCATCATCAACGGAAGCTTAATCATCAACATTCGAGGGGGCAGTGAGTGCTCTGTGGGGGGAGGGGTTGCCGCCTCCTGGGATCCACTCTCCCTCTGAGCACACCAGGACATAACCCAGAGACCCATCAGTGGAGTCATGCAAGGAATAGTGTGCTTCCAAACTTGGGGTTCACAGCTCAGTCCCAGACCATCACATATTGTAAAGTAATTAGCTTCCAATTAAAGTAAATAAATTTTAAAAAATGGAAATGCCTGATGTCCCAACTCTCAGCTTGGAAATAAGAATCTTGGGGTAGGGGTGGGGAGGGGGACAGGGAGGAGCAGGGAAGTGGGTCCAGGACTGAGCTGGGACATCAGGCATCTCCATTTTTAAAAATTAACTTATTTAACTGGAGGCAAACTCTTTTACAGTTTTGTGATGGTTTTTGCCATACATTGACATGAATGAGCCGCAGGTGTACATATGTCCCCCATCCCAAACCCCCCTCCCACCTCCTTCCCCATCCCATCCCAAGCAGATAGCATGACCTCTTTTGCAGGTCTGGGGACTGCGTTTCCAGAAATTCTGTCACAGGCAAAAAGTAGTCCTTTGTTTATTTATTCAACAAACGTTTATTGAATACACACAGTGAATAAGGCCAAGTCCATGCATGGTGGATCTTGCAAATAAACAAATGAATGTATAATATAAACCCAGGCAGTGGTTCCTGCACTGAAGGGCAACAGAGCAGGGGGATGGAGGGAGCAGGGGTCGGCTGCCTAATAAACACATTCAGCTTTGCAGGCAGGACAATGTCTGTCGTAACCACACTGCCTTATAAATGTGTTTGGAGCTGGGCTCGCAAAAATCATTTTCAGCCTGGAAGTTAACTCTTCACCATGGGGAATTCTGGAAAGGTTACAATATTTTGGTAGAAACCCACTGGATATTCATTCTCTCCTTTCCTTAGACAACCTGGCCGCTGAGCTAGAGGCCAACCTTGGACTCATTGAAGAAATTTCAGGATATCTGAAAATCCGCCGGTCCTATGCCCTGGTGTCACTTTCCTTCTTCCGGAAGTTACGTCTGATTCGAGGGGAGACCTTGGAAATTGGGTATGTGGGCCTGATGCTGTATCTGTGGCCTCACTAGGAAGTTTGTGAGTTAGAAAATCTTAGGTTTTTTTCTGTCAAGACATGGAAACAACCTAAGTATCCACTGATGGATGGATGGGTAAAGAAAGCATGATGTGTGTGTGTGTGTGTGTGTGTGTGTGTGTGTGTGTGTGTGTGTATGTATATATATGTAATGGAATATTATATAACCATAAAACTACCTTTTTTGCCAAAGGTCACACCTTTCATTTGGCCAATGACCTCCTTGCTGGTTCTAAACTACCAGGGCCATCCCACAGAAATATAATGCAAGTCACATATGAGACTTTAAATGTTCTAGTAGCTATGTTTTAAAAACTTAAGAAGAAATAGGTGGAATGAATTTTAATAATGCATTTTACTAAACCCATTAAATCTGAAATGTTATTTTGACATGAACTCAATATCAAAAAATGATAAACAAGATTCTTTTCCTTCTTTTTTTTTTCATGCTAAGTATTTGAAATCTGTGGAGTTTTTTGCTGTTTTTTTGTTTTTACTTCTGATACAGTTCAGAAGGGCCACATTTCAGGGCCTCAATTGGCAAATGTGGCTGGTGGTTTCTGTGTTGGATAACACAGGTCAAGCTGCTGTCCATTTCCCATTCATCGTGTCCTGGTGGCCCACTCATAAGTCTAAGGCGTAGGTCTCCCTGAGTTACTGAGTTGTTATAAAACCTTCAGTGGTCCCTCTGTCTGTCGAGGAAGCACGTGTTCTTGGTCTTGGTCTAGCCTGCAGTATACTAGAGGGTTTGGCCCATGGTATCTCTTCAGTATGGCCTTTCACCTGTTGTTCAAAACAAGCTAGTTTGCTCTTCCCTGAGCCCAGCTCAGGTGCCTCTGTGTCTTCAGTCTTTCCCTTTTGCAAAACCCAAATCTCAATCCATCACACTCTTGCCCTTCTCCCCTACAAGACTGATCTCAAGTATCTTCCTGGCCTTGAAGACCTCCTCAGCTTCCCCTATACCTCTCAGCCTCCTTCAACACGTAATGAGTATGTATCAAGCAAGTGGTTAGAACTGGGGATGGAGCCCTGAATAAGATCAATTCCAGCCATGGCCCCATCATTTTGGAAGTGGAGATGGCAAACTGATGAATGATTAGGTCTGTGTGCGTTTCCATAGGAACTACTCTTTCTACGCCTTGGACAACCAGAACCTAAGGCAGCTATGGGACTGGAGCAAACACAACCTCACCATCACTCAGGGGAAACTCTTCTTCCACTATAACCCCAAACTCTGCCTGTCGGAAATTCACAAGATGGAGGAAGTTTCAGGAACCAAGGGGCGCCAGGAGAGAAATGACATTGCTCTAAAGACCAATGGGGACCAGGCATCCTGTAAGTGGCAATGCTCTCGTCCTTTCATGGACTAGACAGTGTGACTTCCCCTACCTCCCCCACCACACTGGTACCCAGGGTGGGTGTCACTTACCCCCAGTGAGCTAAAACAACTAAGTGTGTGCTAGACTTTCTGAAACACTGAGGACAAGTGTTGTACACGTTAATCTCTTTGCCAAATACCAAATACAATGCCTGATGCTGGAAGATGCCACAAAGCATTGAATGAATGAGTGAATTAATGTCATCTCCCTTATATATATGGCCTTGGCTCAAATGCTACAGTAAAGTTCTGTAATTGCTACAATTGAAGACTGAGAGCTGACCGCCTTCCTGTGACGAGTTTTTCTCTTGAAGAAATAGCTGAGCATTGAGGTGCCGAGGCTTCCATGATACCCTCATGTGAAGCTGTTTTGTTATGAGACAGTTTGGTCCAAACTGTGGTAATTCAGGGAAGGGAGAGAGCACGGTTGGGGTGGAGCTTAAGGGAGGGCTTATATTCCAGGCAGAGGGAATTACTGTCTCCAAGGCATTGTCTTTCCAGTGTGGTTACCCCAAGATACAATGATCTGCACTCTCTCTAAGCCCAGTCAGCTTGTATCCATTTGCACTGGAGTTACTTTTTCTGACATGAGAATCCACATGTAAGACAAATTGTGTTAAGACAAATGTTATTCTTGAAAGTGTCCTTTTCCCAGCACCAATTGGCCACTTGTCCTTCCCTGTTGGTGGCAACCACAGTCCTTTAGATGAGCATCTGGGCAATAATTGACTTGCAGTTGGGGCCGACCTATATGATCTGTTCTTGCCCCTGAACAAGGGAGAGGCACGTGGAAATGAGACCTCACTAGAAAACAGCAGATTGCCATCTGCCTTCTTGTGGATTCTCTTGGAGGTATGGGATCACCTGCTTTGGGCTGAAACAAATTATTTAAAATTCTGATACTGGGTGTTTTTTTTTAAACCTTTTTAGGTGAAAATGAATTACTTAAATTTTCTTACATTCGGACATCTTATGACAAGATCTTGCTGAAATGGGAGCCGTATTGGCCTCCTGACTTCCGAGACCTCCTGGGGTTCATGTTGTTCTACAAAGAGGCGTAAGTAGAAAGAGAAAGAAGTGTGTGTGTTACATTTGTGCTCAGAGGTTCCCCCACTGAGGTTCCTTTTATCTCCTTCTTATCCATGGAATGAATATCATAGGTCCCTTGGTGGGATCTCACCAGTTGATGGTGTATAACGTCAATAACATTTCTTATTGTCAAAAGCCAGAAATTGAAGCAGGCAGGTTTCTTTTGGAGGTCTAGATTGGGCTCTCTCCTATAGAAATATAGCGTTTTGCACCTTGTATGTACATCTCACTAGACATTATCAACAAAAAGTCACGAGTCTACTTAGGAGGTGTCTTTTTAAAAAGTCTGCTTACTATGTGTCTTAGTAGGTATTTCTGTTTAGTAGGTATCTCCTTAGTAGGTGTCTTTTTTTAAAAAAAAGTTTATTTTTAAATCTATTTTGGATTTTTTCCAACACAAATAATTATGGTAAAACAAACATGAAATTGATCATCTTAGTGATGTTTAAATGTACAGCTCAGTGGCATTAAGTATATTTGCGATGCTCTGTGACCATCATCACTGTCCCTCCCCACAATTTATTCATCATCTTACGCTGAAACACTGTCATCATTCAGTGACACCTAGTCGTCTTGAGTGTATGACTGTGCTGGAGTTTTAAAAGGAGACAGTGGAAGTGGTGATCATATTAACAGGGCTAATTATTCCAGCCCTTATGATTTACTATGTGTCAGGCTGTGTGTGGAGTCAGCCCACATCCTCTCATGTGATCTTATCACTAGCTCAAGATAGTATCGTCGTCATGATCACTATTATTCATATTACTGGGAAATGGAGACATAGGGGAAGCAATCCCTTTCTCTTTGACTGTTTCTGTGTCCTTTCTCCTTGTGGCAGAAGATTGTTGGTGAACAGGGTGCAAGCCTGTAGGAGGTAACTTCCCCCAGCCACATCTCTCTGGTCTTTAGAACTATAACCATCTTTACCTGTTTGGTCTTGAAAGCCCTTACCAGAACGTGACAGAATTCGATGGGCAGGATGCGTGTGGCTCCAACAGCTGGACAGTGGTGGATATTGACCCACCTACAAGGTCCAACGACCCCAAGTCACAGAACCACCCTGGGTGGCTGATGCGTGGTCTCAAGCCCTGGACCCAGTATGCCATCTTTGTCAAGACCCTGGTCACCTTTTCTGATGAACGCCGTACCTACGGGGCCAAGAGTGACATCATCTATGTCCAGACAGACGCCACTAGTAAGCATTTCTTGTCGATGTGAACTTATGCGTAAGCTCAGACATCTTGCCTTTCATATGAAATGCTTGTATTGTTTTTCTTTTTTTTTCTGCATGGTCGTTGGCTTCTAAAAGAGCTGGGCACTGAGATTTACAATTTTAGAAGATGAGACAGTAGCAACAGGACATTAGAGAGAAACATATATTTCTTCTTACCATTATGGAAAATTTTTCAAATATTTACAAAAGTAGGAAAAAATAGCCCCTCTCCCTATGTAATCATCTCTTAACTTCAATAATTATCAATATTTTGCCTTTTTTTGGTTTCATCTCTGCTTCTCTCCTCCATTTTTTTGAAATTAAAATTTTTAATTGATTTATTTTCAATTGAAGGATAATTGTTTTACAGTGTTGGTTTCTGCCAGACAGCAAATGAATCCGCCATAGGTATGCCTGTGTGCCCACCCTCTTGGTCTTCCCTCCCACCTCCCACCTCATCCCATCCCCTAGGCTGTCACAGAGCACCAGTCTGAGCTCCTGGAATCTTACAGCAAATCCCCAGTGGCTATCTGTTTTACATATGGTAATGTATATATTTCACGCTGCTCTCATGAATCATCCTACCCTCCCCTTCTCTCCCTGGGTCCACAAGTCTGTTCCCTATGTCTGCATCTCCATTGCTGCCCTGCAAATAGGTCCATCAGTTCCATCTTTCTAGATTCCATGTATATGCATTAATTATGATATTTGTCTTCTCTTTCTGACTTACTTCACTCTGTGTAATAGGCTCTAGGTTTGGTTTTGTTTTGTTTTGGTTTTGATGTGGACCATTTTTAAAGTCTTTATTGAATTTGTTAGAATATTGCTTTGACTTTATGGTTTGGTTTTTTGGCCACAAGGCATGGCATCTAAGCTCCCTGACCAGGGATCGAACTGCACCTCCTGCCTTGCAAGACAAAGTTCTAACCACGGGACCACCAGGGAAATCTCTCCCACATCTCCCTTTTTGGGGGAGGAGTAGGCCACTGGAGTATTTTCTAGAGTGTGGGACCAGGGACGCTGCTCAATATACAACAATGCACAGTACAGTAACCACAGCAGAGAATTATCCGGCTTCCCAAAATCAGCAGAGAGAAATCCCATCCTATAGGGTAGAGCCCAAGCTTTATGAAGCAGCTCTTGTGACTACTGCCCTCTTGCCCTGTATCCTCCAGCAAAACCAAAGGACTTAGAGTTCCGGCAACTTGCAGCTTCCACGCTTTTGTACACACTCTGTCTTCTGTCTGGAGACTCCTACCCCTACCCCTTGCTGACTCTCAGCCACGTCCATTCTCCAGGGGAAGTTTTTGTGGAGCCCAAAGTTGATGCCTTTGGGGGGATGTGAAATGGACTGCTAGCTCTGTGATAGGTTTGAACGGCTTCCCACTGCGGAACTTTGCCCCGTAACTGGGTTCAGTTTGGGGCTAATTAACCGGAAAAATGTGACTTTATCTATTCCCACCACCCTCCTTTTCCCCACCACCTTTCCAGTGCCGGGAACAAAGAAAGCTTGCCTTCCTTAGAGCTCTATAAATGTTTGTTGCAAAAATGCTGGAACATGGAAACGTATATAGTCTGTGGTACTGCATGGATTGAAGTTTCGAAACCCATGCTCTTAGTAGGCAAGTGTTGCACGTGTCCAGGTGTCTCCAGCTTCTTCTGATGTCAAATAACACTGCAGAGAACATCCTCAGGACTTCTTTAACTTGGCTATTCCCTCTCATGCCCACCTGACCGCTTGTACCCTCTCCTCACAGTGGGTCTGTCTGTCTCCTTTCTCCTTGGCAGATCCTTCCGTCCCCCTGGATCCCATCTCAGTTTCTAATTCCTCATCCCAGATTATTCTGAAGTGGAAGCCTCCCTCCGACCCCAATGGCAATATCACACACTACTTGGTGTTCTGGGAGCGGCAGGCGGAAGACAGTGAGCTGTATGAACTGGATTATTGCCTCAAAGGTGAGTGCAGATAGGGGTCAGGGAGGGGCTGGTTTTACACACCAGATCCGCTGTGTTCTTGTTTTGGGGACACGTCTCTCCCCTCCCATTTCCAGCATGTGCTTGTGGGAACACACACTCCATTCTATCTCAGACCAAAACACACACACGGGCATTCTTCAGAGATACCAAGGGTTCAGTTCCAGACTCCTGAAATGAAGCAAATATTGCAATAAATCAAGTCACGTGAAGTTTTTGGTTTCCAGTGCCTATAAAAGTTATATTCACATTATACTATAGTTTATTAAGTGTGCAATAGCATTATGTTTAAGAAAAATATGCTTAAAATATACATGTGCGTGCGTGCTAAGTCACTTCAGTTGTGTCTGACTCTTTGCTACCCTAAATAGATAAGCAACAAGGACATACTGTCTAGGACAGGGAACTCTGCGCAATCTCTTATAATCTATAATGGAAAATAATCTGAAAAAGGATATATNGTGCTAAGTCACTTCAGTTGTGTCTGACTCATTGCTACCCTAAATAGATAAACAACAAGGACATACTGTCTAGGACAGGGAACTCTGCGCAATCTCTTATAATCTATAATGGAAAATAATCTGAAAAAGGATATATCTATATATGACTGTTACTTTGCTGTACTCCTGAAACTAACACATTATTAATCAATTCTATTTCAATAAAAATTTTAAAAAGAAGAAATCGAGACTAAAAACAAAAAAAAACCCTTCACATACCTTAATTAACAAATACTTTATTGCTTTAAAAAAATGCCCAAACAATTACAACAGTAGCTTCTAAGATCACTGATCACAGATCATCATAGCAAGTAGAATAAAAATGAAGAAGTTTGATATATTGCAAAAGTTACTGAAGCATGACGCAGAGATACAAAGTGATGAAATGTTGCTGGGAAAATGGTGCTAATAGTTTTGCTGGACTCGGGGTTCCCACAAACCTTCGATTTGTAAAAAAACACAGTAAGGGGAGGTATGTCTGCCCATTCACATTTCTAAACATCACAGGGTGCAGACAAGCTCTGAAGACGCATGTTGAAACCAGACACTCCCCATGTCTTGGCATCACTGCGTTCTGGAATTTTCTCCTCATCTCGTTCCTCGTCCACCTCCCCCTGGTGGGGATGTAGCTGTGTTAACCCATGCAAGACTTCTCTGCTAAGCTAGAAACACAGCTAACGTGTGGAGTGGTGACTGACAAAGTTAGGGAAGTATTTTGGTCCCTTATTTTTAAAATTTTTTATTGGAGTAGTTTATTTACAATGTTGTGTTAGTTTCAGGTGTACAGCAAAGTGGATCAGTTATACATATATCGACTTTTTTGGTCTCTAATTTTATTTTTATTTTTTACTTTTAATTTTTTTGGACACATGGCATTTGGGATCTTAACTCCCTGACCAGGGATCAAATCTACCCCACCCTGCATTGGAAAGGTCCTAACTGCTGGACCTCCAGGGAAGACCTGGCCCCTAAGTTTAGACCCTTAAGTTTTAAGGATTGGAGACAGCAAAGAGTCTCCAATCTCTTCCTTCCTAGGCTTTCCATTAAAAATGTATATGAATGACACAAATTTTCCAGTCTTTAATCTCGTTTATTTAATGGGCTTGCATCCATCTACAGAAGAAGGAAAAAATATTTGAAGCCTCAGACTGCTGTGTATAAATTAGTCTTACATTATTTTAAAACTGGGTTGTAAAAAAGTCCATCAAACTGAAGAAATGGAAGTCTTTTCCCCCCCTTTAGTTGTTTTGTTTGAGGTTTTCCCCCCAATCCCTAGACTTTTTTGTTTATTATTTATTTTTTAAAAAATTATTGGAGGATGGTGGCGCTAGTGCTAAAGAATCCACCTGCCAATGCAGGAGACACAGGAGATGGGGACTTGACCCCTGGGTTGGGAAGATCCTCTGGAGTAAGAAATGGCAACCCACTGCAGTGTTCTTGCCTGGAAAGATCCCATGGACGGAGGAAACTGGTGGGCTTCAGTCCATGGAGCCCTAAAGAGTCAGACACGACTGAGTATTAAAAAAATAGTTGACTTACAATTTAGTATTAGTTTTGGGTGTACAGCAAAGTGGTTCAATAGCACACATGCACAGATTCATTCTTTTCAAAAAATTTTTATTTATTTGACTACACTGGGTCTTCGTTGCAGCATGTGGGATCTAGTTCCCTGACCAGTCCTCAACCCCAGGCCTCCTGCACTGCAAGCCCAGAGTCTTAGCCACTGGACCACCAGGGAAGTCCCTAGACTCATTCTTTTTCAGATTAATTTCTCATATAGGTTACTACAGAATATCGAGTAGAGTTTCCTGTGCTAGGCAGGAGGTCCCGGCTGGTTATCTGTCTCACATATAACCGTGTGTGTGTGTTTGTCCCAAGCTCCTGATTTATCCTTTACTTGTTATTGCTCAGGCACTAAGTCATGTCTGACTCTTTGCAACCCCACAGACTGCAGCATGCCAGGCTTCCCTGTCCTTCACTGTCTCCCCAAGTTTGCTCAAATTCATGTCCATTGAGTCGGTGGTGCCATCCAGCCATCTCATCCTCTGTCACCCCTTTCTCCTCCTGCCCCCAATCTTTTCCAGCATCAGGGTCTTTTCCAGTGAGTTATCCTGTCACATCAGGTGGTGAAAGTATTGGAGCTTCAGCTTCAGCATCAGTCCTTCCAGTGAACGTGCAGGGTTGATTTCCTTAAGAATTAACTGGTTTGAACTCCTTGCTGTCCAAGGGACTCTCGAGAGTTTTCTCCAGCACCACAATTCGAAAGCATCGGTTCTTCGGTGCTTGGCCTTCTTTATAGTCCAATTCTCACATCCATACATGACTACTGGAAAAACCATAGCTTTGACTAGACAGACCTTTGTTGTCAAAGTGATGTCTCTGCTTTCTGGTCTGACTTTAGTTTCCTTTAGATGTTGTGAGTTACTGGTATCCTCCTACCTTGGGGCAGCTGATGACATGTGACTGAGGTCAGGAGCCTAAGGTTTTCTGTGCCCTGATGTAGGGCTTTGGGCAAGTCACCCAGCTTGTCACCGGCTGCCTCCTTTTGGGGAAAAGGGGCAGGAGGCCAGATGATCTCCGGGAACTGTCCCAGCTCTAAGATCATGTGCTATATGTATGCCTGTGACCTCATCCCCCGCCTGAGCAGAGGGTTGCAAACGTGATTTATCTCCTCGGATGCTTTATATAACTCGAGAGCAAGCAAAGTCATGGGCTCAGCTGTGCACTCTTGGCCCTGCATTCGAGTAACCGAAACCACCAACTAGAACTGCCACCATCATCGGGGCAGGCAGTGTTTTCTTTCTTTCTTTTTCTTTTTTAAGAGCAACACCTTTTATTCTGGAAGTCAGTCTGTCATTAGAAGGTGATGATTTGACATGATTTTATTTGTCATTTTGCCCAAAGTTTATGGAATTAAAAAAAAAAAACTTACTAAGGACAGATATTGTCTGATTCCACTTATAGGAGGTCCCTGGAGGAGTCAGATCTATAGAGACAGGAAGCAGATGGTGGGGGTCAAGGGCAGGGGAGGGGATGGAGAGTCAGAGTTTCATGGGCTCAGAGTTTCACGGGCACAGAGTTTCAGTTTGGGAAGATGAAAAAGTTCTCGAAATGGATGGTGGGGATGGTTGTACAATAATGTAAATATACTTAATGATGCTTAAAAAAATGAGTAAGATGGTAAATTTTCTGTTACATGTATTTTGCCACAAAGAAGAAACCCCAGTACACACACACAAATAAATAAACTTGATAACACACACAAGATAAATAATTTACTAACTGTGATCAGTAATAGTTTCCTTTAGAATCAGAAGTGGGTTTTTTTTTTTCAGTTTTATTGAGATATAATTGACAAGTAAAACTGTAAGATAATCAAAGTGTCAATTGTGATGATTTTTTTGTACATACACACTGGAAAAGAATTCCTCCCTCCTAGTTAATACATCTATCACTTCACATATCTTTTTTTTTTTTAAGAAATCTTTATTTACTTAGTTTTGGCTGTGCTGGGTCTTCGTTGCTACTCAAAGGCCTCTCTCTAGTTGCGGTAGATGGAGGCTACTTTTCTTTGTGGTGCACAGGCTTCTCACTGCGGTGGTTCCTCTTGCTGCAGAGCACCGGCTCCCAAGTGTAGGCTCAGTAGTCACGGTGCACAGGCTTAGCTGCCCCGTGGCATGTGGGATTGCTAGATCAGAGATCAAATCTGCGTGTACTGCAGGGGCAGGCAGATTCTTTACCACTGAGCCACCAGAGAAGTCCCTTCCTTTTTTTAAAGAGAACTTTTAGCTTCTACTCTGATATTGAATTGTATATTTCAATTATACAGTACAGGCTTATCAACTATATGGTTTTTTAATTGTAAAACTTTCATAACGTAAAACTGGCCATTTGAACCACTTTTAAGTGCACAGCTCAGCGGCATTAACCATTCACATTGTTGTGTGACCATCGCCACCGGCATCTCCAGAACTTTCTCCTCTCCCCAAACTGAAACTCTGTCCCTGTGAAACACTGGCTCCCCCACTCCCCACCTTTCTAGTTTGTCCCTGTGGATTTGACTAGATGTGTTACTGTACCTTACAGTCACAGAAACCCATGGGGCACCAAGCGGCAAGCGGAAGGGGTGACAGGGTTCAGGAGCCCTGTCTGTGTCTGATCAAAAGTCCCTTCCTTCCCAGAAAAAAATCAGGAGCCCGCCCCCACCACCCTTTACTAAGGAAATCCTACGTTTTTTTTTCCATCTATAAGCCCATCAATAACCCTTCTAACAGCTAAAACCTACACAGGCTATTCTGTGTCTATTAATAAACGTTAAGAAGTATGTTTAAGGATTTCCAAAGCTTCCGAGTGGGTACTCAGCATTCACCGGAAGATACTTAGAGCTCATTGTCTCCCGGAGCCATTAAAAGGGAGAGAAAGAGATGGAATTTCCCTTGCTCAATAGACACAAATAGGCACCCGGCATCAAGGGCATGGTTTTACGCCTTTAAAGAGTAGCCTGCATCGTCTATGGGCTTCCCAGCTGGAGATGGAAGATCCCCTGAAGGAGGCAATGGCGACCCACTTCAGTATTCTTGCCTGGGAAATCCTGTGGGTAGAGGAGCCAGTCGGGCTACAGTCCGTGGCTTCACAAAGAGTCGGGCAAGACTGAGTGACTGACCCACATAAGACATGTGTATGGATCATACTTTCACTTACTCAGGGACTGCTTAGCATCACTTTCTCTGAGACGTTCGCGCCGGAGACGCTCTGTCCTTTTCCCCTGCCATCTGACACACAGCATGTGCATTTCCTAGTTTACTGTATATTCCTCCCACTCCCGTGCACCTCACCCACTGGAATGTTAAGCTCCCCAAGGGCAGGGACATGCCCAGTTACCTTTAAAGGCCTCCAGCCTTGTGGGGTTGTGGCGTCCGACAGTGTCTTGCTGCATGCTGACAGGCACCTTCTCTGTTGTCAGGACCTCCTCCAGTGGAGGAGCTTATTCTTCCCAGGAGAACTTGAACCCAGATCTCTGCACTGAGCTCTGTCCATGTGCCCAGCCACTTTGAGAAGGTCCCCCTTGCCCTGCATGTGTGTGTATATGTGTGTGTGTAGGGGGTGGGGCGGGAGTGGGGTGGGGACTTGAGCCCTGCTCTGCCTTTCCCTAGGGTTGAAGCTGCCCTCCCGGACCTGGTCTCCACCGTTCGAGTCGGAGGGGTCCCAGAAGCACAACCAGAGTGAGTATGAGGAGTCTGCTGGCGAATGCTGCTCCTGCCCGAAGACCGACTCTCAGATCCTCAANAGTGGGGTGGGGACTTGAGCCCTGCTCTGCCTTTCCCTAGGGTTGAAGCTGCCCTCCCGGACCTGGTCTCCACCGTTCGAGTCGGAGGGGTCCCAGAAGCACAACCAGAGTGAGTATGAGGAGTCTGCTGGCGAATGCTGCTCCTGCCCGAAGACCGACTCTCAGATCCTCAAGGAGCTGGAGGAGTCCTCGTTCAGGAAAACGTTTGAAGATTACCTGCACAACGTGGTTTTCATCCCCAGGTCGGGATTTGTTATTGGCTTGGGGTCTCAGGTCTTTAGGGAACAAGACAAAATGGGGGCAGATGCAGAGGATAGGCTGAGTCCACGCTGAGCCACTTCCCTGGATGCAGGAAGAGATTTTGAGATTATAGCAAGTGCCTTACCAGAAAGAGGAACTGCCCCGATCCCCACTCAAAAGGAGGAGTGTTTAAAAAATTCAGCCTTTGCTCTCTGATGTCCCATGAACCCAGCCTCTGGTCTCAGTCTGAGTTCTGTTGAATTCCATTAGATTATCGATGATTGATTATTAGCTAATCGATTGATTATAGATAATAAATTCAATTATTAGATTAGATGACAGAGAGCTGCACGCCCAGCCTGATGCTTGATTTACGCTTGAGTCTCAAGCTCAGTGCATTCCCTTTTTTTAATCTGAGGAAACTTCTCATCCTCCCAGAACTTTCCATGGCCTCGTCAAAACCCCAGAGACTTCACTATTTAAATATGTTTCCTTTAGTGAGTGAAGGGGAAGTAAACAGAGAGTCTGCAGTAAAAATGACTCTTGGTTTTTTCATACCTCTTTATCCTTCTTGCAAGCGGAGACACTTAGGGAGAAGGCAAGTTTCTGTGGGTCACAGGTTGTTCTGCCTCTCTCGGTGCCTCAGTTTATCCATCTGAGGAATGGAGAGAAACATGGTTCATATATTTTATGGCTGTGAGATTACATGAGTCTCCCAGGGATTCTCAGCCTTGGTGCTGCTGACATCTGGAGCCCGCTCATTCTCTGGGGTGGGACCATCCTGTGCGGGGTAGGATGTTGCACTGCATCCCAGGCCTCCACCCACTAGATGGCAGTAGCACGGTCTGCGTCTTAGTAAGTTCGCGAGTCTTTCTGGTAACCCACTGAAGCACTTGCCAACTCCCTTCTATGAGTCCAAAGCCTTTTTTCCCCCCTCTCACTCTGCCCAGGTTTACAAAGCAAATGTGCTGGGAGCTTTCAGTTGCCCCCACCCTCTCCACTCTTGACCCTTCCCGCTAACAGACTTCACCAGATGGCTGCCCAGAAGTGTCCAATACAGTTGGTCATTTCCAAAGTGGATCAACCTCCCGCCCGCAGAGGTTGCACTGAGATAAAACAAGATTTGAAAGTGGGTCTCTTCAGAGGCTTAGCATTGCTCCTGCTAGAGGCTTCGTTAAAACTGTCCATGTAAAACGTTTCTTTTCTCTTTCTTGCATTCTTATCTGACCCTGAGTCCGAAAGAGCACTAAATGGCACAGCCCAGGAGTGGAGGCAGTTCTTGTTTCACCCATTACAACTCCACCAGACTTAAGGATAGTGCCTGAGTCAGTCATAAGGTTTAAAACTAGTTTGGACTTCCCTGGTGGCCCAGTGATTAAGACTCTTCGCTTCCAATACAGGGGACCCGAGTTCAATCCCTGGTCAGGGAAGATCCCACATGCTGCATCCTTTGTGCTTAGTCACTTCAGTCGTAGCCGACTCTTTGCGACCCCATGGACTGTAGCCCACCAGGCTCTTCTGTCCAGGGGATTCTCCAGGCTAGAATACAGGAGTGGGTTGCCGTGCCCTCCTCCAGGGGATCTTCCTCACCCAGGGATCAAACCTGCATCTCCTGCATTGTAGACGGATTCTTTAGCACTGAGCCACAGGGGAAGCCATGGCATGACCCCAAAGAAAAAACTAGTGTTACGTTTGACATCTCATGGGAACCCTAGATGACCAGGTTCCGGGGGTGTTTTCTTAACTCCCTCCTCCCCGCTGCTAGCTGTGTCCTACACACCTGCTGGGGAAGATGTGGTTCAAGTGATGGGAACAAGTGGCCCATGGTCTGGTGCAAGCGCCCTTGGGCTGCTGGCACAGAGTGTCAGAAGCAAGAAGTCTGTCTGAAGAAGTTCTGTCTGTCCTCAAAGCAGCTGGTTTTGTTTTCACAGAAAATCATCTTCAGGCCCTGTTGCCGAGGACGCTAGGTACGGCTCACCTGTGGGACGTCCGCGTGGCCCCTGGTGGCTGCACAGTGCAGGGCCAGTGGGCCCTTGGGGCAGGAAGCATGTTGAGCCCCTTTGAGATCCCCAGGGGCCTTCTGTGGTTTGATGCATGAATCGCGCTGTTCTGCCGAGTGGGGGCGCTTCACAAATTCACACTTTAAGTGCCTTCACCCTGAAATGGACCCTGGGCATGATTGTGGGGGGGTAGAAATATCCTAACTAACACACTCTTACTAAAACATTAGAATCAAGGGTGTACTTCCTAGGGCGCTTCCAAGATGCTGCCCAATTTTCCTCCATGCCGTGACATATTTATTTATCAAGCCTACCATTTGTGCAGAACCGTGCTGGGCACTTAGTCAGACGAAACCGCTTAGCAGCAGGTAGTGGAGAAAGCTGATCTGGGAGTGGAATGTTTTTATCTGGGGTGACTAGTGCGGGGTGGCAGCAGGCCTAAGCACAGGCGTGCTATGTCCCTGCATCCGCCGAGGACAGTCAGGGATGCTCCCTTTTGACATATGTCTTAGAGAGTCAACTATGCTTCAATGTGAGGAAACCCTGGTGGCTCAGATGGTAAAGAATCCGCCTGCANAAGCATTGACATTTTCAGGTATTCTGATTCAAGAGTAGACAGACTGCCTGTTTTTGTCAAGTTTTATTGGAATGTAGCCACGCCCACTTGTGTACATCGCGTCTCTGGCTGTTTTCAAGCCGCCGTGGCTTGCAAGCCACTGCAAGTTGAACAGCTGTGACAAGAAACACACGTCTGGCAAAACCCCACATACTTACTATCTAGCATTTATGTGACAAGTTTACTGACCCTTTATCCAAGAGTATTCCTTGAAAACCTAAGAAAATCCTCCCTGAAACTCTTAGAATGAGAGTTTCAGAAAGTAGATACAATATAAATAAACAAATAGGCAGCAGATATATCTGTGTGCTAAGCTGCTTCTGTCGCGTCTAACTCTTTGGGACACTATGGACTGTAGCCTGCCAATCCCCTCTGTCCATGGGATTCTCCAGGCAAGAATACTGGGGTCGGTTGCCATGCCCTCCTCCGAGGGATCTTCCCGACTCAGGGATCAAACCTGCGTCTCACCTCCTGCATTGGCAGGCAGGTTTTTTTTTTTTTACCACTATTGCCACCTGGGAAGCCCCTTTATGGGTGTGACCACAAGTCAGTTTAAAGGGTCTGGAGTGTAGCAGTTTAGCCATAGGTATGAAGAGGCATAATCTAATAATTTCTTAGAATCTACTTTTAGGGACTCATGAGACACTTGGACAATGGTCACAGTAATATTTATAATAGCAAAGAAAAATTGGGAATATGCTTATATTTTAAAAATTGGAGGATGACTAAGTAAATTATGGTTCTTGCATTAAATGGAATATTCTACAGGTTTCCAAGTTTTCTGCAATGAGTCTGTGGCACTTTCGTAACAAGGAGGGAATATCTTCACATTGAAGAAGGGAAAAAAAGTAAATTCCATCCTATTTGAGACATTATGTCTTCAGGAAAATATTTGAAATTGCTTCTAATACAAGTGAGCCAAGTGGATTATAGAACTAGCTTGATCCCCATTATACCCATATGTAACATTCACAGAAAAAATAATTGCCCAACAGACAGAGCAGTCAGTGGAATGCTAAGGAATTCAGATTTTCTTTATACCTTTCTTTTTGGATTTATAATTTTTTAGGCTATTAACATTTTTCTTCGTATATCTTTTAAAGGGGAGAAAAATGTGCTGATCGCATAGGCAATTTGGGGAGTTACCCTTAGTAACCTGAGTGTTAAGATTATTTTTTTACCAAGGATTGAAGTTTAATCACTTAGATTATGCCATTGTCCTAAAGGGTCCTACGAATAAGAAGATGTATTTCTCCTGGTTAAACTGGTGATGGTGTCAAGTAGCTTGAATCATTTGGCAGGGCTAGACTCTTACACACTTTTGGGATCTCATTTTTGACACTGACCCTGGCTGGACTATTTATCTGCAAAATGAAAATCTGAAATTAAGCATGTTGAGGGGAATATTGGTGTGTCTACTATGGGTGGTCCCAGAGCCTCCCCACTCCTCTCTTAGGGTGGGCTTGCCTGACATGATGCCTAGGAGGGCATCTTCTTTAAAAGCAACTCTGGGTTATAATTCCTGGAAATTTACGTTGTAATCTACACGCTCCTCCCCTCGAATCTCACTGCATCTCAGTCTTTGGTTTTAAACCTTTTATTCTCCAGCAGCATTTTTTCCAAAGATGGTGGTTGTATGACCAGGTGTGTCCTCCTGTCATGCAGGCCTTCGAGGAAACGCAGAGCCCTTGGTGACGCGGGGAATGTGACAGCAGCCGTGCCCACCGTTCTGGGGTTCCCCAATAGCTCCTCACCCACGAGCTCGGAGGAGCACAGACCCTTTGAGAAAGTGGTGAACAAGGAGTCGCTGGTCATCTCTGGCCTGCGTCACTTTACTGGCTATCGCATTGAGCTTCAGGCTTGCAACCAAGATTCCCCCGAGGAGAGGTGTAGCGTGGCTGCCTACGTCAGCGCCAGGACCATGCCTGAAGGTAGGTCGACTCATCGCAGAGCCAAGAGACACAGGCTAAGCAAGGAAGCTCTCCACTCTCTAGGCAGCATACACGAGACTTTACTTGCCTTCATCATTTTTCATTTTCCCCTGAGAGGCAGTGGACATAATACGTTGTGTAAATTTCAGGTGTACAATGTGTTGGTTTGTTCCATTATACATTGCAAAATCTTTACCACAATAGCGTTAGCTAACATCTCCATCAGGGCACAAAATTACCATTTCTTGTTTGTGATGAGAAAATTTCAGATCTACTCTCTTAGCAGCTTTCAAGTATAAAACCAGCATTATTAACTTTGTGCTTCCCTGGTGGCTCAGACCGTAAAGAATCTGCCTGCAGTTGAGGAGACCTGGGTTTGATCCCTGGATTGGGAAGATCCCCTGAAGAAGGGACTGGCAACCCACTCCAGTATTCTTGCCTGGAGAATTCCATGGACAGAGGAGCCTGGTGGGCTACAGTTCATGGGGTTGCAAAACAGTCACACACATATGCTGTTAACTGTAATCATCTTTCAAAAGTTGCTGTTTAGTCACTAAGTTGTGTCTGACTCTTTTTCTTTGTGTGAGTCATAAGAAAAATAAAGTGAAATTAAGAAATACAAACATATAGTGTATGTATATATATATAGTATATTAGGGCTCTCCAGAGAAACCTAACCAACAATCTGTAAGATAGATGAATAGATACATAAATAGATGGATGGATAGATAGACGTAAATATGTAAAGAATTCCATGAGAATGTCCATTCTCTGATAAGGGAAATGGAACACAGTTACACAACCAATTTAAGGGGGCTCAGCTGCTCAGTGGTGGAGGTGGGGTTTGATCCAGGGATCGAGTCCCCAACACTAATCACTGCTCCTTACAGCCAAGGCAGATGATATTGTTGGCCCCGTGACCCATGAAATCTTCGAGAACAACGTCGTTCACTTGATGTGGCAGGAGCCCAAGGAACCCAACGGTCTGATTGTGCTGTATGAAGTGAGTTACCGACGATATGGCGAGGAGGTAAGATCCTTGATGCCTGGGGATGTGCCTTCAAGGCTGTTATTGGTACCCCCTTCCTTTTTGTGAATTCTGGCTCTTGTGCTTCTCTCAATAGATTCTTTGTCATGAAGACTCAAAGCCGTGATATGTGACTTTCCAGGGAGATGGGTCAGGTCCAACATTTTATTGTAGCTAAACTCTCCCCAGGACTGTGTACCCCATGCATGCTAAATGCTTTGTACATGATATCTCATTTATCCGGTTTTACCGCATCTAACATGTGATAAGAAGCCCTGTTATTCTCATAGACTGCTCAGAAAGAAAAAGGTGCTGCCCATTCTAACTGTAAGATGCATACAGATCTCAGAAACGTCAAATGTAGAAATAATATGTCTCTTGGGATCAATGAAGTGAAATAAATCCTCAGAAAACCCAGTGAGCTTAGTACTGACTGAGGCATCCAGAATTTAAATTGCATCCGAGGTGTATAATGATAGAATCAGGATTTGAACCCAGGGCTATCTGATGTTGTGATCCAGGGGTTGGCAGTTCTTTCTGTAAAGGTCCAGATCCAAAACATGTTTGGCTTTGTGGTCAGATGGTGTCTGCAGCTACTCAGTTCTGCCTTTGCATTGTGAAAGCCACGTGTAGATAATATGTAAATGAAGAGATATGGTTGTGTGCCATTAAAACTTTATTTGCAAAAACAGGCACCAAGCAGGCTGGATTTGCTGGTCCCCGTTCTAAGCTAGTAACCACTGTGGGGCAAGTCTCTATCCTCTGATATGGCTTGTTGTCTACTTTGTGGCTCCATGGTAAAGAATCCTCCTGCCGATGTAGAAGACACAGGAGATGCAGGCTGGATCCCTGAGTCTGGAAGGTTTCCCTGGAGGAGGAAATGGTAACCCACTCCAGGATTCTTGCCTGGAGAATCCCATGGACAGAGGAGTCTGGCAGGCTACAGTTCATGGGGTTGCAAAGAGCCAGACATGACTGAGCTACTGAGCACGCACACACGCCAGAGAGGCACTGCTGAGGCTTGGACTGATTGGGGCCGCTTCTCCCATTTCCTGGATGACTTCAGACAGATGTCAGGTCACCTCCCTGAGCTGACCCAGAGGGTGTACCCTGCCATCAATTGAGCCCCTTGCAATGATCCGTTTACACCTCACGGTGACCCTACAAAGTAGAATCTGCTGGTGAGTGTCTCCCTTTATGGCTGAGAGAATGGAAATTTAGGGAGCCGAATAGACTTCAAAGCAGACACAGAATGAAAATGAATGAGCATGGCCATTTGCCAATAAAACTTTATTTACAAAATCTAGCAGTGGACCAGATTCAGCCTATGGGCTCTAGTTTGCCAACCTCTAACAGAGGTTGTTGGCTTCCCCAGTGGCTCAGCGGTAAAGAATCTGCCGGCAATGTAAGAGCTGCAGGAGATGTGGGTTCAATCCCTGGGTCAGGGAGATCCCCTGGAGGAAGGCATGGCAACCCACTCCAGATTTCTTACCTGGAGAACCCCATGGATAAAGGAGCCTGGTGGGCTACAGTCCATGGGGTCGCAGAGTCAGACACAACTGACTTAGCACGCATGCAACAGAGGTTGGTGGGCACAGCTCGGTTTCCCCAAGCCAGAGATGACAAATGGACCTCCATCTGTTGATCCCTCCTGGGACCACATCTCTGGATGCCCAGATATTCAGCTTTGATGATGATTTAGAACTGTAATCAGCAAACTATGATCCATGGGCCATACTGGCCCCTGGCTTGTTTTTATATGTCCTGCAGACAGTCGTCAAGAGAAACAGTTGTTAAGGAAAAATATGCACCAGTGTGAGCCTAGTGGCCGAGCCCAGAATCAGTGTGGGAGAGGAGCCTTCGGGGGTATATAAAGAGCGGCACGATTCACAGGGAGCCACTAGTGCACAGCTGACTTAATATCTCATCCCATATATATGAATCCCATTTGTTCTAACAAAATAGTTCAGATTTGGGTTGGTAGCAAAGCTTTATGCATAAGAATTTCACCATTAACAAAAAGTGCAAGCCACTAGATGTCCACCCAGTAGAGAATGGATACATAGAAGGTGGTGCGTACATAAAACTGGTGGATATACAGCCTTTTAAAGTGTTCATGTTGGGGGTGATCATGGTCCAGTATAACGAGGAGACTGAGATTTCCAGCTCTGGATTTTAGATTCTCTAAGCTGTTACTCTTCATCTTCCACCAGCAGCTGCGAAAGTAACTTATGACAGAAGGGAAGCTTATTAGCTTCCATAACCAGCCGATGGCATTCAGGCACAGCTGGATCCAGAGTCCTTTGGATCTTTTGTGTCTCAAGGGTCCTTTCAGTGAGCCCAGTAGCTCCTGGCTGTCCTGTGATTTTAGAGGTTCCAACCCTCATATTCTCTCAGCACCAAGCCTGGAAGAAGAGAGTCTGTGTCCCAGCATTTCCAGCCAGGCTGAGGTCACATGACACCCAGTCATATGACCAGGACAGTGCTATGTGCTGATTGGCTTAGGCATAAGGGTTTTTAAATAACAGCTTAATTGAGATACATTCACACATGGTAAAATACAACCACTTAACACATAGTAACGTGGAGAGCTGACTCATTTGAAAAGACCCTGATGCTGGGAAAGATTGAAGGTGGGAGGAGAAGGGGACAACA
>SJYA01001116.1:0-38878 GCA_006410615.1 Neotragus moschatus | reverse complement strand
AGAGACACAGATGTATAGAAGTCTTTTGGACTCTGTGGGAGAGGGAGAGGGTGGGATGATTTGGGAGAACGGCACTGAAACACGTACAATATCATAAGAAATGAATCTCCAGTCCATATTTGATACAGCATAAAGGATGTTTGGGGCTGGTACACTGGGATGAACCAGAGGGATGGTAGAGGGAGGGAGGTGGGAGGGGTTTCAGGATGGGGAACACATGTACACTTGTGGCAGATTCATGTTGATGTATGGCAAAACCAATACAATATTGTAAAGTAATTAGCCTCCAATTAAAATTNAGTCCATATTTGATACAGCATAAAGGATGTTTGGGGCTGGTACACTGGGATGAACCAGAGGGATGGTAGAGGGAGGGAGGTGGGAGGGGTTTCAGGATGGGGAACACATGTACACTTGTGGCAGATTCATGTTGATGTATGGCAAAACCAATACAATATTGTAAAGTAATTAGCCTCCAATTAAAATTTAAAATAATAATAATGTTGTGATGGACTTAGGGTTGCATATATCTTTTCAAATTTTTGTATCTTTAGGATAAATACTCAAATTGGAATAGCTGGATCATAAGGTAATTTTATGTTTAATTTTTTGAGCAGTCTCCCTACTCTTTTACATGATAGCTGCACCAATTTACATTCCTATCAAGATTATGGATATAAATGGACAATTAATTTACAATATAGAAGTAACCTACTCCAGTATTCTTGCCTGGGAAATCTCATGAACAGAGGAACCTGGCAGGCTACAGTCCATGTGGTTGCAAAGAGTCAGAAATGACTTAACAACTAATAATAACAATACCTTTTAATTTATTAAATATCTTTTAATTTGTCTTGATTTGAAAATAAAAAATATTTTAAATATTTGAAAATGTCAATTTTCTTTGAAAATGCCAATTCAAACTTTTTCAGATGTATATTGTTTTGTGTGATTCATGAATCGCTGCATAAAATAAATTAAAATTGGTCACACTTCTGAAATGAATGCATACACTTTCATTCAAAAGTTCAGGTGAAGACAATTTGGTGTGCAGAAATTGTAAAACTGTATACTCTGTATCCTAAACACAGAGTATGAGCAGGAACTTTTCCTATCTGACCAGACCAGTGTCCCTCAGGGAAATAAGTTATGATAGGTGGTAGCTACAAAAGCAGACATAAAGAGCCATAAATATTTCCTGTGCTGTAGTCCCTCTGCCTGTGCAGCCTTGGACTAGATTGGGGCATGGTTGATGCTCACAGAGTCAAAACTCTAGTTGGAGGACCAATGTTTGACTCCATCCCAGTGTCTTATCTGTAGACAGAGTTTCTATCTCTATCATCAACCATCCAAGAGGAGTTGGGATATCTATGTTGAGACTTTCCTCTCAGAAACTCTACCCAGGTGAAGTCAGGAGCCCAGTAAATATTGCAAGATATGGTCAAAAGGAATGGCGGCCAAGAACATTCACCTGAGTTCATATGAGAGTCAATGCAGACTAAACCAGAGACATGAACACTGAGTTTGTTTGTTGTCTTGACTGATAAATTAATGTATTATTTCATGATTCTGAGCTTGACAATGCAAGGGTCAATGTTGACCATTAAATGATGGACATAGAAGCCCAGTTAGAAGAGGGAGTGGGATGTGCAAAGTGCTTTCAGTCAAAGTAGAACCTAAGTCCGTTTGTCATTAACTGAAGTAGAGTTATAGGGTTTTAGCTGTGGAGGGATGTACAGTGACATACCATATTTTTCTAGCAGAAGCATATTTAACTATGATGAATAAGATCCAGACCTAGAATGCTGGCAAACTTTTCCCCTGCAACAGCCCTTGATGAGGCATACATTTCAGTGTCTCTACCCTCTTAATATTCAAATAATAAAAAACTATATCAAAATTGTATGCCAAAGAGCTTATCCTACAATTATTTCATTACATATAATATTAAACATATGTGTAGAATCACTCAGTTCAGTTTGGTTGCTCAGTCATGTCTGACTCTGCGACCACATGGACTGCAGCACGCCAGGCTTCCCTGTCCATCACCAACTCCCTGAGCTTGCTCAGACTCATGTCCATCAGGTTGGTGATGCCATCCAACCTTCTCATCTTCTGTTGTTCCCTTCTCGTGCCTTCAAACTTTCCCAGCATAGGGGTCTTTTCCAGTGAGTAAGCTCTTCACATCAGGTGGCCAAAATAGTGGAGCTCCAGCTTCAGCATCAGTCATTCCAATGAATATTCACAACTGATTTCCTTTAGGATCGACTGTTTGATCAGATAGAATCATTAGCCCATTACTCCCATCTTTAAAAACTGACTAGTCAAGTTCTTTGCTTTCGTATAGGAAATTAAGCATATTTTTGCTCCTTTTTTCTTAAATTGTATGCTTTCACACTAGGAATTGTACTTTTATGACCAAGATTGCTGTTTGCCCTTAGATACATCATAATGTATACAATTATTTGTGCAGAATTTCTGAGAATTTAAAATTTTGTGTGGTAAAATCTGTGTCAGTTCTCTTATGTTCTCTCCAATATTTTTGTAAGTGAAGGAATTGAGCCATCACTCAAATATTCTTCATTTGCAAATCCTTGCCTTAAACAAAAATGAAAAGGAATGTTCTTCTTCATACGTGGTACAAATACATCACACTATTACATATTTTGAACTACTTTGACATCTCTTATTCCTCATGGTCCTTTCATTCTAAATCTATTCTAAAAGTTGCATCATGTTCAGCCTCCATTTGAAAACTTCTCTTATTTACATTTGAATAAAGATCACCCTTATCTTCCACATGCATATGGGAATCCATATGTTTCTAAGTAAGAGGAAATTTTAACTCAGCCAGTGCTTCTATCTCATATAACAACTTGCTGTCATATTATCTCTTTCAGTGTCTTTTGTCATAAAAAATTGAATTAGTGACATAAGTTATAACTATCATAACCTTTTATTTAGAATTCACTTTTGGATTTTCCATCAATTGTATCACATATGGCTTTATTAATATTGAATTTAACAAATTGTAGAAGGTAAAAAACATGGATGAAGAACCCCTTGTGACTTGAATTTTCAGCAGCAGGAGGAAGAACACCTCGTTCCTCAACATCCTCTGACACCATTTCTCCTCACTCTCCCTCCTACTCATGTCCCTCACCAGAATGGCTTCCTATTCTAGACTGGAACATCTTAAACAAGCACCTTTCTCAGAACCTTCAAATTAGCTGCTGTCTTGCCAAGATGCACTGCACCAGGTATGCTCATTGCTCTAGTTCTCTCATCCTTAAGGTCTCTGTTCAAATAGCACCTTGTTCACAGACCTTACCTAAATATACATGAAAAATCATACTCCCTTTTGACTTTCTACATCAGATCTTTCTTTTTTTTTTCTTCATATCACTTGCCACCATCTGGCACGCTATATAATTTTTGTTGGCTTATATTCTGTCACCAAAATGGGATCTTAGGAGCTTGTGTTTTCAGGACCCTGCATTTCCTGCTATAACAATATTGAGACTTTGTCACTATTTAATTTATATTTTTAAGTAGCATGAAAGAATTTTTCATTAAAGCTAAAATACATGACATCTTGGTGAAAAACTGATAGTTACACAAGTTTGCTAATTAGAGATGACTCAAGTGGTTCCTCAAAGTGCACAAAATCTATGAGCAAAATTTTGAAGTTAATATCTTTATGGCAAAATATAAAAGACAGCAATTCAACCATGTGAGTATTGCCCATTTGTGTGAAAATTAGTCATGTTACTTTGCCCCTTTCCTGGTAGTCACCTTCACCAAATGGAACCAAAAAAACCTAACAAGGGTTCCTGAATTCCATCTTCTGGGATTTTTCAGAGGAACCAGAACTGCAGCCCCTCTTATTTGGGTTTTTTCTCACCATGTACTTGATGACTGTGTTTGGAAACCTGCTCATCATCCTGGCTGTGAGCTCAGACTCCCAACTCCACACCCCCATGTACTTCTTCCTTTCCAACCTGTTCTTTGTAGACATCTACTTCACCTCCACCACCATCCCAAAGATGCTGTAGAATATCAAGACCCAGAACAAAGTTATAACATTTGAAGGCTGAATCACTCAGGTATATTTTTTTCACACTTTTCGTAGTACTAGACATTTTACTGCTGGCTGCGATTGCCTATGATTGCTTCATGGCCATCTGTCACTCCCCACACTACACGGTCGTCATGAACCCCCACCTCTGTTAACTGCTGGTGCTTGTGTTCTGGATCATGAGTGTCCTGCATTCCTTGTTAGAAAGCTTAATGGTGTTGTATCTGGCTTTCTGCAGTCTTAGAAATCTCCCACTTTTTCTGTGAACTCAATCAGATGATCCTACTTGTCTGTTCTGACACCTTTCTCAATAACATGGTGATGTATTTTGTAGTTCTACTGCTGGCTGGTGGTCCCCTCACTGGTGTATTTTACTCTTATTCTAAGATAGTTTCCTCCATACAAAGAATGTCATCAGCTCAGGAGAAGTATAAAGCATTTTCCACCTATGCATCGCACCTCTCAGTTGTCTCCTTATTTTATTGTATGGATTTATGAGTGTACCTTAGCTCTGCTGTTACCCACAGCTCACATTCAAGTGCAAGAGCCTCGGTGATGTACACTGTTGTCACACCCATGCTGAACCCCTTCATCTACAGCCTGAGAAATAAAGACTTCAAGAGGGGTCTGAAAATACTCTTTGAAAAGGTGACTGTAAAATGTCCTATTGTCCTATGGCCCATGATAGCACAGAGCAAAGCCTGAGGTCAATGTTGTGAGTCTTTGATCAAATTATGGAAATAGAGCATTGCCTTTCTATTTTCTTTGGCATTTCTATTTTGATTTTGACTATACAATTTATGTATTTTGCGATGTTTCTGATATCTTTGATTTCCCCTTTTTCATTTTCCTAATCTCATAATTACATTTCCAATATTGGAGGTGAAATATTTGAAAATACACACATTTATTTCAGGAGTATACATGGATCACTTAATAATTATTTCCTGTAAAATAAAATAGGCCACACTGAGTATTTTTCATTTTGTTTGACTAAAAGAAATAGTCATGAGATGTACCATCCCCATAAGTTGGGAAAATACTTCCTGGCAGTAAAATCTGAGACCACAGTTTCTCACTTTTGTGAAAATCATTCTTTACATATTACTACATTAATGCTCTTTTTGGTAATTCAGACTTAACGTACTGCTTGTTGTCACTAGTCAAGGGTATTTTACTCACTAGGCTGTTGGTCTTCTGTACACCCTTGTGTCCACTTGTTCTACCACAGTCATTAGCAATTAGTCATTGACAATAAAATACATGTCCAAGTGGAATCTACTCTGAAGTCACCTATAAAGAAATAAATAGATATAGTATGGCTTTAGAGTGGACTTTCCAGGTGATGCTAGTTATAAAGAACCCACCTGCCAGTGCAGGAGATGAGATGCGGGTTTGATTCCTGGATCTGGGAGATCCTCTGGAGAAGTAAATGGCAACTCACTCCAATATTCTCACCTGGGAAATCCCATGGATAGAGGAGCCTGGTGTATTAGGTCCATAGGGACACAAAGAGTAGGGTTAAACCTAAGTATGGTGAGACGAAACATTAAATCTATGAGAAAGAGGTATTTTTTCAGGCATCTCATATACTCATTAACATGTGGACTGTCAGTGTACATTTATAAGGCATATTCATTGAGCTGAAGGACTATAGGCATGTTTTGGTTTTTATTAAATTATTTTCTTGTGTCTGTTTGAAATTTCCACTGCCTCCACAAAATATGATTCCTTCCATTCTTCAAAATGAAATATCTTCCACTCCTCAGAATTTTCTCAAAACCATTAAAAGATAGAGAATGAACAATATTAATATCAACCATTATGTATCATCCTCATAATTAAAGGATCATCCTCATAATTAAAGGATGAGTCCCTGGAAAGCTTGGAATCCTGTTGTGCAAACACACATGTTCTTCCACCCTCTCCACATGACCACAAAGGGATACCAATGAAGTCACTGTTTCATTATTTTTATTTCATATTTTATATATTATTTCATATTTTATATAAAATAAAGATGAATAGCAGAGTAGTCATGACAGTTATCTTCATGTATCAAAACAAATGCTTCAAACAAGCAGAATAAGACCATTACAATTACTTTCAATTCAATTCAATTTTATTATTCTATCAGTTAGCTGTTGTGAAACTGAGCAGGACCTTGTGGAATCTTCCAGAGATAGACCCTCCTGTGTGTCCTTGATCTTGTGTGTAGAAAAGTTTAGCCTATTAGGTCTTCCCTGAGATCCTAAGAGCAGAGGACCTTGTGGAGTCTTCCTAGAGATAGACCCTCCTGTGTCTCCATCTTGTGTGTAGAAAAGTTTAGCCTATTAGGTCTTCCATGAGATCCAAAGAGCAGATTTAATCACAAAAGTGTGAACATGCAGAATCAAAGGAAAGCAGTCAAGTAAGACAAAGTAATAATAGTTTAGCCATAAAATAAAGTTAAGGACTTTTGGGCTTCCATGGTGGTTCAGTGATAAAGATCTACCTGACAATGCAGGAGATGCAGGTTTGATCCCTGAGTTAGGAAGATTCCCTGGAGAAGGGAATGGCTACCCACCCTAGTATTCTTGCCTGGAAAACTCCATGGACAAAGAAGCCTGTCAGGTTACAGTCCATAGGATTTAAAGAGTCAGATATAACTGAGTGTGTGTGTGTGTGTGTGTGTGCGCATATATATATATATATATATATATATATATACACATGGATCTTCTTTGAAAATAGCATTTCAGACTTTTCAGAAGTATATTATTCAGTGTGATACATGGGTCCTTGTATTAAAAAAAAAAAGAAAAAATAAAAAAAATAGAACTGATCACACGTCTGGAGTGAATGCTTACACTTTTCATTCAAAAGCTCAGGTGAAGACAATTTGGAGTGAAGAAAGTGTAAAACTACATGCAAGATTCAAAAATTTAACCACAGCCTTGCTTACTCAAAAATGGCCACAGTACAGTACCTGCACCGTGAACATCATCCAGGAACCTCTTGACTCACTAGGCAAGACCTGTTGATCCGAAACTGCATATGAACTAATGTCTGGGTGACTGGTATGCACAGTGATGAGGAGAAAGTCTTGATCTGGAATAGGTTTACTCATTTTCTCACTGTTGACCTGTTGTAGCAGGATCATTCTTTGTGCTGGGTGTTTTCCTGGGTATTGTAGATGTTTAGCAGCATCCCTTCAACGTGTCCAAATATCACAAATGGAAAAGGTATCTCTGAGAACTGCTGGACCAGAGTTTGAAAATCGGAAACAACCTGAGAGAATTAAAAAAAAAAAAAAAAAGTCCCTTGCCGTACTCAGATTATAATGTGCAGATTATTAATTTTCATGAGCCCATTTCTGCAATGAGAATGGAATTTGGAATAATATCAGCTCATAGAATCGAGTTTTCTAAAAATTAAGTTATGCAGTCCCTATATGGTCCTAAAATCCGTACACTTTTCAAATGAGGGACTAACTGGCAACTCTCAGTTGGTGCTGTAAATATGAAACTCTTAACTGCTTTGGCAAAACTCTCATAAATCCAAGCACTACCCTGTCCAAGGTTTTATATTAAAGGATCAAAGTTCTCCTCCTTTTGAAGATGGGAATGCTAATTTTCTCTATAATCAAAAGTCTGTGGCTCACCAGGAGTGAAGTCAGTGCCTTGATTAGAGATCTAATCAAGATAGAATCCTGAAGCTTAGACTCTGGAGAAAACCTGAACTCAGGCATGGGGTGAGGTGTTGGGATCTTAAGGTTTATCCCTCTGGAAGACAGGTGGAATTATTAAAGAAATAATAAACACTGAATACTGAATTCATCTGCCTTGTAACATTGAATCCCAGACACAGAGTATGAGCAGGAAACATTTCCTATCTGTCCAGACCACTTTCCCACAAGGAAATCAATTATTAGAGGCAGTAGTTACAAAAGGGAAACATGCTAACTAGCAGATATAAGGAGCCACAAATATTTCTTGTGCTGCAGTTCCTCAGCCTGTGCAACCTTGGACTAGATTGGGGGATGGTTGGTGCTTGCAGAATCAAAACTCTACTTGGGGGACCAGTGCCTGACTCCACAGTCTAGTCTGTAGACAGAGCCTCTGTCTCCATCACCAGCCATCTAAGAGGAGTTGGGACACATATGCTGAGACCTTGCTGTCAGAAACTCCACCCAGGTGAGTCCAAGAGTCCAGTAAATACTACAAGAGACAGTCAGAGGGAACAGCAGCCAAGAACATTGACCTGAATTTGCCTGAGGCCAATGTAGACTAAACCCAGAGCCATGATTATTGCAGTTGTTTGTTGTCTTGACTGATTGATGGATTACTTCATGATGGTGAAAATAGAAGCAAATACTGAACTCAACAATACAAAGGTCAATGTTGACCATTAAATGATGGACATGGAAGCTCAATTAGAAGAGGGAAGGAGAGGTACAAAGTGTTTTCAGTAAAAATACTTATGTTCATAAGTACAAGGGCCTTTGTAATTAACTGAAGTAGAGATAGAGGGTACTAGCTCTGGGGGAATGTACAGTGATGTAGGATGTTTTTCTAAGAAGAAGCATATTGTGCTATGATGAATAAAATCCAGATCAAGGAATGCTAGCAAACATTTTCCTGCAACAGCAGTTCAGGAGACATACATTTCACAGTATCTCCTGCCTCTTAATATTAAAATTAAAAAGATTTTATTATGTGGAAATGAGTATGTCAACAATCTTACTCTGTAATTATTTCATTATCAATAAGATTAAATATATGTGTAGATTCATTAGTCCATTACTTCCTCACTTAAAAGTGACTGTTAAAGTAGTTTGCTTTCAGTAGGAAATTCATCATCTGTTTGCTCCTGTATTTTATTGTATTCTTTCAAAATAGGAACTGGCTTATTATCATCAAGATTGCATTCACACTTAAATATGTCATATATGTATACAATTATTTGTCAGCTTTTAAAATTTTATGTGGTAAAATCTCTGTCAGGTATCTTACACACTCTTCGTTGTTCTGTTTTTTTTTTTTTTTTTAAACTGAAGGCATTTTCTGGTCACTTAAATATGCTTCACTGGCAATCCTTGCCTTAAACAAAAATGAAAAGGAATGTTCTTCATGCAAATAAATTACACTTTTGCATATTTCCAATTACTTTCCACATCCCTTATGCCTTAAAATGAATTAAAAAGAATGAAGTAGTGGCATTTGTAGCAACATGAATGGACCTGGAGATTGTCATACAGAGTGAAGGAAGTCAGAGGAGAAATATCATATGGCATCCCTTATATGTGGAATCTAAAAAGAAATGTTACAAATGAATTTACAAAACAGAAACAGACTCACAGGTATAGAGAATAAACTTATGGTTACCCTGTGTCTCTGTGTGTGTGTGTGTGTGTGTGTGTGTGTGTGTGGGTCTGTATTCCATGGTGGCTCAGAGGTTAAAGCGTCTGCCTGCAATGCGGGAGACCTGGGTATGATCCCTGGGTCAGGAAGATCCCCTGGAGAAGGAAATGGCAATCCACTCCAGTATTCTTGCCTGGAGAATCACATGGACAGATGAGCTTGATGGGCTACAGTCCGCAGGGTCGCAGAGTCGGAAACGACTGAGTGACTTCACTTTCACTTTCACATATATACACATATGTTTTATTTGAGATAGTCTTTCTCTATGATGGGATTTTAGGAGATTTTGTTTTACAAAACCCTATACCCATTGCCAAATCCTTGAACAAAGTATTGAAATAAACTTTTTGACAGCAAAATATAAATAGTTGGCATTCCAACAATGCAAGTGAAGTCTGATTGTACCATAATTAGTAATTTGCTTTCCCCTTTCCTTGCAGTCACCTCCAACACATGACACCAAGGAACATAATAGGAGTTTGAGAAATTCTTCCAAATTCAAAATTGCAACATTTCACATTTGGACTTTTCCTCTCTATGTACCTGATTACTGTGTTTGGAAACCTGCTCATCATCGTGGCCATCAGCTCAGACCCACACCTCCACACCCCCATGTACTTCTTCCTCTCCAGCATGTCCTTTGTAGACCTCTATTTCATCTCCACCACCATCCCAAAGTTGCTGTGGAGCATTCAGACACAGAACCAAGTTATCACCTATGAAGGCTGCATAACTCGATTGTACTTTTTCACACTGTTTGTAGGATTGGACAACTTTCTCCTGGATCATCAGTCTCCTTCATGCATCAGTCTCCTTCATATGCTTTGTTGGAAAGCATAACAGTATTGCCACTGTCTTTGTGTACACTCCCTCACTTTTTCTGCAAGCTCAATCAGATGATTCAACCTGCTAGGTCTGTCATCTTTCTTGATAAAGCAGTAATGTATTTTATACCTCTGTTGCTGGCTGGTGGTTCCCTCATGTGTATCCTTTACTCCTATTCTAAGACAGTTTCTTCCATACATGAAATCTCATCAGCTCAAGCTAAAAATGTGTCAGTTTTTAAGGTGTATTTATTGAGAGAAAGGACTGGTGGCTTGTTTTGTTTTTTTATTAAATTATTTTCATGTTTCTGTTTGAAAATTTTCAGTACTTCCAAAAAATATTATTCCTTCAATTTCTCTAAATGAAAAAGCTCTCATTATTCAAATTTTTTTCACAATCTCTAGAAGGGCAGAGGATGAATAATTTCAACATCACCCACTATAGGTCATGCTCATTATCAAAGGATGACTCACTAGAAAGTTCAGATTCTACTTAGCTATATGAGTCAGGGTCACAAGTGTTGTACAGACATAACTGTCCTTCCAATTGCTCCATGTAACCTCAAAGGATCCTCACTGGAAGCACGTTTTCACAGCCTTACATGAGCTAAACTTGAATAACAAAGTAATCATGAATGTTACCTTCAAATATCAAAACAAATGCCCTCAGTTCTGTCTGGTTAATTATTATATCAGTTAGCTATTGCTGCATACAAATTTCGTAAAATAAAATTGTTTAACCTAGTATCTTTATTATCAAATGAGGTGATCCAGTGGGAAGTTGCACTGAGCTCTGCAGGCTTCTCATGAGCCTATAGTGAGACTTGAACCTCTACTTTGTGTTTCTAAGGCTCATCCATGTTGTTGTGTATGGTTGTACTGCTCTTCTGACTTAAACCAATTTATGTCATTTTACTCCTTTGATACAGACCTCCCAGATGGCCCAGTGATAAAGAATCCACCTGAAGTGCATGTAACACAGGTTCAATCCTTGCATGGGAGAGATCTGTTGCAGCAAAAACATAAATAAGTAGACAGCCTTTGACACATACCAGCTAAACAGGCCTGCAAGAAATAATCAGTCTTGGTTATTCTTTAGCTGTTATGACTAAAGACCACTTGCAGCTAGACTTGTCCATCACAAAGCTTCAAAAAAGTGAATTACTCTCTGATTCCATATAGATTATACTCTGTACTTGGCATTCTTCTCCCCTCATACTCTCTTGTAGCATTTTGAATTTGAGAAAGAAGATCATGGACCAATAACTTCAGGGACACCACATTTGTGTGATGTGAGCTGCAGCCATTTTGAAACTATAAGAGAAAAATATGCAAGACTTTCATGAGGATATAAAACCTCTCTCTATTCCCTGGAGAGGAGGAATTCTTGAGACACGCTTCTGGTGTGTTTCCCTTTTGCCTGGTTAAAATGATAAAACTACTCTTTTCAATTTTCTCCAAACTGTCTCCATATTTCTACTTGGCCTCAGTGGGCAGGGAGCCAAGATTTTGGTAACAGATCCTGTGTAGTAGGAAATGGCAACCCATTTCAGTATTCTTGCCTGGAGAATCCCATAAACAGAGGAGCCTGGTGGACTACAGTCCATGGATTCACAAAGAGTCAGGCATGACTAAGCTGAGCTGAGGCTAAATAGTTTGCAGAAAAAAAAAATGAGTTTAATAATTATGAATTGCCTTAATTTAATTCTGCCACAATAATCTCCACATAAGAAACTTTTCTTTATTCCATGAGAGATGTCTCCCACCATCATGAGATCTGACTCAGCTACCTGTGCCCCAGGTCCTACCTTAACATACACAGTAACAATTTTTAAATAGCAATAAATTTTATTAAAGCAGAGTTACACAGAACAAGTGCTTTCCTGGTGGCTCAGCTGGTAAAGAATCTGCCTGCAATGTGGGAGATCTGGGTTCAGTCCCTGGATTGGGAAGATCCCCTGGAGAACAGCTACCCACTCTAGTATTCTGGCCTGGAGAATTCCATGGACTGTATAGTTCATGGGGTTGCAAAGAGTAGGACATGACCTAGCGAATTTCACTTTCACTTTCACAGAGAACAAACTCTATTCATCTAAAAGTCATTAAAAATTAAGAATGCATGCTGCCTGGTTCCATTTCTATAACCCTTGGGAAGAAATATAGTAACTTTACTGCTTTGTTACATGAATGGATTTGTGTGCTCAGTCGTATCTGACTCTGTGACCCCAAGGACTGTAGCCCACCAGGCTTTTCTTTTGAAGGGATTCTCTGTCATACACTTCTCCTGGCGATCTTCCTGACATAGGGATCCAACTTGCATTTCCTGCATTGCAGGCAGATTCTTTACCTCTAGGTAGTCAGGGAAGTCTCCAATGTAATCCCCTTTGTTTCTTTACTTCTGTAGGTGACGTGGAATAATATACATGACTTCTGAGGGACATTGTGAAAAGAAATGAAATCTGTATAAACAACTGTATAGTTAAAAAAAAATTCGAGTATATGTGTGTACATTATTCATATATTTTTCTTCCAAATAAACACATTCACACACATAAGTATATATGATTGGATATTCACTTATAATCTCATTTATCATGTTGAAAAAATATTTTATAAAAAGTTGGAGTATAAAGAAATAAAAATAATGAATAGTTGAATTAACATGAGATTCAATAAATTTAGAAATTTGACTGAAAATTACAGGTAAAAATTGTGACCCTACTCTTTATATAAATTGATTTTCTTAACTAAGGAGTCAAAATCAAAACATTTATATTTATGGAACAGAGAATTTGATGCACCAACTAAATGGGGCAAATATCTCCAAATTGACTGTAATTGTCTTCTCCTATTAAACTGGGGCTTTAATACAAAATATCTTTATCCAGAGGAAATTAAATGACTGACTAGAGAAATTTAAATTCAGTACCTTCAAGCCATATTGAATTTGATAAATTTATATATTGCATTCTTACTGCTGCTATTACAAATTGGTAAACTGTGCACTTAAAAATTAAAGTTCTAAAGATCAGAAGTTAAGATTCAACTCATGGGACTGAACAAAAGACCTCTGTGAGAACTGGGGTCTATCTGGATGCTTCAGGAAAGAATTCATTGCCTTCCTAGATCACTTTCTAGGGGCACCTGTATTCCTGGATTCATAGTCCTTCCTCATCTTCAAAGCCAGTGGTAGAGTATCTTAAAATCTCTCTCTGACTTCAGTTCTCCCCATGACCTTTGCACCTAGAAGACCAAAAGGATATCTTATACCAACCTGGGTAATCCAAGTTAATCTCATTTTAAGGTCAATGAATAGCAATTTTATTTTCTCTATTAGTTATATTCCCCTTTATATAAGCTGACATATTAAAAAAAAAAGTTTGGAGGATTAGGATGTGGACATTATTTTGAGGCCAATATTCTGTCTACTACAACATATTTTTCAGATATATATATATATATATATATATATATATATATACACACACATACACACACACACACATATATATATATGACTTTCCTGAGGGCCCAGATGGTAAAGAATCTGCCTGCAGTGTGGAGACTGAGGTTTGATAACTGGGTCTGGATTATCCCCTGGAAAAGGGAATGGAAATTTACTCCAGTATTCTTACCATGGAGAATTCCATGGAGAGAGGACCCTCCCGGGCTGCAACACATGGGGTGGCAAAGAGTCAGACACGACCAAGCAACTATCAGCCACTCAGACACATAAAAATTCAAGTACCTATACCTGAATTTAACAGAAGTTAAAGCAATGCAGGAGATCCTGGTTCAATTCCTAGAATGGGAAGATCCCCTGGAGAAGGGATAGGCTACCCACTCCAGTATTCTTGGGCTTTTCTTGTGGCTCAGGTGGTAAAGTATCCACCTGCAATGTGGGAGACCTGGGTTCCATCCCAGGTTTGGGAAGATCCCTGGAGAACAGAAAGACTACCCACTCCAGTATTCTCGCCTGGAGAATTCCGTGGACTGTATAGTCCATGGGGTCGCAAAGAGTCAGACACGACTGAGCAACTTTCACTTTTACTTTCAAGCTCTTATACCTGAATTTAACACAGAACTGGTGCTTTGTTACTGAAAGTGAGACCCTCATACTCAGACCTGCATCATCATACAGCCCAGTAGCTTGATAGAAATAGAGTCTAAGGGCCCACTGAGAACCTGTTCAATCAGAATTTGCACTTGAATTAGAATTCCTGCTGACTTGTATGGACCAGGAGGTGAGAGAAGTGCTTGTACAAAGAGTTTTTCTCCAGTTCTATGGCAACCCATTACAGTGTTCTTGGCTGGAGAATCACATCAACAGAGAAGCAAGTTCAGTTCAGTTCAGTTCAGTTCAGTCACTCAGTCGTATCTGACTCTTTGTGACCCCGTGAACTGCAGCACACCAGGCCTCCCTGTCCATCACCAACTCCTGGAGTTAATTCAGACTCACGTCCATCGAGTCAGTGACGCTATCCAGCCATCTCATCCTCTGTTGTCCCCTTCTCCTCCTGCCCCCAATCCCTCCCACCATCAGGGTCTTTTCTAATGAGTCTATTCTTCTCATGAGGTGGCCAAAGTACTGGAGTTTAAGCTTTAGCATCATTTCCTCCAAAAAAATCCCAGGGCTGATCTTCTTCAGAATGGACTGGTTGGAGCTCCTTGCAGTCCAAGGAACTCTCAAGAGTCTACTCCAAAACCACAGTTCAAAAGTATCAATTCTTTGGCACTCATCTTTCTTCACAGTCCAACCCTCACATCCATACATGACCACTGGAAAAACCATAGCCTTGACAGGATGGACTTTTGTTGGCAAAGTAATGTCTCTGCTTTTCAATATGCTACCTAGGTTGGTCATAACTTTTCTTCCAAGGAGTAGGTGTCTTTTAATTTCATGGCTGCAGTGACCATCTGCAGTGGTTTTGGAGCCCCCCAAATTAAAGTCTGACACTGTTTCCACTGTTTCCCCATCTATATGCTATGAAGTGATGGAAGCAATGATGCTAAAGCTGAAACTCCAGTACTTTGGCCACCTCATGAGAAGAGTTGACTAATTGGAAAAGACTGATGCTGGGAAGGATTGAGGGCAGGAAGAGAAGGGGACGACAGAGGATGAGATGGCTGGATGGCATCACTGACTTGATGGACGTGAGTCTGAGTGAACTCCGGGATTTGGTGATGGAGAGGGAGCCCTGGTGTGCTGCAGTTCATGGGATAGTGAAGAGTCAGACACGACTGAGTGACTGAACTGAACTGAACTGATGGGACCAGATGGCCATGATCTTCGTTTTCTGAATGTTGAGCTTTAAACCAACTTTTTCACTCTCCTCTTTCACTTTCATCAAGAGGCTATTTAGGTCCTCTTTACTTTCTGCCATAACTGTGGTGTCATCTGCATATCTGAGGTTATTGAAATTTCTCCCAGCAAACTTGATTCCAGCTTGTGCTTCTTCCAGCCTAGTGTTTCTCATGATGTACTCTGAATAGAAGTTAAATAAGCAGGTTGACAACATACAGCCTTGACATACCTCTTTTCCTATTTGGAACCAGTCTGTTGTTCCATGTCCAGTTCTAACTGTTGCTTACTGACTTGCATATAGGTTTTTCAAGAGGCATGTCAGGTGGTCTGGTATTCGCATCTCTTGCAGAATTTTTCACAGTTTCTTGTGATCCACGTAGTCAAAGTCTTTGGCATACTCAGTAAAGCAGAAATAGATGTTTTTCTGGAACTCTTTTGCTTTTTCCATGATGCAGCGGATGTTGGCAATTTGATCTCTGGTTCCTCTGCCTTTTCTAAAACCAGCTTGAGCATCAGGAAGTTCACGGTTTTCATACTGCTGAAGCCTGGTTTGGATAATTTTGAGCATTACTTTACTAGCGTGTGAGATATGTGCAATTGTGCGATAGTTTGAGCATTCTTTGGCATTGCCTTTCTTTGGGATGGGAACGAAAACTGACTTTTTCCAGTCCTGTGGCCACTGTTAAGTTTTCCAAATTTGCTGGCATATTGACTGCAGCACTTTCACAGCATCATGTCTAAGGATTTGAAATAGCTCCACCGGAATTCCATCACCTCCACTAGCTTTGTTTATAATGATATTTTCTAAGGCCCACTTGACTTCACATTCCAGGATGTCTGGCTCTAGATGGGTGATCACACCATTGTGATTATCTTGGTCATGAAGATCATTTTTGTACAGTTATTCTGTGTATTCTTGCCACCTCTTCTTAATATCTTCTGCTTTTGTTAGGTCCATACCATTTCCATCCTTAGCAAGCCCATCTTTGCATGAAATCTTCCCTTGGTATCTCTAATTTTCTTGAAGAGGTCTCTAGTCTTTCCCATTCTGTTGTTTTCTTCTGTTTCTTTGCATTGATTGCTGAGGAAGGCTTTCTATCTCTTCTTGCTATTCTTTGAAACTCTGCATTCAGATGCTTATATCTTTCCTTTTCTCCTTTTCTTTTCACTTCTCTTCTTTTTACAGCTATTTGTAAGGCCTCCTCAGACAGCCATTTTACCTTTTTGCATTTTTTTTCCATGGGGACGCTCTTGATCCTTGTCTCCTGTACAATTCATGAGGTTCCAAAGAGTTGGACAGGACTGAAGTGATTGAGTACAGGCACACACTCCAGTTCTAACTGTTAACATTTAGGGAAGGATAGCTGTGTTGAATGATATCTTGTTTACTGTGGGTGGTGGCTATTTTGCAACATTTCACCTTCAGTTGCCAAGTAACCAAGAGCAACGCCATCTCTGGTTGGAAATGACAATCCAAATCATGAAATCTGGAAGCATCCTGAGAGAACCTCAATCAAGACTCCATCCCAAAATCAGTTTGCCAATTTTGGCAGAACAGTAAATTTCTCTGACTCCCATTCCTGAAATGAAGGATGGAGTTACAATAGTACTACCTCATAGAAGGAACTTTTCTGAAAACTAAATCAGATCACCCTGATTATGTACAAACATAGATTATGGTACATAAAATATACTTAAATATATCTCATAACCTAAACATTTTACAATGAGGAACAAAATGATACCTCTCAGCTTCAGATATAAGTATGATGTGGCGTTGGTGGTTTAGTCACTCAGTCGTGTCTGAATCTTGTGACCCCATGGACTGTAACCCACCAGCTCCTCTGTCCATGGGATTTCCCAGGCAAGAATGTTGGATTGGGTAGCCAGTTCCTTTTCCCAGGCATCTTCCTGATCCAGAGATTGAAGCAATGTCTCTTGCTTTGCAGGTGATCTCTTGAATTGCATACAGATTCTTCAACAACCGAGCCACTAGGGAAAGGTCCCAAGTATGAAATACCTAAGTTTTAGGGAATATCAGGAAGCCAAAGAGTGTATTGCCCAATTATGCCGTTAATGGAATGATGTCTTTTTTTTTTTTTTTTCTTCTTCTAACTGTACAATATTGTATTGGTTTTGCCATACATCAGCATGAATCTGCCACGGGTGTACACGTGTTCCCCATCTTGAACCCCCTCCCACCTCCCTCCCCATACCATCCCTCTGGGTCATCCCAGTGCACCAGCCCTGAGCATCCTGTATCATGCATCGAACCTGGACTAGCAATTTGTTGTCCCTCTTATAAGCAGAGAATAACAGGTTTCACAGTGTTCCATGAGCTGTGTAGCTATCTCAAGTCAATGCTTTATTGACCCAAGGGATCTATTCAAGACAGTTGCCTCAATCTAACTAGTTGAGAAACTTTTAAATTAGGGATAAGATGAGGTGCTAGGAGTTTAGACTTCTGGAAAGCAAGAGAGATGATGGAGAAGGATTCATAACTGAATTACCGGACTTATAACTGGTATCCTGGAAACAGAGAATGGGGGGAGGGGGGAAGTACTTTGTGTCAGATGAAGTCCAACAGGGAATTCAGGTGTTTACAGGTCACTGTAACAAGAGGGTCATGTACCTAATGAGCAGACAGAGAGAGTTGTAAATAGCCACCCCTGCTGCATCCCTGAGCTTGTACAACCTGGGCTTGGACAAGGCATGATTGTTGTTTTTGAAGTCCTAAATCTGAGTAAAGGATCAGTGCTTGACCTCTTCATGCTATCTTGAATGGTGGTAGAGCTTCAGTCCCCATCATCAACCATCCAGGAAGATGCCAGGAGCTAGTGTGAGGAATCCTGCCCATGGCAAAAGTCATGAGGAAGAAAGCCTGACATATGCAAAGGCATGATCTGGCTTCAGGGGTTCCCCCTGGGTCTTCCTGAGCATCTACCCCCAAAAAACTGGAGTCTGCCTGCCTTATTGTACTGTGCTTTTCACTATTCTGACATTACAGGGGGCTATCCCCAACCACCTTTCTCTGGAAAAAGTTAGCTTAGAGCTCCAACTGGTCTCCTGCTTATGAAAGGAATGTCTCGGCTTAAATCTGTCTGATGGCCCTCTAACTTGCCTGACAGATGGAGACTTTTAGAACTTGTGATTGTTTACAGCCCCCCACCTGTGAGAGGCACGAAGCTTAAAGATACAGAGCCTTTTTTAAAGAGCTAAGAATTATATTGGTAGAGGGTTTTCACTGTTGAGTCAATGACTGCTGCCAGGCCTCCATATTCTTTGTCTTTTAGGCACCTGAAGGATATTAATCAATGTAACTGGAATATAGAAAAAGAAATATAGTAGTTTTAATGTTAGCAACACTAGATTTTTGAGTTAATTTTCTCTTTGTTACAAACCACTGTACTCCTCTTTCATTGTTGTTCTGTCCTTGCTATGTAAGAATGTAACTTTATTTAATGCTTTCTGAGAGTGGCACCAGACTTTGGAAAGAATAGCACTTTTAAGTTCTCTGGTTAACAGACCCTTATCAGAAAAGGGCCGTAAAATGCTAATTGCCCTTCTGGTCAGAAGATAATGTAAATCACCTAAGACTTGTGTATACAACTAGGTATGCAGAGAAAAAGCCTGGTCTCGATAAGAGTCAGGGCTGCTGACGCTGCATAATTTTGTATTATCCACTGATCTCTATGTACAACAAAAAGCATGAAAAGTGTCCCTGAACAATAAAGGATGGGCAAGTCACTGGAAAGTCTGGTTTCCACCATGTCAAATTCCTCTCTCTCTTTTTCCCTCTCCCTTCCTCTCCTTTTCAGGCTGAATTCCCATCTGGAGCATGGAGGCTCACCAAGACTACTAATTTGCCCTGGCTTCTAAGAACCACAAGAGAGGGAGCCCAAGACGGGGCACCCTCTGCTATTCAAATGGGCACCGGTGACCTAACGTAGATGGTGCAAACCTTTTGTCTCGAGGTTTTATTAGTTCTCCATGTAAACCAAGTTATTCAGCCTGTTTTCTCCATTAATTTCCCTACTATAGTATTTCTTCTCAATCTCTCTTTATATTTCAAATAAGTAAGTTTTTCCTCACCACGCCACCCCCAATTCGAATTGCCCTGGATCACCGGGGCTGGATCCTGGCAGGAAGAGAATCAGACTTCCACATGGAAATCTTCCTCTCAGGATTTCCATGTAGTTGAGTCGAAGAGTCCAGAAGACACTGCAGAAGGACAGAGTCAAAGAATCCAAGAATGATTACCTGAGTCCACCAGAGAACCAACTCAGCCTAGATCAGAGCCCAGAGACCACTGTCGTTATTTCCTTGCATGATTAAAATATATCAATGTGTTTTGATAATGCTGAAAAGAGAACTGAACACTGAACTCAGTAAAGCAATGTTCAGTGATACCAAGTAAATGATAAAAATGGAAGCCCAATTAGAAGAGAGATGAGAGGCATAAAGGGCTTCCCAGGTGGTGCAATGGTAAAGAATTTAACTGCCAATGCAGGAGCCAATGTGAGTTCCTGTGGGTCGGGAATATCCCCTGCAGAATGGCATAGTGACTCACTCCAGTATTCTTGCCTGGGAAATCCCACAGACAGAGGAGACTGGCAGGTAACAGTATATGGAGTCAAAAAGAGTTGGACACGATTGAGCAACTGAACACACACAATGCATAAAGAGCTTCCAGTAAAAGTAGAACAAGTCCAAGTATCTAATTAACGAATCTGAGTAGATAATTAGTATATTAATGATGTAGGTATATAAAATATAGTTAATAATTTATACTTATTTTTTAGTAAATCTACAAATCCCTTTTTATTTATTTATTTTTAATATAAATTTATTTTAATTGGAGGCTAATTACAGGATTGTATTGGTTTTTCCATACATCAACATGAATTCGCCATGGGTGTATTTGACCATGTTTCAATATTGACTAAAAAGATACATACTGGGCTTCCCTGGGAGATCAGTGGTGAAAGAATCTGCCTTTCTGTGCAAGAGACAGGTTTGATACCTGGTCTGGGAATATCTCACATGCCTCAGAGCAACTAAGCTCATGCACCACAACTACTAGGCTTGTTCTCTAGAGCCCAGGAACCACAACTACTGAGATCCTCACACCATAGAGACTATGTTCTGCAATAAGAGAGCCCACTGCAATGAGCAGCTCGTGTACCATAACAAAGAGTAACCCCTGCTCACTGCAACTAGATAAAACCCACAGAGCAACAAAGACCTCACCACCAAAAATAAATAAATAAATATGGACACCAAAGAATGTTTATGGATACCTCCTTGCAACAGTTTGCCAGAAATATATGCTTCACAGTATCTTCTGTGGGAAAAAAAAAAACACATGTAAAGAGGATAGTGCTAAGGAGCTTTGTTGTTTAGTCACTAAACTTTGTCTGGCTCTTTGTGACCCCGTGGACTGTAGCCCACCAGGCTCCTCTGTCCATAGGAGTTCCTGGAGAAGAATATTAGAGTGGGTTTCCAATTCCTCCTCCAAGGGATCTTCCAGCCCCAGGGATTGAACGAGCATCTTCTGCACTGGCAGGCAGCTTCTTTACTACTGAGTAGCCAGGGAAGTGCTAATGAGCTTACCTTGAAATTGTTTCATTATATCTGGGGATGAATATGTGTGTTGATTCATCAGCCATTAATTTTCTCTGTCTAAAATTATGTATTTGAGCCCTTTGCTTTTCTATAATAGGCTCAGAACAGGATTCCTACTTTTGAGTGCAATCTTTCAAAGAACTGGAGATGTTTTAGTCCTAAGATGTTTCATTGTTAAACCGTATCCAACTCTTTGCAACTCCTTGGACTGTAGCCCACCAGGCTGCTCTGTCTGTGGGATTTCCCAAGCAAGAATGCTTGAGTGAGTTGCCATTTTCTCCCCCAAGGAATCTTCCTGAACCAGGGATTGAGCCCGTGTTTCTTGTATTTGCAGGTGGATTCTTTACGACTGCACTTCCAGTGCAGTCATTGTTCCTAACTTTTTGTCTTTTTCTTTTCTCCAATTTTCCTTCTTACTCAATAATTTCTCATAGACCTAGTGCCTCAAATCGCAAGTCTAATGACGAATTCATTGTTTTTATGGCTGTACAGCAGGTCATGGTGTGCCTATACTGCTGATACTTTGATGGTCTTTCGTATCCTTTATCATTAAGTTGTTGTTATATCAAAGCTACACAATACATAAGATAGTGAAGTTCAAAGTCTGATTCTAACCATGGATGGTTTTGTCTCCCAAGGATCTTTGTCTGTCACACATGGAATGCTCTGTAGGTCAGGGATGCTGTAAATATCCTACAATGCAAAGGACAGATGTCACCACAAACAATGATCTGTCTCAGAATGTCAATGGTGCCAACAATGGTGAACCCTGAATTAACATATATCTGTATTTTGAAGGTTTATAGCTATCTTCAGATTTTTCCCTAAAATATTGTAACACTTCACGTTTCTGCCAGAAAAATCAGAGCCTCATTTGCTACTAGTCTAGAAGTTCTCAGCTCAGATTTGACCAGTCTGCAAGATATTTCCCAGGACCATAGTATGAAAGGGATTTTTTGTTGCTTTTTTAAACTACATGCTGAGCTAGAGCAAGCATTTGTATATTTGGCCACCTTTTTGATTGCCCTATTCTTATTATGCATGGGCTTCCATGGTGGCTCAGTGGTAAGCTCAAATTCACCTGCCAGTGCAAGAGATGTAGGTTCCATCCCTGAGTCAGGAAAATAGATTCTCTGGAGAAAGAAATGGCAACCCACTCCAATATTCCTGCCTGAAAAATCTCATGGACAGAGGAGCTTGGCAGGCTATAGTCCATGGGGTCACAAAAGAGTGGGACATGACTTAGTGACTAAACAATGGAAACAATGATTAGTATGTACGCCTATTAGCAACTGAACAACAGCAAGACATATTTATGCCCACTTGTCTACAGATATATGCCTTTCAAATAATTCTTTAAAATGTTTGTTTTTGAGATTGTGAGGCATATATTTGGCTTTACATGTTTTTTTTTTATTTTATTTAGTTATATAGGTCTATTGTCTTGTTTCTGACACTCTCATTATTTGAGATGACTTTATATTGATATTAAATATTTACATGTCAAAGTGTTCATGCAAAATGTGTTGGTTATTCTTACACTGAGAACATAATCTAATATTCGTAAGATGTTTGAGGTGGGTGAGAAACCATTTTTTGAAAGATAGCTAGATATGCCAACTTTAGAAACAATTTAGTCTTTCCAAATAAATTGAAATAGAACCTTGACATATATTAAATGTTCATGCAGAAGGAGACCTAAGTCCTGATTCATTCAACAAATAGTAACTGAGCATATGCTACATGCCAGATTACTCTAGGAACATTATATATCATACTAGTTTACATTTTAGTCATTGCCAATTTAATTAATCCCTGTTGATATTGGTATCATAAATTTTTGCTATTACATTTCTTTTTTGGTTTGTTTTCAGTGCTGCATTCAATTCTGTTTACCACAGCTTTGAAACCATGATATTTATCTTAGTTTCATTCTGTTATTCATTTTATTTCTTCAATTTTCAAAATTCATATTTATACAAGTGCTTATGCTTATATATTTACATACTCAGTTAAAATACAAAGATGAGCAAAAGAGTTGAACTCCCTCCATGTATTGATCAAGCGTTATAATTTGGAAGACAGAGTGCAATGAAGGAAATAAGTGTATGATACAATGTCCCCAGATGACTAACATGAAGAATGTTAGTCATCTAACATGACTAACATGATGAAAAGGTTGAAACTGGCATAGTGTATCCAGATTTTATGTGTATGGATCTTTGATCTTTTGGGCAAAGATCAGAACTAGGGCTAGAGTGCACCCTTAGGACTCATCAAAAATAGACCTTAATCCAAGAATAACAGCAACAAAAAAAGATATCACAAAGGAAAAGGGAGAAAGAGACTTGCTCCTCCGCTTTCATATGAAAACACTTAGTCAAATGAAAATGCAATACGCACAGAAAAAACAAGTTTTGCTGCGTGATATTAAAAATGGCCAAAGTTCAATTCCTAACCATTGTACTTTATAAGCATCTTTTTGTGAAGTATTATTTTTTTCTCTTCATTCATTTTTCTCTTGAGTCATACAGCCCATGAGTATTTTAGACCATAAGTTATTGCTACTCTGGATAAATTTCTTTTTTCTTTTTAATTATTTCTGCTGGGCACCAAGGGAATATAAGAACACATGAAATGTCATAAGAACCAAAGAAATGTTCTTACCACAGTCTCTCAAGGACCATTTGAGTTTGTTAGATCTATATTCTTTTTCATGCCCATTCTATATTTCCCTCTCACTTTCTATATATATTTATTGCTATTGCTGTTGTTTAGGCTCTAAGTCATGCCCAACTCCTTGTTATCCCATGGACTGTAGTATACTCAGCTCCCCTGTCCTTCATTGTCTCTCAGGGTTTTCTCAAATCCATGTCCACTGAATCAGTGATGTGGTCTAACCATCTTATCCTTTTCCACACCCATCTCCTTTTGCCTTCAATCTTTCCCAGCATAAGGGTCTTTTCCAATGGGTCAATTCTTCGCATCAGGTGGCCAAATTGTGGAGCATCAGCTTCAGTATCAGTCCTTCCAATGAATATTCATGGTTGATTTCCTTTAACATTGACTGGTTTGATCTCTTTGCAGGCTTACACACACACACACACACACATGTGAGTGTGTGTGTGTGTGTATATATATATATATATGTATGTATGTATATACATCCAGGTTTAAAGAAACAATACAGATATATACTATAGCTGTTCACTGGAAAAAAATATATATCTTTAATACATGTCATAAAGTGGTCATACCAAAATCAAATGCCAAGTTTAATTAATTCCTGGGAAAATTACAAAATGGAAGTTCTGAATGCCACTTGTACATAATCTGATCTGATCAACTTGAGTTGTATCAAACTCTAAATCATTTGTGGTTGTTAAACTGTGGTTGAAAAATTATTGAAAATAATACAAGGTAGGAAGCCAGGGTCTTACTGTTTGTCTTTTGCTTTCTTGCCTTGCAGAGGATGAGAAGTCTTCAGAGCAGGGGTACTGAGCTCACATATCCCAAAGTGATTCTCATGCACAGAGGCCAGAACTCAGTCATCAGAAGGTACTAGAGAAGAGATTCATTTAAACATACAGGCTAAGACTTTCTTGGTGATTCAGTAGTTAAGAATCCACCTCCCAATTCAGGGGATGCAGGTTCAATCCCTGGTCTGGGAATTAAGATCCCACAAGCCGCAGGGCAACTTAGCCCATTCACCACAACTAGAGAACCCATGTGCTGCAACTAGAGAAGCCTGCACACTGCAAGGAAGATTCAGCACAGCCAATATATAATCCCACAAGCTGCCAGGCACCTTTGCAACAATTTCATAATGTGGTAGAGAAATGTTATATGGAGGAGGGGCTCCTTGTGAAGTTTCAGCAGCAGCAAGGAGACCACCTTGTTCCTCAATATCCTCTGATACCATCTCTCCTCACTGTCCCTCCTTCTCACTTCCCTCACCACACTGGCTTCCCTTTTTTAAGATGTTCCCTAGAACATCTTAAACAAGCACCTTCCCGAGGGCCTTTGCACTGGCTGTTCTCCCTGCCAGTCACACACATGTCCTGATAAGTTCATAGATCCTGTTCTCTCTTACAGGAGGTCTCTGTTCAAGTGTCACCTTATTTGCTTTTACCTGAACAACCATAAAAATAGCATCCTTTCTTTACTTTTTCCTTTATACTTGCTTTTATTTTATTCATAGTATGTGTCACCAGATAGCATGCTATATATATTTTTATTTGCTATATTAATTCTCTATGACTGGATTTTAGGAGATTTTGATTACCAAAATACTGTAATCATTGCATGAACAAAATATTGACATTAATTTCCTAATAGAAAAATATATAAGGTAGCATTTCAACAATGTGAGTAATGTCCAACTGCATGAAAATTAGTCATGTTATTTTTTTCCCTTTACTTGTAGTCATTTCTACCATGTGGCACCAAGGACACCACAGGAGTTTCAGAATTTCTTCTTGGATTCTCAGAGGGACAAGAGCTGCAGCCCCTCATATTTGGGCTTTTCCTCTATATATACTTGATTACTGTGTTTGGAAACCTGCTCATCATCGTGGCTGTCAGCTCAGACTCCCACCTCCACACCCCCATGTACTTCTTCCTCTCCAATCTGTCCTTTGTAGACATCTGCTTCACCTCCACCACCATCCCCAAAATGCTGTGAAACATCCAAACACAGAGCAAAGTTATCATCTATGAAGGCTGTGTCACCCACATGTACTTTTCCATACTGTTTGCAGGGTTGGATGACTTCCTCCTGACTGTGATGGGCTATGACCGCTTTGTGGCTCTGCCACCACGTCTACTACATGGTCATCATGAATGTTGATTGAAGGCACCTGATCGAAGGGTTAAAAACCCAGAGCCAAAATTTTAGATCTATTTTCAGATTCTTTCATTAGATTGAAGAAGTAGGACATGCTCCTTTTATTTATTTCCTCGAATTTCCATTTTTTTAACTCCTCTGTATAACATGTCATCACTTTATTAATTTGTGATCTCTCTCATTTTCCAGAGTTTTTTCCATTATACGGTTTTTTCATTTTCTCAAGTTTATTCTCAAGGTAGGATTTGAACAATCTGGGGAATTTCCATTATCATATTATTATGTTATTTGATACAAATATGTTATTATGTCATGTGTGCATGCATACTCAGTCTCAGTTGTGTCTGATTCTTTGTGATCCCACAGATTGTAGTCTGCCAGGCTCTTCTGTCCATGGAATATTCCAGATAAGAATACTGGAGTGGGTTGCCATTTCTGACTCTATATGTCACGTATATTTGGAATCCTTCTGAAAAGCCAAAATTAGGCAAATAGAGAGTAGAATACTAATTGCTAGGAGCTGAGGCTTTTGAAGAGATGCTGATCAAATGGTACAAAGTCCCAGTTATAAAATGAAGATGTTTTGAGCAGCTAAGAGAGCATGGTGACAACAGTTAATGATTCTCTATTGTATCTTTGAAAGTTGCTAAAAGAGTAATTCTCCAATGTTCCACCATAAGAAAAAAAAAATGTTAATTTTTTTCTGATGATGTTAACTAACTTTATTTTGGTAACTATTTTGGAATACATAAATATATCAGATCATTATATTGTTGACTGAAAACAGTATCTCAAGTAACCCTGAGCAAACTGCTCCAAGGAGGTTTCAGGGAAGAGCCAGGTTATGCAGAAGTTTTGCAAGAAGGGGCAGGTAGTCTGAATGTCAAAAGCGGTTGTTTTTTTTTTTAAATTAAAGAAAACTAGATACGCCAAGTTAAGGACAAAAATTCGTCATGAAATATCTTCCAGATATTAACTGAATTCCGGACTAAGAGGAGGAAGTGAAGAATGGAATATTTCTTGCCATATCAGTAAACAACAGATGCCAATTATCAGCAATTTCAGCCACCACGGAAGGTGAGCTAGTGAGCCCTGAGGGAACTCAGGAAGGAAAGAATATCTGCTATCTTGTAGCCATCAGACTACTGCCACTCCTTATGGTGAGCCCCAAGGAAACTCAGGATGTGAAAAACAGAATGAAAGTTAAAGTCACTCGGTCTTGTCTGACTTTTTGCTAGCCCATGGACTGTAGCCCACCAGGCTCCTCTGTTCATGGAATTCTCCAGGCCAGGGATGGGTTGCCATCCCCTTCTCTAGAGGATCTTGCCCACCCAGGGATTGAATCTGGGTCTCCTACACTGCAGGCAGATTCTTACCATCTGAGCCACCAGAGAATGCCAGATAACTGAGGTGCATATCAAAGGAATAAAGTCTTTTGCTTTGTCAGCACAGATGTCTCTTCAGACAATTCATTTCTTAGTGTTAGGCAAAGGCTCACTCTCAAGCCCTGGAAGGGGTCCCCCTTCCTGCAGCAGATTTTACCTGTCCTATTCCAGTTTCTAGAGAACACTCGCCTTCCTTTGCTAATGACTACATCATCAAAGTGAGCAGCTTAAGATTTCCAATTATATTTGTGAATTCAATTCTTCTGCCTCTCTCATCCATGTTTACAGGATCATTGATTAATTTAATAACCATGGTTAATCTTAAATGACCTTATTGGAAACTTTATTCAACTAATCACATTAAACGCCCCTGTTATGTAAAACAGCATATTCAAAGGTTATAGGAATATGAACTTGGAGATCTTTTGGAGGTCTTTATTCTGCTTACTACACCAACTTTTCCAGAAGTACATTATTTGGTGTGATTCAAGGGCCTTTTGTTTTTCAGATAAGAAAGCCTTCCCCAGCAATCAATGCAAAGAGATGGACGAAAACAATAGAATGGGAAAGACTAGAGATCCCTTCAAGAAAATTAGAGATATCAAGGGAACATTTCATGCAAAGATGGGCTCGATAAAGGACAGAAATGGTATGGACCCAACAGAAACAGAAGATATTAAGAAAAGGTGGCAAGAATTAAAAAAAAAAAAAAAAAAGAACTGTATAAAAAAGATCTTCACGACCAAGATAATCACGATGGTATGATCACTCACCTAGAGCCAGCCAGACAACATGCAATGTGAAGTCAAGTGGGCCTTAGAAATCATTACTACCAACAAAGCTAGTGGAAGTGATCGAATTCCAGTTGAGCTATTCCAAATCCTGAAAGATGATGCTGTCAAAGTGCGGCACTCAATATGCCAGAAAATTTGGAAAACTCAGCAGTGGCCACAGGACTGGAAAAGGTCATTTTTCATTCCAATCCCAAAGAAAGGCAATGCCAAAGAATGCTCAAACCACCACACAATGGCACTCATCTCACAAGCTAGTAAAGTAATGCTCAAAATTCTCCAAGAAAGGTTGCAGAAATACATGATCCATGAACTTCCAGATGTTCAAACTGGTTTTAGAAAAGGTAGAGGAACCAAAGATCAAATTGCCAATATCTGCTAGATCATGAAAGAAGCAAGAGAGTTCCAAAAAGCATCTATTTCTGCTTTATTTACAGTGGAAAATTCTGAACAGATGGGAATACCAGACCACCTGACCTGCCTCTTGAGAAATCTATATGCAAGTCAGGAAGCAACAGTTAGAACTGGACAGGGAACAACAGACTGGCTCCAAATATGGAAAGGAGTATGTCAAGGCTGTACATTGTCACCCTGCTTATTTAACTTCTATGCAGAGTACATCACGAGAAATCCTGGACTGGAAGAAGCACAAGCTGGAATCAAAATTGCCAGGAGAAATATCAGTCACCTCAGATATGCAGATGACACCACCCTTATGGCAGAAAATGAAAAGGAACTAAAAAGCCTCTTGATGAAAGTGAAAGAGGAGAGTAAAAAAGTTGGCTTAAAGCTCAACATTCATAAAATGAAGATCATGGGATCTGGTCCCATCACTTTATGGGAAATAGATGGGGAAACCGTGGAAACACTGTCAGACTATTTTTGGGGGGCTCCCAATGACTGCAACTTGTGATTGCAGTCATGAAATTAAAAGACGCTTACTCCTTGGAAGAAAAGATATGACTAACCTAGATAGCGTATTCAAGACACTACTTTGCCAACAAAGTTGTCTAGTCATGGCTATGGTTTTCCCAGTGGTCATGTATGGATGTGAGAGTTGGACTGTGAAGAAAACTGAGTGCCAAAGAATTGATTCTTTTGAACTGAGGTGTTGGAGAAGACTCTTGAGAGTCCATTGGACTGTAAGGAGATCCAACCAGTCCATTCTAAAGGAGATCAGCCCTGGGTGTTCTTCGGAAGGAATGATGCTAAGGCTGAAACTCCAATACTCTGGCCACCTCATGCAAAGAGTTGACTCATTGGAAAAGACTCTGATGCTTGGTAGGATTGGGGGCAGGAGGAGAAGGGGATGACAGAGGATGAGACTGCTGGATGGCATCACTGATTGGATGGATGTGAATTTGAGTGAACTCCGGGAGTTGGTGATGGACAGGGAGGCCTGGTGTGCTGTGATTCATGGGGTAATAAAGAGCTGGACATGACTGAGCACTGAACTGAACTGAACTGAACTGAATGTTCATAGGTTTCTTGCTGTAAGAATACTGGAGTGGGTTAACATTCCCTCTTCCAGTTGACCACATTTTGTCAGGACACTTTACTGTAACCTGTCTGTCTTGGGTGGCCCTTCATGGCATGGCACATAGCTTCATTGAGTTACACAAGCTCCTTAACCATGGCAAGGCTGTGACCCATGAAAGGGAAAGAAATTGGACACAGATCTTCATAGCCTTTGGAATGAATGCATATGCTTCTCTTCAAATTTTCATACAAAGATGATCTGGGGTAGAGAAAATGTAAACCTGTGTGGAATACTCTGAAATATAACCACAGCCTTGATCCAGTACCTGCTCCATCAACACTATCCAGAAGCCTCTTGCTCACCAGGCAAGACCTGCTGATCAGAAGCTGCATTTGAACCTGCATCTGGGTTGCACTAGTTGTAAAGAACACACCTGCCAATGATGGAGGAATAAGACACACAGGTTCGATCCCTGGGTTGGAAAAATCCCCTGGAGGTGGACATGGCAACTTACTCAAATATTCTTTCCTGGAGAATCCCTCACAAATAGAGGAGCCTGATGGGTTACAGTCCATGTGGTTGCAAGAATTGGACACAACTTAACGATTAACACTTTACACTTACCACATAGAGAGGGATTTTCTAAAATTTAAATTATAATTATAATTAAAAACATTTTCTAAAGGAGAACTGAGACCTCTTAATTTTTGCTTTAAGTGCAAAATTCCTAACTTATTTTTGGCAAAACTGTAATGAATTCAAGCAGAGTACTGCCCGATGTTTTACATTAAAGGAACAAATTTATCCCACTGCCTGAAGATGAGAATAGTAATTTTCTAGAGATATCAGGGGCTGTGACCCATCAGGAGTAGATGATTTGATTAGGGACCTAGTCAAGGCAGAATAGTCAGTCTTAGACTCTGCAGAAAATGTGGACTCAGGGTTGGGATAGGAACTTATGTGTTACTCCCCCAAGAAGGTAGGAAAGAACATGGAGAGAAGTAATAAATACTAAATCCATCTGACTTGTAACACTGTCTCCTAGAAACAGAAAATGAAAAGAAACTTTTCCTATCTGCCCAGACCAGTGTCCCACAGGGATATTAATTATTAGAGATGGTACTACAGGAAGGAAATGTACCTAATGGGCAGGTATGTAGAACTATAAATATCTCCTCTAATGCATCCCTCAGCTTGGGAAACCTTGGAATGGGCAGGACATAGCTGTTTCTTGTGGACTCATAACTCTGACTAGGGGACAAATGCTTGACTCCATCCTATTGTCTTGTCTGGAAACAAAGCCTCTGTCTCCATCATCAACTATCCAAGAAGAGCTGGGATATCTATGTTGCAAGTTTCCTCTCAAAGACTCCCCATAGGTGAGTCCAAGAGTTCAGTAAATACTGTAGAAGAAGGTTAGATGGAATGTCAGGCAAGAATGTTTACTGAGTTCACCTGAGAGTCTGTCCAGACTAACCCAGAGCCAAGATAGCTGGGGTTGTTGGTTTACTTGATTAATTGTTTTAATTTATAATGCAAAAAGAAATGCAAATGTTTAATTCCTTGTTGCAGAGTGGTAAAGAACCCACTTTCAATGCAGGAGACACGAGGGTTGTATCCTTCGATCAGAAAGATCCACTGAAGAAGGAAATGACAACCCACTTCAATACTCTTGCCTGGAGAATCCCATGGTAAGAGGAGCCTGGTGATCTACAGTTTCTGGGGTCAGAAAAAGTCAAACATGGCTGAGCGACTGAGAAGTGCAAGAGTCAGTGTTGGCCATTTAATGATGGACATAATGACTCAATTAGGAGAGTGAATTGGAGGTGTAAAATGCTTCCAGTAAAAAACAAAAGTGCAAGGATCTTTGCTATTACCTGAAGTAGCCAAAAAGAGTATTAGCTGTGGAGGGTTGTACAGACATGTAAGGACATTTTAATTAATTAATTAATTTTTTTCAGATGGTGCCTATGTGAATATGATAAGAGGGATTCAGACCAAGGAATACTGGCAAACATTTCCTTACAAAAGCCGTTCATGAGACCGACATTTCACAGTATCTCCTCCTTCCTAATATTCAAATAAAACAGTATTTATTATGTAAAAAAAATGGATATGCTATTGAGCTTATTTTACAATTATTTCATTACCAGTGAGGCTGAATATATTTATATATTGGTAAGTCAGGTACTTGAAAATTGTCTGTTCCATTCCTTTGCTTTTGCATCATGAATTTAGCATGATTCTTGCTTTTTATTGAATTCTTTCAAAGACTAGATTTTTTTGATCATTTGCTCTCTGCCATTTAGTTATTTTATGCATTTATACAAGTTTTGTGCAGAATGTCTGAGAGTTTATAAATTTGGTGTGGTAAAATCGATAAGTCAGTTGTATTCTGCTCTTTTCATTGCTTCTTAAAGTTTTTCAATTGAAAGAGTAGAGCAGTCACTTCCACAATCTTCACTGCTTTCACCAAAAATGAAATTGAGTGCTCTTCTGCATTTTGTTTTTGTTGTGTCAGTTGCTCAGCAATGTTCAACTCTGTGACCCCATGGACTGCCCTCTGTCCATGGGATTCTCCAGGCAAAAATACTGGAGTGAGTTGCCATTCCCTTCTCCAGTGGATCTTTCTGCCCCAGGGATAGATCCCCAGTCTTCAGCATTGCAGGCATATATATATATATTTATATATATATATATATTTATATATATATATATTTACCATCTGAGCTATCAGGGAAGATTTGATGCAAGTAAATCACACTTTATGCATATTTCAAACTGCTTTTCACATTCCTTATTACTTGCTTTTGTTCTTTGTGATTAGACGTTGTGCTTTTATTTCTTAAATTTGCACCATATTTCTAAAAGTTGCATCATGTTCACCTACTATTTGGAGGACATTGCTTTTTACACTTGAATAAAGATCACCTCTATCTTCCATATGCATATTTGAAGCTATATATTTCAATATATGAAATTGTAGAGGAAATTGTAGCTTGAATATTGCTTCCTCTCCACATTTTAAAAGACTCTCTGATGTACCCTTTTATTTCCAAGTCTTTGGAAATCTAAAATTGAATCAGTAACCCATGCTTATATAATTAAAATATGTGGTTCAGTGGCTAAGTCATATATGAGTCTTTGTGACCCCCATGGACTGCAGCATCCAGGTTTCACTGTCTATCACTGTCTCCCTTAATTTGTTCAAATTCAGGCCCATTGAGTTGGTGATACTATCTAATCATCTCATCCTCTGCTATCCCCTTCTCCTTCTCCCAGCATCAGGGTCTTCTCCAGTGAGTCACCTCTTCTCAAAAGGTGGCCAAAGTATTGGAGCTTCAGCTTTGGCATCAATCCTTTCAATGAATATTCAGAGTTGATTTTCTTTAGCGATTAATGATTTGATCTCCTTAGATTCCAAGGGACTCTCAAGAGTCTTCTCTGGCACCATAATTTGAAAACATCAATTTTCCAGCACTCAGTCTTTTTTAGGGAATAACTCTCATGTTCATTCATGACTACTGGAAAAATCATAGTTTTGACTAGGCAGACCTTTATCACAAAGTGATAGCTCTGTTTTTTAATATGTTGTCTAGGTTTGTCATAGCTTTCCTTCCAAGGAGATTGTGTCTTTTCATAAATTTACTTAATTGATTAACTTCAATTAAAGTATAACTATTGTGTATTTTTTCTAATATAAGTTGATTTTGGATTTTCTTTCAATTTTCTTTCATATGGTTTGGGTTTTTTTAATATTGAATTTCGTAAAGTGCTGGAGATACATACGTGGATGAGGGACTCCTTCTTACTTGAGGTTCCACCTGCTTCAGAGAAGCTTCCTTTTCCTCAGCATCCTCTGACACCATCTCTCTTCCCTCTCCATCTTGCTGATTTCCCTCACCAGACCGGGTTCACTATTTCTGAACTTGAACATCTTAAACAAGCACCTTTGTGTTGTACAAGCCTGTACACTGGCTCTTCCCTTGACGAACACACACTTCCCCGCAAAGGCTCAGTCACTGGCTCTCTATTCAAGAATCACATTTTTGATAGACCTGGCCTGAACAAGCATAAAACTTAGCACACACACACATATCCTTCTCTCTCTTCCTCCCACCTCCTTCCTTTTTCTTTATAATTCCTGTAATCATCAAACATGTGTGTGCGTGCTTAGTTGCTCAGTTGTGTCTGACTCTTTGTGAGACTATGGACTGTAGCCCACCAGTCTCCTCTGTCCATGGGACTCTCCAAGCAGGAATACTGGAGTGGGTTGCCATTTCCTTCTCCAGGATATCTTCCCAACCTGGGGACTGAACATGGGCCTCCTGCACTGATGGCAAATTCTTTATCATCTGAGCCACCAGGGAAGACTCTTAAATATGATATACAAGTTTTTAACTTGCTTATACTCTTTCTCCAATCTGGATTTTAGGAGCTTTAGTTTTCAGCACCTTACAATCCCTGCATAGACTGTATAGGGAACATTGTTGCAATTCAATTTTCAAGTGCACAAATTTCTCATTAAAATTGAATACATGACATTATGGGGGAAAAGTTAAAAGTGGGACAGGTTTGCTTATTAGAAAAGGCACAGTGAATTCTCTGATGCAGATCAGAACCATAAATAAAATATTAATTTTTGATGACAAAATATGAATTGAATTGCTTCAATGATATGAGGAAAGCCTGTCTGTGTGAAAATTAGTCATATTATTTTTCCCTTCCTTACAGTCACCTCTACCACGTGAACCCACAGAATGACACAGAAATTTCAGAATTTCTTATTTTTAATTTTTTTTTTCTTTTTAATATAATTGGAGGCTAATTACTTTACAACATTGTAGTGGTTTTTGACNTCTGTGTGAAAATTAGTCATATTATTTTTCCCTTCCTTACAGTCACCTCTACCACGTGAACCCACAGAATGACACAGAAATTTCAGAATTTCTTATTTTTAATTTTTTTTTTCTTTTTAATATAATTGGAGGCTAATTACTTTACAACATTGTAGTGGTTTTTGACATATATTGGCATGAATCAGCCATGGGTGTACATGTGTTCCCCATCCTGAACCCCCTCCCACCTCCCTCCCCATCCCATTGCTCAGGGGCATCCCAGTGCAACAGCCCTGAGCACCCAGTCTCATGCATCGAGCCTGGACTTGCATTTTGTTTCACATATGATAATATGCATGTTTCAGTGCTGTTCTCTCAAATCATCCTACCCTCGTCTTCTCCCACAGAGTCCAAAAGACTGTTCTATATATATGTGTCTCTTTTACTATCTCACATATAGGGTCATTGTTACCATCTTTCAAAATTCCATATATATGCATTAGCATACTGTATTGGTGTTGTTCTTTCTGACTTACTTCACTTTGTATAATAGGCTCCAGTTTCAATCACTCATTAGAACTGATTCAAAGGTATTCTTTTTAATGGCTGAGTAATACTCCATTGTGTATCTGTACCACAGTTTTCTTATTCATTCATCTGCCAGTGGACATCTAGGTTCCCTCCATGTCCTGGCTATTATAAACAGTACTGTGATGAACATTGGGGTACACGTGTCTCTTTCAATTCTTGTTTCCTTGGTGTGTATGCACAGCAGTGAGATTGCTGCGAAATAAGGCAGTTCTATTTCCAGATTTGTAAGGAATCTCCACACTATTCTCCATAGTAGCTGTACTAGTTTGCATTCCCACCAACAGTGTAAGAGGGTTCCCTTTTCTCCACACCCTCTCCAGCACTTACTGTTTGTGAACTTCGGATAGCTGCCATTGTGATTGGTATGAGAGGGTACCTTAATGTGGTTTTGATTTGCATTTCTCTGATAATGAGTGATGTTGAGCATCTTGTCATGTGTTTGTTAGCCATCTGTGTGTCTTCTTTGGAGAAATGTCTGTTTAGTTCATTGGCTTATTTTTTGATTGGATCGTTTGTTTTTCTGGAATTGAGCTGCAGGAGCTGCCTGTATATTTTTGAGATTGGTTCTTTGTCAGTTGCTTTGTTTGCTATTATTTTTCCCATTCTGAAGGCTGTCTTATAATCTCTTTCATTGTACAAATACGTTTAAGTTTAATTAGGTACCATTTGTTTATTTTTGCTTTTATTTCCATTACTCTGGGAGGTGGATCACAGGGCTTCCTGCTGTGATTTATGTTGCAGAGTGTTTTGGCTATATTCTCCCCTAGGAGTTTTATATTTTCTGGTTTTATGTTTAGATCTTTAATCCATTTTGAGTTTATTTTTGTGTATAGTGTTAGAAAGTCTTCTAGTTTCATTCTTTTATGAGTGGTTGACCAGTTTTCGCAGTGTCACTTGTTAAAGAGATTGCCTTTTCTCCATTGTATATTCTTGCCTCCTTTGTCAAAGATAAGGTGTCAATAGGTGAGTGTATTTATCTCTGGGCTTCTCTTTTGTTTCATTGATCTATATTTCTGTCTTTCTGCCAGTACCATAGTGTCTTGATGACTGTGGCTTTGTAGTAGAGCCTGAAGTCAGACAGGTTGATTCCTCCAGTTCCATTTTTCTGCCAAAAATGGCTTTGCCTATTCGAGGTTTTTTGTATTTCCATACAAATTGTGAAATTATTTGTTCTAGCTCTGTGAAAAATACTGTTGGTAGCTTGATAGGGATTACATAGAATCTATAGATTGCTTTGGGTAGTATAACAATTTTCACTATATTGATCTTCTAATCCATGAATATGATATATTTCTTCATCTATTTGTGTCCTCTTTGATTACTTTCATCAGTGTTTTACAGTTTTCTATATATAGGTCTTTAGTTTCTTTAGGTAGATCTATTCCTAAATATTTTATTCTTTTCATTGCAATGGTGAATGGAATTGTTTCCTTAATTTCTCTTTATGTTTTCTCATTGTTAGTGTATAGGAATACAAGGGATTTCTGTGTTAATTTTATATCCTGAAACTTTGCTATATTCATTGATTAGCTCTGGTAATTTTCTGGTGGAGTCTTTAGGATTTTCTATGTAGAGGATTATGGCATCTGCAAGCAGTGAGTTTTACTTCTTCTTTTCCAATTTGGATTCCTTTGATTTCTTTTTCTGCTCTGATTGCTGTGGCCAAAACTTCCAAATCTATTGTGAATAGTAGTGTTGAGAGTGGGGAGCCTTGTCTTGATGCTGACTTTAGGGGAGATGCTTTCAGTTTTTCCCCATTGAGGATAATGTTTACTATGGATTTGTCATATATAGCTTTTATTATGTTGAGGTATGTTCCTTCTATTCCTGTTTTCTGGAGATTTTTTTTTTTTATCATAAATGGATGTTGAATTTTGTCAAAGACTTTCTCTGCATCTATTGAGATAATCATATGGTTTTTATCTTTCAATTTGTTAATGTGGTATATTACATTGATTGATTCACAGATATTAAAGAATACTTGCATCCTTGTTTTAAAGTCCAATTGGTCATGCATTATGTTTTCAATGTATTCTTGGATTCTGTTTGCTAGGATTTTGTTAAGGATTTTTGCATCTATGTTTATCAGTGATATTGGCCTGTAGTTTTCTTTTTATAGATATATAATTGAGATTCTATTGGTTGTTTTGAGGATCACTATACAGACATTTCAGTTTGTACACAATTCTTCACATATGTACCAAAAATCTAAAAAATCATGCAGTTGTGATTTTTTTTTTTTAATATGTTACAGTATTGAATTGGTTTTGGTGGCATCTTTGAGCTTGGACGTTCACTTTCTGCAATTTTCTGGAAAAGTTTGAGTAGGATAGGTGTTAGCTTTTCTCTGAATTTTTGGTAGAATTCAGCTGTGAAGCTATCTGTTCCAGGGCTTCTGTTTGTTGGAAGATTTCTGATTACAGTTTCAATTTCCTTGCCTGTGCTCAGTCTGTTAAGATTTTATATTTATTCCTGGTTCAGTTTTGGGAAGTTATACTTTTCTAGGAATTTGTCCATTTCTTCCAAATTGTCCATTTTATTGGCATATATTTCTTGGTAGTAGTCTCTTATGATCCTTTGTATTTTTGTGTTGTCTGTTGTGATTTCTGCATTTTCACTTCTAATTTTGTTGATTTAATTCTTTACCCTTGTTTTCTTGATGAGTCTGGACAATGTTTTTTCTATTTTCTTTATCTTCTCAAAGAACCAGCTTTTAGCTTTGTTGATTGTTTTATGATCTCCTTTGTTTCTTTTTCGTTTATTTTTGCCCTAATTGTTATGATTTATTTCCTTCTACTAAACCTGGAGTTCTTCATTTCTTCTCTTTCAAGTTGCTTTAGTGTAGAGTTAGGTTATTTATTTAATTTTCCTCTTGTTTTTTTAGGTAAGCTTGTATTGCTATGAACCTTCCCATTAGCACTGCGTTTACTGAATCTCATAGGTTTGGGGTTGTTGTGTTTTCATTTTCTTTCGTTTCTATGCATTTTTTTTATTTCTTCTGGTTTTGGTTGGTTATTCAGAAACGTGTTGTTTAGCCTCCATGTTTTTGTACATTTAATACTTTTAATTTTTTTAAATTTTTAAATTTTTTATTTTTTATTTTTTATTTATTTATTTTTTAATTAATTTTTTAGTTTGTTTGCTTTACAATACTGTACTCATTTTGCCATACATTGACATAAATCAGCCATAAGTGCACCTGAGTTCCCAATCTGGATCTCCACCTTCCCCCTCCCTCCCCACATCATCCCTCCAGATCATCCCCGCCCATCAGTCCCAAGCCGTCTGCATCGAACCTAGACTATAATATTTAATATTTTTAATATTTTTTTTTCTCCCTGTAGTTGACATCGAATGCTACTGCACCGTGATTGGAAAAGATGCTTGAAATTATTTCATTTTTTAAAAATTTACCAAAGCTAGATTTATGGTCCAGGATGTNATCTCCACCTTCCCCCTCCCTCCCCACATCATCCCTCCAGATCATCCCCGCCCATCAGTCCCAAGCCGTCTGCATCGAACCTAGACTATAATATTTAATATTTTTAATATTTTTTTTTCTCCCTGTAGTTGACATCGAATGCTACTGCACCGTGATTGGAAAAGATGCTTGAAATTATTTCATTTTTTAAAAATTTACCAAAGCTAGATTTATGGTCCAGGATGTGCAGGTTCTATGTGGACCTGAGAAAAAGGTGAAATTCATTGTTGTG